>JAAFCE010006156.1:11239164-11539658 GCA_013389805.1 Trigoniulus corallinus
CAACCCCTTCCCTTTTTTCTCAACATAAGTCAGTGCAGTAGTTCTTGAATGATTGTCTTCCCCATGACCATTTAAATAGTTACTCCAATTGGTCCCACAATCTTTCTATCCATTTGAAAGCCTCATTGACTTCCTGTAAAATGTGTAGCAGTTGTATCGTTATGTGGAAAATCCAGTAATAGAGATGTCGACGATCTTGGGAGTGATTTCTTTGGGCCGCCTCCTTCTTGTCCTTGTCTACTACTGACAGATATGGACAGCATTTTCTATAACGCCCCGATTGTGGTGCGCTAGATTTGGCAGCAAAGTAAAACCCTTTGGAAAGAGGCCAATCTGTCGATAATATCAAATATCCGGTTGACTTGGCAAAGAATTGCTTTTGTTTCTCGAAGAGAGCTAGCGAGATATCTTCAGTTTTATGTCCAGATATCTTAGGATGTCGTTTGTGGTATCATAGTAATCTAGATTGAATGATTGTGAGGTGGAGATTGTGTGGAGGTAGTCTTGAGGTCCTAGGACGACCGGTCTTTCTCAGAACTTGATAGGTATCTGATTACCAAAAATAATGTGTATCTTGTTTCTTTCTCTTGAAGGGCCAAGACATTGCAGATAGGGAAACTGATTGGTGTTATTAGAATGCTAATTGTTTTCTACTCCTCATTCTTCTTCCGCCTTCTCCTCCTCCTCCTCCGTCTCTCCTTCCTCCCAACCATACCAGTAAGGCTGTAAGTAAGATTGAGAACTACGTAATACGATTTCCTAGAGCTGTTTATTATGATATTCATGATAGGGCATCTGCATGACTGCCTCAAGTGATTGGTTTTTCGATCAAATCATCCAACTTAAAACCTGGATAAAAATGGATTAAATTTCCTTCGAAATCACTTCCAATACTCTCACTATTGTTGTTGCTGCTGCTCCGTGTGGCAATAATGGCATCGTCTATCCGTCCTCAAGTTTATATTTTCTCAATGATAGCTTCAGACAAAATAATTCGACGGTGAAATTGAAATTTAAACGTTTATGGCCACTCGATGGTTTGCACTTTTATGAGGACAGAGAGAGAAAGAAAGGGGGTGCTTTTATTTCCCGTGTTATTGTTTTGAGATTGGGATCTAATATATGAAGAGAACTGGGTTCTTGTATATAAAGCATTGTAGATGTGAATTAGTTTATCTTCTTAGGAACTCGCGCCGCGCGCTCACTCACACTAACATTAACTATTACTGTTTCTGGTTTTATGAGTTTAATTATCTGTATATGTCTATGTGTGCTTTTTTACTACCTTGAACTATCCACTATATCCACTCTAAAGGAAAATAGTATTGAAGGGTCAACGATTTTCACCCTTTAAATGCTGCAAAAAAAAGAGATAGCAGACGGAGTTCTTACCTAGGCTGACCTTTAAATCTCATTTAATCCCCTAAGCGTCACATCTTGATTGTATCCGATTCCTGTGTTCGCGGTTCGTATACGGCTTTTACTTGCAATCTGACTGCAACAGGGTCTTTGTCTCCCCTCTCATGCCTTCCCTGCTAAATTTTTCAATAAAGAGATACCTGATGTTTTTATATTGTTGAGTAGTTGGCAGTCAGAATTGCGAGAGTCCCTTAGTAGAATCCACTTTGATGTGCAATTTGAAGTGGGCCGCTTTAATCGGCCGGGACCATAATAGAGTGCTAGAAGCATTGAGGGAATGGGGATTGGGGAAGTGGTCGCCGTTTTTCTTAACTGAGAGATATTACCTGACCACCGGTAAGGTTGATGATATCATGCTGACGGCATATGATATTGACTTCGCCACACAGCAGGCGAATGGAATGTGGAATGTTGTATTAGTGGAAGTCTTCCGAAACTATGGAGTGGAGGTAGGACTACTTGTTTTAAGTGAAGCCTGTCTGCTAATGGGACAGAATGATGCTTTCGATCGTTCTGGTCTGGTGGTTTGTGAAGTAGATTCTGGTTATGGACGAACTGCTGACAGGAGTAGGAGAATGGGCACCCTAAGTGCATGTTATTTGCAGACAATGCAGGGGGAACTTGGTGACTCCAGAGATCAAACAGAGAAACTTCTAAACGATATTAGAGGAGCAATAGAAAAGGGATGGCTAAAGATAAACATGAAGACGACGACGTAAACACAGAATGCAAGTAGCCGAGATGCGAATGCTGCGTTACATGAGTGGGGTATCAAGGCTGATAGAATTAGGAACCTGGGGGTGGGGTAAATCGTGAAAAAAATAAGGGAGAGTAGATTGAGGTGGTATTGACACGTAATGCAAAGAAGGAAGAGCTCGTTAGGTCCATTACGTGAATGGAAGTGGTTGGAAGCACCCCAGGTAGGGGAAGATCAAAGCAGACGTGGGAACAGGTTGTTGGTAAGGATATGGTAGTGTAGGATGCACAGGGACCTGGTGGAAGATAGGCGAGAGTGGAGGGATAGAACCCGTAGACCCGACCCTGCCACAGGCGTGAAAAAAGTATGATGATGATGACGATGTTGACATACTGTAATTCGAGATCACCATTCAGCTACACATTCTGCATTGACCACATTTGTCATGCCTCTCGCACCCCCCCTCCGCTTTTTCTTGCTCTTTTGTCCGGCTGGATATCTGGAATTTCATCGATACGATGGGAAAATAGACTTCCATAGGTGGGAAAACGTGTGACTTTATGTCCTCGTAGAAGGTTGTTCATACTTTCGAATTTTTTTTCGCTGAATGTCTAATTGTCGCCCTCGTATCTGACTCATTTTTTTTTTACTAAGTGCGAATGCTCGCCACACCCTGTGTGACTGGGCAACCCCTCTCTCACTCACGCCCACATTAGCTAAAATATTCAAGTACTGTTGTGTAAAGGCGTGAATATGATCTCATAAGTAATTTAGTAAATTCGATGTTCAAACGAGTAGCACTTTTATTATTTAGCGAGTAAACAACGGTTTTAGGTTGTAGTGCTAATATGATAGTGATGACGACAGACAGTAACAAGCTTTTAACGCCGTAGTTTCATTTTACGCGACAGTTGATTTTAACGTCATCAATAAAATTCACGACGCCGAATTAGTCGTAGAGTCCGTTTTATTTATTCTTTATTTCAGGAAAAAAATAATTGAAATGCGTGCGCTAAGGATAAGTATTATTTGCAAATTAAATAACACAATTTTAATTCTTTGTCACAAGGCCGATCACATGTGCTGTTTACAACTGATGTTTATGATTTCCTGATCTGTAGCATGTATCCATAGAGAGTTAACCTATTTAGGTGACAGAAAATTGTCATTTGATGTGTCTTTGAATTGCATTTCTGGATGATAGCTCGTGCTCGTGAACAACCAATGAATAATGTGACAGATAACTCAATCTCTTAATCCGGTCCCTTTAGTTATTTGTCACAAATTTAATAATACGATGTACCGATTCGCTGATGGGAGTGCATGAAGATTAACCAATTTATCTTCGCTGTTTGAAACTTGACAATCTAACAAACGCAGTTATATATTTACCCCTGTTATATATTTACCGATATCCGAAGCCCCATCGGTAAATAGTCTGTGTTATGGACTCACTGGTGCCAAGGCTTTTGAATCATTTTAGCCTTGTCGCTTACAAAAGTGGCGTCAACTCTGGTTGGTCGTCAGTTGCGCCTTAAGTCAAATACAGGGGAGAACTAGCCATATGGAAGATGTAAAAATTCCCTTTTGGGACGCCAAAAATTTCTTCAACGAAAAGATAAAACACTAGTTTTCTCTCGATATTGTCCAAGTGGTCCAAGTGAAAACCGTAATATCTTCCATGTTGTCAATTTTATGCTCTTCGTTCTTGTTCTGTCAAGGGCCAAAGAATAGCACTTTTAAATATATCCGTCAGTTCCATCCTGCTTGGATTAGAAGTAAAGCATGGCCTCGGATGTGTTTAGCGCAGTGGTTCTCAATCTTTTAGAAGCCAGGGAACACTAAACTGTGACATTTTACTTCACAGAACACTTACAATTCAACATAAATTTTTAAAGCAGATTGTACCCTTTCCACACTTGGTACTTACTACCACTTTATATAACTATAAAACGAACAACTATGTCATTTACGTTTGCTGATTACAATCCTATCCAAAAATTATTTTAAATTGTATCGATTTTCTCCAACACCTTTATTTGTGCATTAAATTTTCTTTTGCGGAACACTTGAAGTGGTTTCAAGGAACACGCTTTGAGAACCACTGGTTTAGCGTATCAACTGAACTTACAAGATACCCTTTTATGCGGAAAACGTGCATTAGTCGGCATGCTTTTAGCACGTAGGGCCATGAATAGCCCCTGAAGTCAGCAGATGACCTTCATAATTCCGTTTTGCAACTAACTACAACCGCACAGAAATGTTGCTGCCCCTTTATATTTGTGGTAGGCAATCACTCATAACACGTGTGGCTTGCAGGGAAATTAGTTTGCTGCCAGCAATTCGCTTGTACAGCAAGCCATCATCATGCTCAGAAACAGGCAGAAGAACGGGTTTTTGATGGGTCTTTATGCGTCGTTACTGTTCATGAACAGGTTCTTACCACGTTTAAGTACTACCTCGAATGGCAAATCCATTAAAGGATTATTACTTTAACAGAATGGAGATTGAGAATTCGATCAGGATGGAGAATATATATTTGTACTCATGGGAAAGGACAGATCTACTGTTGATTGGGCTCCATATCTGAAGTTCATCTCTATTGAGACTTAGCTTGAGTTCTTGGAATTTTCTACTCGGAGCACATACCAGTGGTCCGATGGGGCTTTATAATTTCTGGGAGTTATAGAAGTTGACAGTCTGTCCGATATGCCGTTTAATATGCTGAATTTTATCGTAATTTTTATGGTATTTACTAATTTTTATGATATTAGCTAATTCTTGTAGGTTTAATCTATGTGCTATCATTTGTTTACGCATTCATCATGCTATGGAGAGAAGGAAATATCACTTTTTGGCCATCTTTGGCAAATATTTTTATGGATAATGGAGAATAAACGAGTGTATGAGAGGAAGTAGTGTCAGAATATGAAATTGGCTAAGTATGAATGCGTAAAATGTATGTCCTTAATTTTCGCTTGATGGAAGACCGAAATTAGTTTTTGATATGTCAAGGTTCCGTCTCGGCTGACATTTTTATCTTTATATGTAGACTCACTTGAACAGATAACTTATCTTTTTCGGGCTGGAAGGAAAGGGGGAATTTAACTTGGGACACGTCTTTCGCTATCAGCATTTTAGGCCCGAAAAGAATTCATCAAAGGTTATCGCGTTTCACGTTTGGATTGTTCACTACATTTGCATGATATCTAAACCTAGTCGTTATCATTTTTTTTTTCAAGAAATTCATTGACTCTGAAAGTGAATAGTGGGAATTAAATCAATATATGAAAAGAGGGGGGAGAAAAGCTCCTCTAAATATAAGGGACTATATAAAAATAATCGATATATGGTAATTTGTGCGGGATGGGTCCTTCTTACTCTCATTTCCATAATGAAATATGTAGCAACTGCCAATTTGAAAAATGGAAAATGGCACCTAATCGACTATTTATGATCAGAATGACTATTGAGAATTTTTATTATTGTTTCATTTTTGTAAAATTTTGATAATCGCGTTTAATTTCAATATTATCTCATCGTCACTTTAAGTTTCTGCAATTGTAGAATGCATTTCCTTTAATTTTATGAAGAATCATGCACGCTTCAACAACTCAGTGATTTTTGAAGTTACTCTCGAAATTTCGGCAAAGGAGTTTCATCTCTTTGCCTTAGGGAAATATTCCTAAATGATGATACTTTAAGATATCTTTTTGTTTCAACCCTTTAATCTCATCTTCCACTTTTCACTGCCATTAGCAATCATGATCTTAGGTCTAAACCTATGAGGCTCAGTCATTAGTCTGTATGTGCCCTTTGTAGCCCATTAGAAGATTGTATACTTACAGCTGTACCTCAAGAAAATATCACGTTTTTACACACTGTGAAACGCTATTCTTCCTATTCAGGGTCCCAATCGTCCTAAAATGGACCGTCGCTTGTTAAAGTTCCGCTGTGATCGATCCCCTTGCGCTCTGTTGTTTCCAGTTTCATCTCAAAGAAGGGTTCAAGATTAAGCTTAAGTTAATCGACACCCAAGAGGGCCAACTTCGGCAGTTTATTTGGTGATTTGCCTTTGAAGTTACAGTATATTGCGCAGGTTCAATTCCGACGAAGAGAGAAGTTTCGAATATTACTTCCGTCAAAATGGAAGCAACTCCCTCATGACTTTTGCAAGTCATAAATTTCGGATTTAATTCGGAAATATTCCAAGGTGTCGCTAGATCAGGAAGTGGTTAGACAGCTCAAACGGTAAATTAACTAAACCAAACAGAAGGGAACATAACCGATTTTTAGGCGATACACCAATCACCATCTCCCGAGCACTAACTTGGAACCGTTTGTCGCATTTCTTCAGATTTGGATCATCTACATGTGTCTGTAGGGCTCGATTGCGTCTCCACATGTCGGAATTGAACACTGACCACCTGCACACCAGGTTGGATGCTGTATCAATTCTACCGCTCTCTGTGGCTCTGCGGACGAATAACCAAGTGAAGCAAGCCCAAGCTGGTGACCTGAAGAGAGTACCCAGAAGTAGTTCGCTAGATCTCTGTGTATTAGATAAAGTGTTGTGATGATGGGTAGAAATGAGGTACAAGAGGCAGTTCATTGTCAAAGGCTTTCCTTCTGTCATTCTTAAGGTTGTTCCTTTTCGGTATTTGGTGCCCATTCTCTGACTGCTTTGTGCTTCAATAATGAAAGGAGTTTCAACTGACAGTTTATTTGTTTGTATGGTGAAATGAAGCCCACAGCGCCATCTATTCAAAGGCGAATTTCAACCCGTAATTTTTCTTTTTCCGCCGTAAACGAGAGTCGTAATGCGAACATTTGTCTTAGATAAAACTTGGTTGCTCTCTTTTTTAGTTCTTTACACATTTAAGTCCATCCATCCATCTTTTCTCAAGTATTCTATTGCCCTGTGAAGACTACAAACCTAAGGTCATCTATTATGTTTTCTGACATGATGCTGGTTGCTGCTGCTGCTACTACTATTACTACTATAAATCAACTGTGGTGTTGTTGTGTTCACATTTGATAATAATCTTTCGCCCTCTTCTTACCCCTTTCTTCACTATATAAAAGGCTTTCACGTCCCCCAGCTCGATAATTTATTAACGAATACCACTTCCTATTTTGAACTCACTTGCTTCTTAACTTTTGTGTGTAGAGTTTTACTCCTGCCTAATGAGGTTTTTGGTTGCGTGATGCAGAAGGAGAGGAAGAACCATATGCTCCGTCTTTTCCAGACTGAAGTAAAGGTGCGATCTTCTTGAGGGGGGACGAGGTTAAGTACAGGCTGCGTAGACCTGGACCTAACACCTGAAACGGATCTGGCGTTGTTTAACATTTAGGCGTTAATATTAAATCGTGATTTTTCATTCGAAACTTTTCTTTATTTGGATATTCATAGTTGCACTAGCCTCGGTTGTACAGAGGTAGGGGTGTTTGTTTCTTTCCGGCGGGAGAGAGGCCCCCAGTGCACCTTCAGTCATATTGCTACTCGTTTGATATGTTTGACGTCAACTCCTTGTAAAACAGCCGTGTCCCCACTGGCGTCGGGGGAGCGGCAAATTGCGTGCAACCCAACCCCAAACGCAGCGCAACCAAAAGCAACACCAAACCAAAACAAAAGCAAACCAAAAGCAGCGCAACCCCAGCTAGCACTAACATGGGTGGCCGTTTAGGAAAACTGGGTACCGCTAGTATCCAAAAATCGTCGCATTAGTGTAGTGTTTGTGCAGATTCTGCATCAGAGCTACACAGCGGACGGGGCTCTAATGACCTTATAGTTGAAGGGCCCTAAAACACCAACAAACAAACACTGGCGTCGGTAGAGGAGAACTGCCCTATGAAGAGAAATACTCCGCCGATAAATAAAATAGGAGTTGCCAGCCGGCTGCATAAAAACACTGTTTAAAGCTGGGTTTACACTGCGCGAAACATACTCGCCGCAACTGTTCCCACAGGCTTGCATGCAAAACGTATCTAGAGTACCAGTACACGAAGTGGGAGTGGCGAAACCCTTTGATACTCGTCCAAAAACCGACAGTGCGGTGGCTCACCACGAGGCTGCCTCGCGCAGCAAATTTCGGGGCGAGTCGCTGTTTACACTGCGCGAGTTTTTCCTAATGAAACAGTTGCGCGAGTATGTTGCGCGCATTGTAAACCCTGCTTTATATTTCAGGGACGCATCCTATCCTTTAGATCTAGGGCTCGTACAAATCCGGATTTGGCACTATGTATGACGACTTCCTAATAAGAATTTCCCAAATAGGAAGACGCTGGTTCTTCAAGCTACTCTTTACTCTAACACCAAATTTGATGGAATTTGCAAAAATCGAACATATTTAAATAAAATCCCGGATACTTTCCAGGGTTTTCAGCTGCGAGAGGCATGAATTTCAAATGACCATTTCGACTGATTATAATATCCGAAATATTGAATATGGAATCTACTTCTGTTCACATAGCCTTTCTAGAAGCACGCCGGCCTGATTGTGACTGCATGTTTTCCGGTTCAATACTGGATATGGCACGTTAGGGGATTTCTTCTCGCTTTCTTCCCTCTTCGTAAGGGTGGCAACTAAACTCTTTCTACATGGAGATTCCCGAAACTCTCAGGCTTATGAGGGTCTCTCCCCTATGCGTCG
Source organism: Trigoniulus corallinus (assembly GCA_013389805.1). NCBI lineage: Eukaryota > Metazoa > Arthropoda > Diplopoda > Spirobolida > Trigoniulidae > Trigoniulus > Trigoniulus corallinus. Next base: position 11,247,934 of record JAAFCE010006156.1, read on the forward strand.
GTAAATTGTTAGGCCAGCGTTAAATAACCAAGCCAACCCATATCGCGTATTTGTGATCTGAACTGTCTTAAGCAATTCTAACGCTGATTCTTTTGGATCCTGTAAGGCAGGGTTGCCAAACTTGCGGCCCTCACAATCGTTATCCTGTAGCTTACATATAGGGTCTGCTACGTACTCAGAAGCGTAACGAGAGTGGGGCAGTTGCCACTGGGCATAGTTGCAATGGGGTGCCATATTTTGATTAAAACTATTATTACATATTATTTCGACAATTATCATGTCAAATAAACTCCATACCGTCAGGCTGGGCCTCGTGGTATTTATAAAAGCAAATTGCAAAAAAAAAAGTCAACACCCCATGGCCCTCATGACAACGTACATGTTAACGATGTGGTCCTTGGGGTACTCCCAGTTTGACGTGCCTGCTGTAAGGGATGCGTGAGAGGGACTCAGTAACAGAGGCGAGATAGTGTCCTTATTAACGCCTTTATAATTCTATATTTAAATTAACTTTTTATATAAGAGAATTGCTTCAATAATGTATCAATTTTTAGATATAAATTATGAATTAAATTGATAGTGAACTAATGGTAATAGGTCTTTGTGATGCGAGATAATTAAATTACGCCATTTACTGTATGTGTGCAATTCAGTGATCGAAATAACGCACACATTCATACAGGGGAAAAAATAATAAGATGAAGAGAAAGAGTTTAAACCCATTTGGCGTAATATGGTTAATCAAATATAACACGGGTAAATTGTAGTTTTATTATTATGTTTATGAATTGTATTAGGTGGAGGAGTTAAATTTTATGGGGCACTTATTAACACGTGTTACTTCTTGAAGAAACTCATTCTGTGTGTGTGTATATATGTATGCTTTATGCCCTCCATTTTTTTACCCCATGTATAGATCGACCCTATTTTAGATTCTACTTTTATATCTGAAGCTGTAAAAGTGGCAATACCGCATATAAAAATTAACCAATAACGCATCAACTGCTTAATTCATTCACATTTTCACTGCTTGCTATTTTTCAAAATGAAAATTCGACTTCCCACCCTCTTTCTTCTAGTTCCACATCCTACATCTCCCCCTCGGTTTTTTGTATTGTCATCCCACAGGCAGCATCTGGTCTATATATTTATCTCCTGTATATATTACTTCGTAAAATTTTATCGATTTACCGAAATGGTAGGATTTGTTGCAATTCTAGAAGGGCTGACAGTCTGTCTTCTCCCTCGGATCCCACAAAAACCCCAACGTCCGACGAAAGCCGACTTGTAGAGACTTGAAGTAGCATGCATGTGTGTACAAGATCAACTCTTTACTTCTTCTGAGGTGTAGCGGTAACCTTGTCGTGGTGAGGAATTTTATTTCGTTATTTCGAGTCTGTGTGTCAGTTTCGAAACCCATTAACTACTAATTCTAGAAGGTGAATTCATCCTCCTGGGACATTTTTGACCTACATGGGTTGATGAACAGATGACACGACACTGCGCACTTTAGATAGGGGAGAAAAATTGTGAAGAGGGGAAACTTCAAGATGCACTGAGATCAATCAGTAAAGTATACCAAGTATGGGTGCTAAGAGGCAGCCTTTGAACCTAGTGATGAGGATTTGGTTGGTTTGTTGGTGTTTAAGGTCCCATCAACTACATGGTCATTAGAGACCCGTCCACTGTATAGTTCTAATGCATAGACTGCACAGACACTACACTAATGCAACGATTATGGGGTATTAGCAGTACCCAGCTTTCCCGAGCGACCACCCATGTCAGTACTAACTGGGCTTGCGTTGCTTAACTTCAGTGATCAGACGAGAACTGGTGTGTCCAACGCAACTCACCGCTCCCTAGTGATGAGGAGGAATGAGCAATTGTTGTTATGGTGTTGCATTTGTTCTAGGGTGAGGTCAAATATGTGGCAGAGCGACTGCTGTCATTATCTAACTCAAGTCCCGCCTATTGCTGGATTGAGTACTCATCAGATAGAGATATTCTCTCGGGCTATTTGGAGATCTGCCGTCCCCTAAACAAATAGTGACAAGAAGGAATGCAGAGCCAGTCACAGTGGCTCAGAGGTAGGGCGATGAGCTACTGCTTCGGTGGTTGCAGGTTGGCTTCCTTCGAAACATGCAATGCTCCCTAACCGCGGGCGGCCTCCTAAGGGTTCGGCCTGTTATGGCTGCTTGGCTTACTCCCCAACCCGTTAGCATAACATAGTAACATGGTAACATAGTCAGATGAGGAGTAAACCCATCGTCCAGTGTAGGGTGTGTACGATGTCACCTGGACGTAAAACAATTCTTAATACAGGGAATAAAGTAGTTCAGCATAATTTCCAGTGTAAGAGCTCGCCCCCCCTCTCCCAAGTGTTGATGGAGTAACAGTACCCTCCCAACGAATCAAAATATTCTGGCCATAATCATTGGGGTTGCAGCATTAGGTATCTAACCGACTGCGTAAAATTACCGTCCGACAGTTCACTCACGTGGCTCACTGGGACTAAAATATGGCGCTCGAACCCGCCATAGGTATGAATAGGGTTCATGAAGATGGTAGGAGAAAGGGGTAGAGAGAAGAGAGAGAGATGGATACTGATGTGGAAAACTTGAACACTTGGTGGTTGACTTGGTTGGCTGTCGACCCGATGCGACCTTGTAAACCCCGGAAAAATGCTCGGAAAGATGTGATCACAGCGAAAGTCATTTTGAGGATAAAAACGTCTCTGTAACATTCTGAGTAATAACGAGACCCGAAAGTTATAGCAGATGGGTGGTTTATGGTCTTACAATGTGTGAAACGGGCCGCGACTGTTGCCACGATTAAATGTCGAGATAATTATACATCTAACGTCAATTTATGGATGTAAAGTTGGTCAGAACGCCTTGTATTGAAAGTTTATCAAAGACCTCAAGTATTGAACAACAGATGCGTGAAATTTTATTTTAATGAAGGAGTTTTTCCCTCTTCATACTTCCATGAATTAGAAAGGGTAGGGTAGGCTGTTGCTTTTCAAACTTAACCTCATCATCCCCTTCTATAGTTTTCCTTTCTTATGTTAACTTTAAAGATTATGCAAATGTTTTAGTGGCCCTAACGTCTCTTCTTCTTAATGGGAAAGAGAGAGAAGGAGAGAGAGAGAGAGACAAGAAAATGAATTTTCTTAAAGGAAAAGAGAGTCGAGTCGTGAGCGTAAATTACTGAAGCGTGTAATTATCTAAAAATATGTTTCATTTTTGGAGAATTAATTCATTCAGAAATGTGCTCATTGTTTGCATACTTTACGAGAAATTGTTATTTGCATTTTGCAAACCCTTTGGGCTTTTCAGATGAATTATAATTTTCGGCCGCTTTCATTAATTCACTAAATTTCTTAGCAAGTCCTTTTGTAATTTTGAAAATTCCTCCCTTCTCCTCTTCCTTCTCCTACTGCTAACCTCTCTTCGTTACTCTTAATTTTTGTATACAAACCAACGGAGCACCGTTCAGTGACCTTTCATTGGCTTTTATGTAGTGCGATGAGTGATATAATTCGCATAAAGACCCTTTTGAGTTTTCTCAAGCATAACCCCGAATTTTTGAAATGTTATCACTGAATTACGTAGCAACACTACCATCATTTTTCCATTTCTCAATTAGGTATTGATTGTTGTAGCTATCACTTTCCGTAGCTGATCGCGACCAAGTAAGGAAGGGTTAGAGTGTCCCTAATGCATCCTTGACATTAGTTTATTTAGGCATTTCTCTTACCCCAGCAACGAAAACAAAGCTGCAATTGCCAGGGCGGCCGGAAACTGGACGTAAAGGGAATAACCTCCTACGATTTTAAGTCTTACAGATGTAAACATTTCATTTCCTTCTAGGCAGCGTTTTTTACGTCCAGTGGTGACATTGCGTTCATTCAGAGGGGGCCCTGCCTGGACCTTGCGCCAGTGGTTCGGAACTAAGGTGATTATCTTCTTTCGGACGAGAAAGAGACTGCAGTGAGCCTTCCGTGAGATTTCCAGGTATATGAACTCGCCCCCTGCGTAGGTGGAGGAGAGAGAATGCCCCAACGACGATAAATAGGCGTAGGGGTTTCTGTATTAGGTTGGCGACCGGCTGTGTAAAATATCTCCCGACAGATCGCTCATGTGTCCCGGTGGGCCCGGTGATGATGATTCACGGCTAGAGAATGTTGGCCTGGTTCATTCCAGTTGTATTTCGGATACCAATAGGAATACAACTGAAATTACTCTTTAGTGGACCAGCTTGTCCATCTGGGGAACTGTTGAAATTTCTTGAAAGTCTAACGCGAATTAAAGTAGGATGAACCGTCTTGTCGCGACCTGCTTAACGAAGTAGGCAGATTTGAATTGCAGATGGATGTTGTCCTGAAGAAACACATTTTTGCTCATGGCAGTTCCTTATCAACATTATTTATTGAAAATTAAATATCAGGAAGCCCTGTGTAGAGGTCAACCTCGGCTGCCTGATTAAGAATTTTATTATTGTAAATGTAATTTTTGGAAGTAATTTACCGCTTCCAAGAAGCCAACTCCTTTACATCACTTACCTACACGTATATTTTTCTGTCATCTGACGGATAGTGCGCCTGAGCTTTGTCTTACGTCCGTAACAAGCCACTCGTCTTGAATGGGATCGAAACCCATTATCTTTAAATTAACGGATACTTGGGCCCGTCTAAATGGCTTTTTCTTCTGACCGGCATTTGTGTTTAGAAAAAGGAGCATTGTTCAGGATCTAGGATCCATGTTAACTACCCAATGACCACGTTAGTTTGCACAGTGAGCGAGTTTTGAAAGCAGTCATTTCATTGCTTTCAAGGACCCTAATTAGGCTGCTGCTCTGACGCAAATTGTTAATTTGACTGTTGATGTTTGGTTCCCGTTGCTCCCGCTCTTGAATTTTGTCATTGAAAATTGCTTCTTTTCCAAAATTGAAATGGTTATACTTTTTAAATACATAATAACAATATAGAGTGCTAAAGTATTTTCGTAGAAATGCTAAAATATGGCTTTTAAGTCTTAAAAAAAAAGGTATGCAATTCAATGGCCCCGCGATATGGTTTATGAGTTCGTGTTAAAGGCACTTTATGATTGGACCAAAGCATTATCGTGCAATTTGAATGTAAGTGCTGGGAGCACATTTCTAGAAAATGACCGAAAATTGCTTTTTATTTCGCAAATGTGCCATTTTATTGTCGGAGTTCAACTCGTATTTTTTTCCAAACTAGGTTCATGAGTGACATTATTGATCAATTTCTTTTGTTGAATGCATCTTCCGTAATCACTGACTTCACTTCCATCTTACCTCCTTCCCCTCCACTCCTTTCTTGGTCTTCTTTGTGGATATAAAGGTTGAAATTGGCGAAGTTGATTTCCAGCAATGAATTTCGCTCTATATAGTTTCTTTCACTGAATTTAACTTTTGTAGAAGCGCACCTTTAATTCGGAGAAAGTGAAAGAAAGATGGGGGACAAATGACCAACCTTCAAGACCATCATGGAATTTCATATCATGTCAGTGAAATGAAGCAAACAGCAGGCAGTTTCATGGCCTGCATTGGGTATTAGGGCGATGGAGTGCTCATAGTGTGCAGAATCGATCCTAGTCGAAATTAGTGGTTTCTTGACAACGAGAGCGGAAATTTGCATTATTCGTTCCTTTACATCTGCACAGATTGACACTGGTGCGAACCAGACTTTTGGGTATCCGAGATGTTACAGGCAGATGAAATTATTCCTTCTACACGGTAAGAAGTAGTAAAACCGTGGCCCCTTGTGGTGTTTAAGATGTCATCTGCACGTAAATGAATCTTTAAGGCAAAGAGTAAAATATACGTGTAGTTTGGCAAAATTTTCAACTCTAGGAATAAATACAGGACAGATTGGTCTGGACAAGGGACTGTGACAGGGCTGTCCATTATTATCATCAATGCTGTTCCTAGTGTATATCAATGAACTAGAGAGTAGACTCCAAGATACAGGGCTGGGTTTCTTCTGGGGCATGGTATCAGATTCCCTGCTATCTTGCAATGTCATGATATAATGTTGCTGACAGAGACAGCGGGAGAGCTCCAAGAATTCGGTCGAGGCAAAGCAAAGTTGATGATCATGGGAGGGGATAACGCACTGCTTAGCAAGAAGATACCAATAAAACTTTGGGAGAGGGATATAAATATAGTGTCAGAGGTTACAACCCTGGGGGTTAAACTTACAAATGACAAGGGCTTGTGGAAAGCAGTAACAGTTCCAGGGTTAACGTATGGAAATGAAGCTCTATGCATTAGTAAAAAAAGTAATGGACTGTGTGGAGTTAGCCTAAAGGAGGTTAGGTGGGGGACCTTGGGGGAAATAGGTTTACAGCAGTTGAAGCAATGCAGGGGGGCGTGGAGTGGGCTGCCTTTGAACAGAGAGAAATGATTGGTAAGTCGACATGCTTATGCAGGATATGGGGACCACATAAGAGAAATCCAGTATGGCACGTTAATGCACGGGTAAACAACATGAGCATGGAGGGCTCACTCTGTTTCAGGCAAGAGCTGGGTCACTGGAGGCGAAACAGAGGATAGGAAAGATCACAGGCGGAGAATAGGGATGTTTTTTTTGTTTCGTTGGTGTTTTAGAGCCCTTCAACTACCAGGTCATTAGAGCCCCGTCCACTGCATAGCCCTAATGCAGAGACTGCACATACACTCCGCTAATACGACGATTGTTGGGTATTAGTGGTACCCAATTTTCCCAAGCGGCCACCCAAGCTAGTAGTACCGGGGGTTGCGTTGCTTAACTTCGGTGATCAGACGAGAACTGGTGTCCAACGCAATACAGTCGCTTCAGTTGTTTGTTTGTTGGAGTTTAAGGTCCCGTCAACTACGAGGTCATTAGAGACCCGTCCACTGTATAGTTCTAATGCATATTCTGCACAGACACTACACTAATGCGACGATTATTGGGTATTAGCAGTACCCAGCTTTCCCGAGCGACCACCCATGTCAGTACTAACTGGGCTTGCGTTGCTTAACTTCAGTGATCAGACGAGAACTGGTGTGTCCAACGCAACTCGCCGCTCCCCCAGTCGCTTCAGGGGGGAGGGCTGTGAATTATTTGGGGATGAAGTAGAGGATGTCAGGCATGTGATGCTGGCATGTCCAACGCCCCCCCCCCCATTGGAAGAGGGGTTGGTGGGTGAAGCAGCTAGAATGAGTACGAAAGGTAAAGATATTGCTAGGGTAATGGTGGAGATCTAGGCTTATGGGTCTAGCATGAAAAATCTCCCTAGCAAGGTATTCGTCCCAAAGGATTACATATTCATATTAATAGAAGCTTGCCCCATGGATCGCTTGCTGCCAGTCCTGCCATAGGTGGTGAAGAGGGATAGTGATGTTTATTAAACAGGTCAGGGAGCCAGTGAAAACATTTCTGCATCAAGATGTAGCCGCCCCAGTCCTCTCCTGACCTACCAGCATCTGTTTGCCAGTCTGTCATCTCCCTTTCTACATTGTACGCAACTGAACTGCCATAGGTTCGCTTCACGATTGACTTTGTCGTGCATGTATTTAGGACACGGTTCTTCTGGAAATGAAGAAATGAATGAATATCTCAAATGTCACGATGTCTGGCAACTTTATATATTATCGACCTTCTTTTCTTTAATATGACGATGTGTAAGGGGGGTATTGATATGACCCTGCAATGTTCAGATGTCAGTTAATGACATTGCTGTTGCACGCGTTTCCGCCAAACTGCAAAGCAACTAGAATAATAGCCAAACTGAGAGATAGTCTACTGATGATATGCACGTCACTTTTTATCTAATGTTGATGACATGAGATGAAATATGGTACGCGGAAATGAAACTTAATGAAATATGTAAGATGCTATCCTCCAATGTAGATTGGATTTCGTATCCGCAAGAGAGAGAGAAGATGAAAAAAAAGCCAATAACTTAGGATGGGCACTCTTCAGCTGCAAAGGTAAAGGGGTGCGGGATGAAGGATCTCTTGTGTAGTAGGTAGGTAGTAAGTTCTACATTGAGGATGATCACGTTTACGCACCAAGAGCGTTATACACGATATATGTAACAAGACCTTGTTTTTTAAAGTTGTATTATAGTCTACTTGATTAATTTACCGATGTGCTTGAATTAGTTTTGAAATTATCTTAGGTATTTGTATCTTAAGAATTATAAGCAGTAGACCTACGCGAGAACCATCTTTGGATTAAATATCCATCTACTTGAATTGATGTGGTTGGTCTGCGAGTTTGAATGATATCGATTGGGATAAGGTTTTTGGTTCCGCCTCTTCTTCTCATTCCTCTTCCTCCTCCCCCTTCAGCACTGTATTTTATTCCTTGCTGAAACTCAGTAACATTTGAAAAGTTTGGAAATGTAAAATAAAGCTCGGATATAATTAATTCATGTAGATGATGAATAATTGACAATTCTTTCTGGCGAAAAAAAAATTTTTTTCTCCCTTCTCGATGCGAATATTCACCTTCAAAACTCCTGACATGCGTTTAAAATAATTGAGTTTCCTTTCCGTTTTATTTAATGGCATCGGTAAATAACGTCAATGTACAAACTATAAGGTACTACTTGCCTCGGTGTGCTTCCACCAATGGATATCTGCAAATAATTATTATTTCCCATCCACCTTGTTCCACGTTACAAAAGCAGCAATTGTATTAATCCACATATTTGTCAAGGTGTTTTTCTCTATTCTACGCTGAATCTGTTTCCTCTGTGCCATGACAGAGGCTGTCCGATGTCCTGTCAACATTCTCAAAGGACAAGATGGCATTGGTTTAGCCAACTGCAGATTGCGCTGCAACTGTTGGACTGGCAGTATAGAAATGGGAATAGCAATGCAAAAATACCTCATTAGTTCCAAAGTTGAATCATGCATCAGTCAAAATATGCGCCCCATCGAGGCACTGAGGGGGGAGCAATTGCTGCATCGCTTCCCCTTCTGGTGCCTCCTGTAAAGAATCTCCTAAACGGGCGAAGAGCGGTGAATTGTGTTGGACACACCAGTTCTCGTCTGATCACTGAAGTTAAGCAGTGCAACCCCAGCTAGTACTGACATGGGTGGCCGCTTGGGAAAACTGGGTACTGCTAATACCCAAAAATCGTCGCATTAGTGTAATGTCTGTGCAGTCTCTGCATAAGAACTATGCTGTGGACGGGGCTCTAATGACCTTGTAGTTACGGGGCCCTAAAACACCAGCAAACAACAACAGCAACATCCTAAACGGGACAAAAAGTGTGCGAAATCGCATTAATCCCAGAGTATGGAGTCGCCGCGTTACTTTGACGTCGGAGTTCATTATCGTCGTCATCTTACTCTTATCTCGCCTTTGGCAGGGTCTGGTCTGTTTGTTTTAGCCCTCCACTCTCCTTTCTCCCACCAGGTCCCCGTCCATTCCACACACTACCATATCATTTCGGACAACCTGCTCCAACGGACAGTTAGCTCCTTACGGGACTGTCTGCTTGGATCTCCCCCTGCCCCGGGGTGCTTCCAACCATTTGCATTCCTGTAATGGACCTAACGACCTCCTCCTACCCTCTTGGCGTTTTACATGTCCCTACCACCTCAATCTACTCTCTCTCATTTTTCCGCCTGATGTCGCGCCGTCCGCACACTGCCGTCAGTTATTGGTCGTAATGAGCACATGTCCTAACAATTGGTTTCAATCAGCTGGGCCTTTCCTGTGATGGGGTCGAATCTCCAACTACTGATATATTTATTTTCTTCTTGGATTTGCTATATTTTCGAACCTTCTCTCGATTTTACGGGAGCGCAGTTCTACTGCCATTGAATAAGTTACCAATCATCCGCATTTGGATATCTTTTTACATCCCTGACCCCTGTAGTTTGTGCGGAGTAAGGGGTTACCTTCACCTCTTTCTTCCTCAGTGCTTCGTGACTTTTTCTGTTTTTTGATGGAGTTTTCGTGTCAGACACGATAAGAAGTTATGCAATTGTTTTAAAAAGGAGGTTACTCAGGCGGGGCTGAATGTGTATCGTTGCTTCGTAAAGAGTGCCTTTTGAACTTCAGGAGAAAGGCAGATGTTTAGAGAGGCTTAACGTTGGGCCTCTGTGCGCCCATTCTATTTGAATAGGCCATAAATGACTGGAAAGCACTAGTGCTGTTTATGTGATATTGTTTTCTGACGTGTATTTAAGTACATAACGTATATATCACAACACTACTATCATCAATATATAATGATGTCATTTAATATGATGCATAGACTCGGGTGAAATGAATATTTTAAAGATTACTTTGTTTTTCTTATCGAGACGCATGAAAATAATAAAGAAAACAAGATGACGATGTTGATGAATTGTCTTCTTTATGTATCTAATTTAATATTCTCGCGTTGTCGCCAAATCTCGTTACAAATAGTGTGGCCGTAAAGCATCTTAGCTTAAGGCTCCTTTTATATGTATCTAATAAATTAAATAATTTTCTTAGCGGGTGTCGTATTTCACTGTTAGTAACATCGGCGCTACAGTAAGGAGGGGGCCCTACACACTTAAATTATTTGGTCACACAACACTGGTCAGCAAACCGAGCTATTTGTTAACGTCGCTTGAAAAACAAACGACTGAGTGCACTTGCTGGCCTGGCGTTGATTGAATTTTTTTCTTATTTCTCGCTTTACTCGGGCGCTGAATTGAACATCGGCCCTTCAAGGAACGCCGTCAGGACACTGTCGTTATATGCGCCCTCCATCTGGTTTTTAGCTCTCTGCGCTCTCGTGTAGTTTCGCCGGATATCATCTCTCCTTCCACTCTTTCGCTTCCTGTTATTCAGAAAGAGTGAAAGAATTGATATTCCCCTGGTATGCTGCCGGACTGAGTTCAATCCCCAGCTGTGGTGACGGGATGACCCTATTGGCCTCTGTTATTATATTCCGTTATTTGCGCCGTGTAGAACGTATCCGTAGGCCGTGGAGGTCCCGCATCTGAATCTTGCCTCAGTCCCCGCGGTTCTTAACGCCGGTCCTGTCTCCCAGGTCCTGAGGGCCTGGTTGGTTAAATAAACCAGTATTACGGATTGTGCCAGAAGTAAAACAGAGGTCCAGTGTGGTTGTACGATGGCACTTGCACGTAAAAGAACCCTCTCTACTACGCAACGGGTAGATGAGGCAAAATTTCCAGGTGTAGGAGCTCGCCCCCTGGCTTCGGTAGCATTCCCCAACGAACACTAGACCGACGATAAATAAGCGTAGGGATGCAGCTTTGGCCGGGAACCCACTAATGCATATCATCCCTAAGCCGCCTTAATGATTATCTTAATTGTCTGCACTTCTGTCCTGACCAATTCGTCTCACACTCGTACCTATACCATTACCTACCTATTCCAGCTGCCCTGAGGGAACGCTGAATTGCGTTGGACACTCCAGTTCCCATCTCGTCTTTGGCCGGCAACCGGCTGCAGAAAAAAACTATGACCAATATATCGCCCTGTGTCCATTCAGAGGGACAAATGGGTACCCGACCCTGCCATAGGGGGGAAAAGCTTTTTGGCTGGCTGGCGATAATGAATTCTAGCAAAATTCCTTTCTCTTCCTCTCTCTCCCTTAAATCAGAGATTTGCAAGAATCCGCAGTAAAAGTTATTCAAAGGACTGGGATTTTTAATAATTTATGCTTTAATTCTGTAGATGGGCTCTAATACTGGTAGTGATTTTCATCTCTTATTTCTAATTTGTATGATGTAACCCTTCATCAGTAACAAAGTATACATACTATGTGCTTGGAAGGCGGACCGGGTGTCGAATTACATAGGTATTAAATGATATACAGCTTCTGCCGAAATGGAGTTGGAAGTTACACGTCTTCAGAATTGTCGTCGTCTGGTCGGTCCTCCTCTTTCCCTTGCTCTCCCTTAAATAGTTTCAATTCATTTACATATTTATGACTTCTTAGAAGCACTTTTAATTAAAGTAGAGACTGGAAACGATGATTACGTCGTACCTCCAAAGCTTCATCGTATCATTTGATTGATATAAGTTGAAAAATAAAACGTCTCGCATCCCCCCTCACTCCTACGCCGTCATTCCCCTATAGTATTATTAAGCAAATGGCAAGTCGTGTTTTCGTCCTAATTTTGATTTGATAAAAAGAAAGAAAATGAATTTAATAAGGAAACCAGAGTATGCTAAATAAATAGAATCAAGATTCTTTTATTTCTCCGTCAAAGTTTCATTTTTGGTTTTTTGATTGCTCTGCGCAGTTTTTCACATTAAGGTACCTTCTCCGAAATTTTTGATTCCAGTATCTGATAAATTAATTGGCACGCATCTTTTCAAATTGTGTTTCACACTTGCATCACTCTGATTATGAATATCTCAACGTGGAATTAGACCTTTGATCTAATAATGTCCTCTCGCTTCGCTAACTTCCTTGGTAGTCTGTTTGATGATGCGCGAGTTCAATCCTGTTGAATTCTTCATCTTCGTCTGTTTGTTGGTGTTTAAGGTCCCGTCAACTACAAGGTCATTAGTGACCCGTCCACTGCATAGTTCTAATGCATAGACTGCACAGACACTACACTAATGCGACGATTATTGGGTATTAGCAGTACCTGGTTTTCTCGAGCGACCACCCATGTCAGTACTAGCTGGGCTTACGTTGCTTAACTTCAGTGATCAGACGAGAACTGGTGTGTCCAGTGCAATTCGCCGCTCCCCTTCATCTTCGTCACTCGACGTCGGCCTCTACAGCCTGGGTCTCTATGCCAGTGAAGGTAATACAGTATATCGACTTTGCAGGGTTTTGTCTTTTTCATGCGGTGGTCATATCTTACATCCCAGTCGGGGCTTCGGCTTTACTTCCCATCCGAAAGAAGACTCACTTAATCATCGACATGGGCTATTTTCGAATCATCATCATCATCTCATCCTTCTCCCGCCTGAGGTAGGGTCGGGTCTGCGAGTTCTAGTCCTCCACTCCCGCCTATCCCCGCACCAAGTCCCCCTCCACCCCGCATGACTCTATGTCCCTTTACACCACCCTGCTCCCACGTCTGTTTTGGTCTTCCTCTACACCTGGTGCTCGCAATTACCTGTAGTCTCATAATGGACCTAATAAATTCCTCCTCTCCTTCTCACATGCCCATACTACCTCAACCGATTCTCTCATCTTTTCCGCGATGACCCCCACCCCCAAACTACCTCTAACAAAGTCGTTTCGGACTCTGTCGGCTCGTGACACCCCACACATGTAGCGCAGCATTCGCATCTCGGCCACTTGGATTTCCCTTTCATGGTTCTTCCTAACTGCCCAACACTCTGAGCCATACAGCATAGCGGGCTTAAAACTGTAAACTTTACCCTTCAATTTTATTGGGACCCGGCGGTCGCACAGGACCCCTCTTGCCTGTCTCCACTTCAGCCATCTGCCTTAATCCTATCGGTCACGTCGGAATCTATCTCCCCATTGCTCTGGAAGACTGATCCTAAATAACGAATCTCTTGCACCACAGGAATTCCACCCTCCCCCCACAACGAATCTCACCCCCTTGCCTCTGACCACTAAAATTGAAAGCTAGGTACTCAGTCTTCTTCATGTTCACGTTAAGGCCCCATTGCCCATTAAGGCGTCCATTGCCGTTTTCTTGTAGGCCCTTTTGTGCATCCTCTTTGGACTCCTCAAGCCTTCCCACATCGTCAGCGAATACTGGGAACTGGGGGCCCATTCCCCTATTCCCATCAGCAGCATGGGCTATTTTCGGATGATAAACAAGAAATCTGAGCGACCATTGTTACTGAACAAATTAATAAATGGTAGAATGATTTTAGCGGCAGGCGGCGAAGACGTAGTGTGTTGGACTATTGCATCAGTGTTTCGAGGTCCGATCCTGACCCCAAGCAGGTGACGTCTTTCGCGTGAGAGTCCCGCAATGCACCTTCCGTCGAATGGGGAGAGTAAAGTAGTGGTCCCGTGTGGGGTGTGCGACGTCACCTGTACGTCAAAGAACCCTTACAGCGTGGAATAAAATATACGTGTAGGTCTGCGAAATTACGGGGTTAAGGAGCCTCCGGCGTAGGAACTCTTCACCTGACGTCGTGTCGATGGAGGAAAAGTGTCCCAGCGAAAATTAGGCCGGCTTGAAATAAGCATGGAGTTTGCAGCTAACTGCATGATGATGCCTTTCGGGTGTAGTTATAATGAACGATTCTGGGGTAGAATATAAAGCTCACCGTATTACTATTTGTTATTCGCTCGTCCTGCATTTCCCCTCTCGGTTGTCCAGAAAATAGGTTTTCCATCTTTCTACTCTGTTGGTTTGTAACTTCCTTAACCCCTCGCTTCCTCTTGGTCTTCTATTCAAAATCACGAGTATCCGACCGTAGGCGGGAAATGGGTTTGTTAGAATACATTGGTAAGAGGAGTAGGGCGATGTTACCTACCGTTTAAGGATTCTTTTCAGCGGCAGTTGAATGGCTTCATCACATAATCCATGATTTAAGTGTCCCCACTTTCCCCCAGCCCCACCTCAACACAGTGAAGTAAAAACAACTTGAATGGAGTGCCCGGTGATAAGTAGGGACGGTCCCTATCTCAGGCTTGGTTTTGTATAGTGTTAATAAGTAGAATTAATTAAAACATGAGATCAATTATGGAAATGATGTCGAGCATCTCTGTCTGCCTTTCTCTCTGCGCCACTCTTCGTTTACTCATTCTACCGTTTGGCTGAATTATGAGACACCGAAGTTGGCACTGATTTCATTTTAATGTCGTTAAATGCCTCTGCAGGAATTTCTATCCAATTGCTTCGCCGTCTCTCTTCCCTTTTCAAGGGAAGGAATTGAACACTTCACAAAAGTTGCCTGACTACCAAGAGTAAATTTGACGAAATTGAAAGAGGCCTATTGAAGTATGACCTTTACCGACGCGTTTAGAAAGGCCCTATTATATGTGTAAAGTACAGTCAAAGGTTGCAATAAAAAGTGCTTAATTAGAATGAAAGAGGTACTTTGGAAATCGACCAACTATTTAGGAGGAGATTGATTGCAGCAGCAACTTTAGAAAACTGATAAAACCTGAAAAGTCAAAAACTACTTAGAAAGAAGTCAGGGTACTTTAGTTTTTAATGAAATAATAAATTTAACTCATTAATTGACTCAAAGCTTTTGATAAGTCGAAATAATATCTACTCCCAAGAGGTGATAACAAGGGAAGCATGTAACTGTCGGGCATAGTCTTCTAATGGTGGGGACTTGTCAGGCAGTTCTCAAATTGTACCATTTTCGGAGCTCCTTCTGTTCCTGATTGTATGGTCCCAAAGGGCAGGGATAAAAGTAGTTTGAGAAACGCTGCTTCTAATGTATACCATCCACCTTTGGTAGCTCGAGTTTTGCAGTCTCTTGAACTCGAAATAAGTCCGTCCCGTGCTACCATTATGCAAGGTACTGTGTGTGTAGGCGTCCGGTATCAAAAAACCTGTTCGTCCAGCAACCTTCACAACTCAAATAGGGACATACGCTGCGTTCTGAAAATTTTCACTCTTTTTTTTAATCATCTTATCCCTCACCGTCCTTAACATAAGGCGTTTGATAGCAGGATTATGTCCTATGGTACCACAGCTCTTTAGCTAGATGCTTGACCAGCTATGACCATTCATTTTTCCATCTGTCGGGAGCGGCAAATTGCGTTGAACACACCAGGGGCGAATTGCGTTGGACACATCAGGGGCGAATTGCGTTGGACACACCAGGGGCGAATTGCGTTGGACACACCAGTTGGATGGCCGCTTGGGAAAAGTGGGTACTGCTAATACCCAAAAACCGTCGCATTAGTGTAGTATTTGTGCAGTCTCTGCATAAGAACTATGCTGTGGACGGGGCTCTAATGACCTTTTGTAGTTGAAGGGCCCTAAAACGCCAACAAACAACAACAATCCATCTGCCCCCTCTCCTCTTACTCTACTCATTAGTATGCACTAAACCGAGGTGGGATTTTTTATTCCTGAATTGTTATCGCGGTAATTTTATGGACAGTTTGCTGTGAACCTCAAAGCAAAGCATCTGACTGATGTTGAACGTTTTCGTGTTAGCGGCAAACAAATCCGGCTCTTAAATGTTGACATGTGTTGTCCAAAACCTCGTCTAAGTGGACATGGACTTTTATCTTACGAAGATGTTAGATGCTAAAGAAAGTGATAATTATTTTTCGTGGTTAGTATGGTCACGTGAGATCAATAAGATTAGGGGTTCTGATCCCTATCGCCGTCGACCTCCATCTCTTCCTCGGTTGTGTGGAATGAAGCATGAATAAGGAAACGCTTACTCGACAGCTGTGTTACAATGCAAAATTCACCCTAAAGTGGACGCTGTATTTTCGAGTGACCGCTTCTTACTGAGTGTAAACTTATTAAATATGTCGCCTATGCGATTTAAATTCTAATTGAGAATCACCTATCTCCTGCAGATGGCTAAGCACTGCTGACAACGCTTAATGAACAACAGTGGTCAGTTTGCTTCCCTCGAAACTGTGGCATTTTAGATCAGAGGAGTACTTCAGCTTCTTACGTGTAGAATCTATCTGTCGCTCCTTAAATGATTAATGACTGATGCAGACAAGTGACCATTCCATGACGTCCAAACCTTGAAGACTGAATTATCAGTTTTTTTTCTTCGTTTCCCACTTGGGGCCTATAACACTTGTTGGATATCTACCAGTGTGCAGTCATCATCACTATCCCTTTTCCCCACCTATAGCAGGGTCGGTTGCTCATTTCTGTCCAATTGGAACACATGAGCGATCTGTTGGACTGTAATTGTAACCTAATGCTTCTACCTGTATGCTTATTTTCCTTTTTTGGGGGCATTTCCCCCTCCCTCGACGCCAGAAAGGAGTTAATACACGTAGTTCTTTTACGTACCGGCGCGTACGGAACCACGGCTTTACTTCCAATCCGACTGAAGGCGTCTTGAGGGTCTTTTTCTTACCCAAACGAAACAATCCACGTCATTTCAAGACAGTCTGGAACCACTAACTCAGTAGTCTAGCTCTGTGGGACCGAGGTTTGTTTGCATGACTGGTGTGTACGTGGATGCTCTTTTCAACACTCGCCGAAGTAGAGCGTAATAATTCTGTCAAGGTGCTTTCCATCCGGTGGAACGCCATGGCCTTGCGTGGTATGTACATTGTCCAGGGTACAAAAGAGACCTTTCTGCCTGGCGTAAATTTTTGGTGTAGAGGTGCAAGTCGCCAGAAATAAACGCTGTAAGCCGACATTAAATAGTCAGGGATTGTGGCATTAGGTCTGCACCTGACTGCTGACCAGTGGAGGTATGTCGCCTGGTCCCCGAGACTATTGTGGACGCCATGTTGAGGAGCTAGGACTCTATGACGCCACGTGAAGAGCATACTGTGTGAAAGAAGAGTGAACTAGATCAGTGGTTCTCACAGCGTGTTCCGTGAAACCACTTCAAGTGTTCCGCAAAAAAATTAATGCACAAATAAAGCAATAGAGAAATACTCTGATGTGACCCGCAGAATCATTGGGGGAGGGGGACACAGGCAAGAAAGTGGAGAAGTGGATGAAGTGGAGACAGGCAAGCGGAGTCCTGTATAATAGGAGGATCCCAAATTCTACAGGACACTGGTTAGACCAGCTATGCTATATGGATCAGAGTACTGGGCGGTGAGGAAGAACTATGTAAATAGAATGCGAGTAGCCGCCGAGATGCGAATGCTGTGGCACATGTGTGGCGTGTCGTGAGCTGGCAGAATTAGGAATGAGCATATTTGAGGTAGCCTGGGGTGGTGGACATCGCCGAAAAATTGAGGAAGAATAGGCTGAGGTGGTATGGACACGTCATGCGAAGAGGGGAAGAGGAGCTTGTTAGATTAATTCCAGGAATGCAGGTGGTCGGTAGCACCAGGCGCAGGGGGAGACCAAAGCAGATGTGGGAACAGGTTGTCCGTAAGGATGTGACAGTGTATGGATTGGACGGGGAACTTGGGGAGAAATAGACGGGAGTGGAGGGCTATAACCCGCAGACCCGACCCTGCCACAGGCGGGATAAGGGTATGATGATGTAATAAGTACCAAGTGTAGAAGGTGTACAACCTGCTTTAAAGTTTATGGAAAATTGTAAGTGTTCCGTGCTAGTAAAATGTCACAGTTTAGTGTTCCCCGACTTCAAAAAGATTGAGAACCACTGAACTAGATGGAGAAGCGATCCACCAGCACTCTAATAGCCATGACCAATAAACCCCTAAGGGTACAACAGAAGGCTTGTCCTGAAGTAAGGAGTCAACGGTTCCGAGGTAGTGCCCATTGGACAACCGTAGGTGTTTTAGTCGGTAGTCCGACACTAAGTGCATAAGCGCATTTCACATACTCGGGGAAAAAATAACAAGCGAGGAAAGGTTAGGAATGATGATGGAGTTGATGATGAATTTGGGCTAAGTACAGCATCGGACTGGACTGATATCAGTCTTGGTTGATAGCACTTGCTTTTGAGTGACAGAAGAACAAGTAGGAGGAACCATTTGAAAAAAAATTCGCATTATATATTAATCTTTTTCAACCGTATTGCGTTGGACGGTAATTTGGCAGATCGATTGTTGACTGACGTGTGCAACTGCACTCTGATGGACGCGGAGGAAGATAGAAAATTAAGTTATACCGTTGTTGTGCTCAGCATCATTCCATTAGAGAATGGGCAGTTTCCTAGGCTGTTTAATCTAGTGGTCAACAACATTTTGCGGAAACTGGACGGGTAATAATATTGATGCCTACAAGTTAAACTTGGGTATCGAAAAGCGACCATATAGATTTCTAATTAATATAAGGGCCTCAAAGGACGTTATTATACTTTTATTATTTAATTTAATCTTGCTACTGATCTTCCCCATGTGGTCACAAATAGTTGCGAGTAAATTGAAATTGGTCTTTGTGGTCGTTAATGTAATCCGTCCACCCTCTACTCCTGCTCCTCTCCCCCCTAATCTTTTATTTTTTTTCTGAAGATATTATAATGTACTTCTTAGAGACCACTACATCTATAAGATTATAGTTGGAAAATATTTTAGGAACTTGAATAGAGGTTTCGTATTACATCTGAAAATTGAATGCATTATATGCTTTTTCAGATAGTTAAGCTTCTTAAAATTCTCCTTATCTTATGTAACAATGCTTGATTAAATTATTTTCGATCGATTTTTATGTCGTTGTTTTTGATAACGGCAAAAAATCTCCTTATGTTGAGCGAAAAAAAAAATATCCGCCATGGTGGCCCAGAGGTAGCGTGCTCGGGTGCGAGAAAAAGAGATCCCGAGTGCGCCTTCCATCCGATAGGAAGTAAAGACGTGGCCCCGTGTGGTACACGATGTCATTTCCACGTAAAAGAACCCTCTCTGCTTTGCAACGAGTAGATCAGGTAAAATTCCCAAGTGTAGGAACTCTGTCCCCTGCCGTCGGTACAGTGCCTCAATGAACAGGACGACGATAAATAAGCGTAGGGGTTGCAGTTTAGGTCGCCGGGCCGCAACTTAGAAGGATTGTCCAACAGATCCAACAGTCCATGTGTTTCAGAGGGACAAAAATGAGTTCCCGACCCTGCCGTAGGCGGGGATGGGGTTAGTTGCTTCTTTTCTTGCTGTATCATATCTCTGTTCTTTGGTGACGATGAAGTACTACATAAAAAGAGGAGCGGCGATTTGCGTTGGATACAACAGTTCTGGTCTGATTACTGAAGTTAAGCAGCGGAACCCCAGCTAGTACTGACGTGGGTGGCCGCTTGGGAAAACTTGGTTCAGCTAATACCCAAAAATCGTCGCATTAGTATAGTCTCTGTGCAGTCTCTGCTTAAGAACTATGCTGTGGACTGGGCTCTAATGACCTTTGTAGTTGAAAGGCCCTAAAACACCAACAAACAACAACAACAATGCATAAAAAGAGGAGCTGAGAAGATGGCTAGGTCCATCACAAGGATGCAGATGAGAGAGAGAGTGCAGGCGGAGGAGACGTGTACGTATCAGACTTGGAAGCAAGTTGTTCGGCAGGACATGGCGGTGTATGAGGTGGATGGGAATTGAGACCTAACATCCCGAAGATCCGACCTTACCATAGGCAGATTAAGGGTATGAAGATAGTTTTGCGCGCAATGCGTGGTACAGCATGAAGTAGTTCTGTCAGAGGTCGATATGCCACAGTCAGAAACAGTGACCTCTGTGCAGAGTGCTTCTAACAGCTTCTTCATTTTCTTTAAACCAGACGTAAGACTCCATAATAATAATTTTAATTGCAGTTTTATTTACTGGAATTTTTTTTAAAAGTTGTGCGTATAAAACGACTTTTTTAATTAATCAATAGTAGGTCCTACTTGTGTGCCGTATAATATTCTCAGTCATAACGCTATGTAGGTGTATGTTGTCATCTACCCACTACATAATAAACATCTGGAATGGACTTCATGGATATGTTTTAATTATCGCGACTATATTCCAGGTAAATGCTTTCTCGTGTGCATTTGCGATTAAAAAGCTCATAAGCGGAGGAAATATTACAAACTCTAATTAAGCCAGGTGACGACTTTCTTTGACGGCAAGACCCATGATCGTGGATGCTCTCATCAGACCCAAACTTACCAGCAAAAAGTCAGAAATAATCTGTCTAAATTCTCATTTTTGAAAAATGTTGCGGGCCAAATGATATCGGCCTTATCACCCCATTATTCCGTCTAAGACAGACTTACGTTTCTTCCATCTCGCCCATATCACTTCAGTCCTCTATCCCGTCTTATTCACGGGAATGTCTGTACTGCGTTGGACACACTAGATTTCGTCTGTTCACTGAAGCTAAGCAACGCAACCCAAGTTAGTACTAACAGGGGTGGCCGCTTGGGGACATTGGGTATCTCTACAAAATCGGTTACAAAATCGTGGTAACAGCGTAGTGTCCTTGTAGACTCTGCATTAGAACTATGCACTGGACGGGGCTCTAATGACCATTGTAGTTGGAGTGCCCTGAAACACCAACAAACCAACCCATCTTTTCACCAAATAGGACAAAAGTTTCAAAATCTAAAACCAAAAAGGATTGTCAAATAACAGTGATACATTGTCGGTGGGCCGGATGAATCCTCCTCCTTTAGAAGACTCTCCTCCCGCTTTGGAACCTCCTCCTGCATATCCCATATTCTGCCATTTGGGTTCTGTGTTAAGGTTATAAGGGCCCTAGGCTGATAGGATAGCATGGGCCCTTGAAGAACTTTAAAACGCCGAAATCGGAGCTTTTATACAGAAGGGACCTCAAGATGATGAGTGATAATCCAACTATAAAGCAAGGCGCAAAATAAGACGCAGTGTGACGCTGATGGCGACGAGGTGGACAGGGTGTAGCAGCCCTGCGAAATTCTGCTAGCAGGCAATCACTGCACATTGAATCGCAGTTTTTCACCAAACTTGCATCAAGTGCGCAGGGTCACGTCACCCTGCACCCGGCGACTTAACATGCGCAACTACATATTGTCATGTTAGTTACATAAATTTATAGTCACCCTGCGGGCACTGCGTCTCATTTTGCGCTGGGCCTAAAGTCTACTTGTCTACTTGTTCCATGCGGTTGTTCGGCACTGCCTAATTCATTAGTTTTTCGTCCTTACTTTCAGTTAACAATAGTCTGTAAACAATTGAGATATTTATAGAAACACATGTAGGTATTGCTGTTGACACAGTACCTGTTTTTATTCTAGTTGTGTATTTCCAAATTAGTTGTTGCAATACAAAAAAAATGGTGTGCGTGGAGGTTAGAAAGGCAGTCGCCAGTCAGCTCTGTGGTCAGAATTAGCTTTGATAGACAATGTTTACTAACATTAGTTTGGATGAAGACGAACCTTTCAATTGACTGCGTCTCTTGGTTGTTTTTTTCGGTCCCGTTTTTTTCACCCCACGTCTAAAACGATTGAAACGCCAAGACAAAGACATGGAGTTCTCTCTTGTACGTTGCTTCAGCATCTAATCAAGAAGCTGACCACCACCTCCGCATACCAAAAGGTCAGATGCAATTTTGATCACGTTTAGGGGAGGGCGTATTCTTCTCCTCCTACTGATTTTGACCGCCTAAACGACAGTTCGACACCAAAAGCAGGGTTTTTTTTATTACCATTTTGTCTTTTTCTTTTGGTTGGTGGTCACACAGCTAAGAAGAAAGACAAAGACGGGGAAAAAAACTGTCTTTCTTATCTTGCCGTACTGAAACTGTGAGTTCAACGATGCTCTATTAGAGTAATCAGAATCTTTTTTATTGGCTTGATTAAGGATGATTTCATTCCTCTCCCCTTCTGCTCGCTCTCGAGTTGCGATGCATCCATACGCACACACAAAAGGAAAGGGTCACACCAACAACACCTCGAATAAACGATTCTGGTGGCACAATTAAGTTGGTAATCGCTAGCCATAGAAAGAAAATGGTTTTTGGAGAGAAAGTAACCAAGAAGTTAATTATCAGATTCATCATACCCTTCATAGAGGTGACCCTGGTTGATTTTTAGGCATCTATCTCTCCTTTTCTTCTCCTCAGCATCCTTCTTTTCTTACATCCTTGCATCATCCTTTCCAGATAGATGATGTTGGCTAACTGGAACAACATGGATCTCTTTTTGTATTCGATTCCTTGTCCTGGAGTATTTATGATAAGTACTCTAGCTTCAAAAAGTGGGGAGAGGAGAAGGGAGAGATATGTGTGTGTGTTACTGCATATCTTACGCTCGACTGCCTCGAACAATGAAGAAACTATTGAAGAAACGAGGAAATTGGTCTTGGGATTAAGATATGGAAATAAGAGCTTCACCATCTTGACTTTAGTTTAAGTATCTCTTTCTGTGTTCACGACGTGCTTAATGGCACCGTACATTAATCTCTCCAAGTTTATCATGAATGTGGTGTGTCCCTCGTCTTCCTTTTTTTAGCCTTGCATCTGCTTTTTTATTTCTTTTCGTCTTAAAGAGCATTCTTAAGCATAGGAGAGGTAGAGTGTGCATACAGAAAATAATATGAATCGCTAAGCACAAGGGCACCATATCTTGATATTGTTTTCTGTAAGAAATTCTGTCGTCGATTTTATGACGTTTTATTTCTTCCTTAGCTGCTTATGGTTTTTGTGATTTTCATGTTGATATCTTGTCTGGTCTGATTATACTTTGCCCTTTCGATTGAATAAATCATCTCGTTCAGAATAACAATAGCAACAATTTAATGAAAGTTGCAGAAGGAATCTTTTTTGAGTGTTTTTGTTTTTATTCATGTGGCGTAGTATAACCTCCCAGTAAAACTCCCCCCCCCCCCTTCAAAAAAAAAAAAAAGTTAAACTGCATCTAATAAACGTGGTTGAAATAAATTTTTTTTATACATGCAGTTTTTAACTCCGAAATGTGGAAGGCAGCTACAGGTTAAGACTTCTTCTCTGCCCTGCTTATAAGTTAATTGTAATAAAATCTGTCCCACCTTGTGCAGAATTTTTGTGCTATTTTTTGTTATGAAGATGCGGATCAATGAATTTCTGTTAATTTGAAGATATCAGAATTTGTTTGTTCGGTCCTCGAATAGACAACTGCTGTCTAAATCAGTTCTCAATTCTGCAGAAGGTGAATAATTAGGACAGCAGTTGGATATTTTAAAATATCCATATTTTAGATCTGGTTTCTTTCGGCACAAATGTTTCGAGTCAGTAATGTTTTTGGGGTGCATCCAAGGGGATAGAGCTCAAGAGCTGGAAAGACATAGCTCATCCTGTCCCTGCTTATCATGTCAAGCGATTTGAATTGTTGTTTGTTGGAGTTTAAGGTCCCGTCAACTACGAGGTCATTAGAGACCCGTCCACTGTATAGTTCTAATGCATATACTGCACAGACACTACACTAATGCGACGATTATTGGGTATTAGCAGTACCCAGCTTTCCCGAGCGACCACCCATGTCAGTACTAACTGGGCTTGCGTTGCTTAACTTCAGTGATCAGACGAGAACTGGTGTGTCCAAAAGCGATTTGAAGGGTTGTGCTGTTAGATCAAATGTAGGTGTGCGATCCCACCTTTGCGTTTCCGATTTTAGTACCCTGAATCGCGTTTAGGTCACATCGGTGGCTCAATGTTCTGGGCCTGAAGGCACGTTTGATTCTGCCAGTGGTGATTGGCTTTTTTCCGCAATAAAGTCATAAGACCGTGTGGTGTGTATGATGTCTCCAGTGCGCAGTAAAAGAGCCCTTTCTAATGGGTCGGGTCTGCGTGTTCTAGCCCATCACTCCCGCCTATCTCCCACCAGGTCCTCGTTTACACCACACATCCTTATGTACGACCTGCTCACACTTCTGCTTTGGTCTTCCCCTGCTCCGGGTGCTTCAAGGTCCTTCAAGGTTTTCACCCCTTTCATCCTGCACTGTTGCGTGGTTGTTGTTTTGAATATTCTTAAAAATGATATTAAAAATAAAACCCACAATGGACTCTGAGATGATTAATGTTGTGTATTTTTATTTTTTTCTCTAGGTTTGTGAGCTGCACATTAGTGGCTACAAGTTCTCTGTTTTGAACAATGCCTTCTTGATTCATCATGGATTGAAAACAATGGACTCGTTTCATAAAAAGAAAGATGAAGACCAAGAACGTAATCGACTGCTCTTCCGCCAATTCAAAGCCGAATTAAAGGAGAAATATCCAGATTCTTCTCGGCGGTGTTATTGAGTGGCTACCCTTTCTTTTCTTGTAGTTAATTTCGTAAATATATATATATATATAAATCTATATACAATATATAAAATATAGCCTATATATTCCTGTACAATTTTGAGTTAATCTGGACAACTCCTGGTTAATCCTGGCAGCTAGTTCCTTGTCCTTCCACCAGACTCTATGAATGAAATTAAGATTCGGGATGAAATTTTCGAGCCGGAAATTGTCTTAGATGTAGAGGACCAATACTGTCAGGAACTGAGCCTGGGGCCGTTTAACCATATCCCATGGATTAAAAGGGGATATACAGTATATATATTCGTGATATTTTCTCTTTACCAATTTTCGGGCGTCCCCTTTCTTTATTCATCCTCTTGCGATATCTTAAGTTCAGTGTCTTAATCTCCTTTTTGAAGCCATCATTGTTCTTACCCAGTGCAATATCTCCTTCTCCTCTTCCTTCTCCTCCATAACCCTTCTGCAATCCTGTAAATTTGTGCAGTTTCAATAAGAAGTATGTATATGTTTGTAAACCATCGTGAATATTTCGTGGATATGTATGTGTACCCGTCTGTCTTTTTTTCATTTGTTCATCACCCTGTTAATTAAAGGCATAAAAAGAGAGGAGAATTTCTGTAGATGATGAAAGAGAAGAAGAAAAAAGGAAGATGATTGGTACTTAATGGATGACCGAAATGGAGAAAAATAAAGCATCCTCTCCACTACATTCAAGTTAAGTTCCCAATTTATAGCATCTTTGGCCAGTGTTCAAAAGGACATTATGTACTCCAACTATATGTCCTCTTGTCATTAACTTTTTATATCGGTTTTTTTCCTTTGCCTTCTTCTTCCTCATCAGGCTCTTCTCCCTGTTTCTCCCCTTTCCTCTTCATCTTCCCCTTATCCTCCTTCCTTACCCATCCGGTTTTTTGTGTCCACCATCACCGACGTCTTCTCTGGCTCTTGACTTGAACAATTGCTAATAGAAATGTGGTGGTGACATAAGGTGTCGTCGTTCGTTAATTTCGGACTATTGCTGCTGGCTCATTGTTTCCCAAGCGCTGTCTGAACATTTCGGAAAAAGGATCACAGCAAAAAAATGTGTTTTATTTCTTATCATTTTGTTCATGCACCTTTTTAAAAAGTATCTAGTTGTATATTTTATTTCTTTTTAAAAGAGAGGCTGTTATGTTGCTTACATAATTTTATTATTATCCTCTTTTATCTCTTTATTGTATTAAATCTGACCAAGATTCATGACTTCATGGATGTTCCTTTTTATTGTGATGGACATCGTGGAGGAAAGACCATTCTGACAAAATGTCCCACTATATTGCCTTGACCCCCTGACTTGGATTTCAATTTTGAATTTTCTGTCATCATCTTCATGAATTCTCTCTCCCTCTTCAGCTAACTGCAGCCCTCAAGTGGACGTAAAATTTATGAGTTCTAGCATACAGTTCCTTCAGAATCTCAACTCGGTTTGTTGCATTGAGCTCATGATTCCCAGGTTCGACTCTGACCAAGCCGAATGACTTCTTTCGACTGTGATTGGATGTTCATACGTGATACCGGGTGGTGTGCGTATAAGGTTTTCCTCACCTAAAATACCCCTTTCTACATGGAGAAAATATACTTGTAGATCGGTAAAGTGACCAGCTTTTAGCCGGCTATGATTCTAATATGTGGGTATGCGATGCACCCACCAATTCACGAACCTTGTGAACACCCTACGTGGTAATATCTGAAAAGTAGTCCATTTGACTGAATTTGGCAAATTAAACTCTGAAAAAATTGTATATTGTTGTACTTTCTTATATGGTTAATTCTCAATTTTCATTTCAGCATTTCTGTTAATTTCGTTCCTTTCTTTGACCATGGCGCCCTGAGACTTCGCGAGTAATTGCATTTTCCACCGATGTCTTGTGTAATGCATGCCAACCGTTAATCGTGAAATACGACGTGCACTATTCATTCACTTCAGCCACAACCCTTTCTTGTATACTTTCAGTCTTCATTAAAAAGTCAGTAATGTTTTTCGGTAAGTAAACATGCAGTTTTAAATATTTAACTAACATTTTAAATAGTGCACTAAATACTGACTATTGACCGCGCTGAACTGTGTCATTGTGGAGCCTTCACAGATGGTAAACATCCTAGCCCCTGAAAGGCGTTATTCGGGTATTCAGAAACCATGGCAAATGACATCGTTCCCCTCTACTACGATTCCTTCTAAGTGACGAAAGGCGCGTGTTAGGTCTTGCAGGCCCCTAAATTCAATCAATCATGGCCAGAGGTTAGCCTATGTAGGTTGAACTCGAGATGCAAGCACGCGCACGTAGCCAAAGACTTGGAAGTCCACCTGAATTTAGAAACCATGGCCATCCATTTATGCCTCTGCTATGTCAGCAACTGATTTTCCTTTTTCGTGGTTGCCGAATCTTTTCCTGGACTATGGCACGGTCTGTGACTGGAGAGTCCAAGATTTTGAAGCAGAATAGTGGTAGGAAAGAGGGATAGGAACGGGTAGGTGAAGATGGGATGGGAGAAGGTTAAGAAAGCTGCGAGGACACTCTGTATTCTAGTTCTAATTGAATACACTGCAAGCAGCCCTGTTAGGCCAAATTGGCAGTGGAGAGAATGACTCATTCCTAATTTATAACCCATTCAACCCCCAAGGAACCTGAAGCATAACATCGATTCAGCCAAATATTGCAAGTACTCCTTGGCGAACTTGTTGGTTGGCTCATATGTCAAGTATAGGCCCGGCGCTCGAAGAACCTCCTCACTTTCAAATTTTTCATCAATTTGGAAATATTTCTAATGGCCCCACAAAACCTCTTTAGCCGGCGTTCTTTACATGGCTATACCTTTTTACGTCAGATGGGGATTGAAGCAGTGGTGTGTAAGGTGCCTCTTGATTAATACGTAAAGCTATTTCTCAATGGAGTAAAATGCGCTTGTAGATCGGCAAAATTCTTAGTTGTAGGAGCTTGCCCCTCCTCCTCCAACCCTGTCCCTCTTCGGAATAAAAGCGATCAGTCTGAACTAATAAGGGGTTACGATCGCCTCTAGCAGACACACAGGTTGGACAGCGAGCCACCATGCTGTTTGCGGTAGTTGATAAGTCCCTGAGGCAGTTGCACCCACCCCTGTACCAAAGCAGTACTTCGCTCCTGAACGATTCTTGGATGTCGTTGGCGAATTACAACTGTCCCTTCATGTGCATCCCGGTCAAGTTCAATAGGATTCACGTCTGGAGAACTGTCTGGTAATCAGTCCGGTGAATGTCCTCGCTTTGAAGATGTTCATTCACCATTTCAGCCCTATGTGGATGGTCATTGACATCCATAGAAAGAACTGAGAACCAACTGCATCTCTGAAAAATCGCTTGTAAGGCTCTAAGTCTGGGAGGTCAGGGAGCCTATATTCGAACACGTGATATCTACACGTTATGTACTGGTTGCAAGGCTGAATCTTGACTCGTCACTGAAGAAAACGTGGGCCTACTGAAGTTGGCTCCAAAGCTGCTGTTTTGTGTGAGGTAAGTAAGGGTAAGTGGAATGCAAACAGCAGGTTTTCTGCAATAAATGTCTCTCTCACGAAGCCTTTGCGAAACAGTAACCCTTGAAACTACAGTTCCGGTGGCAGCAGAGAGCTCACAAAATAGCTGTGTGGCTGTAGCAGTCCTCTGGAGCCTAGCTAAAAGTGTCAAATACTAATTGTCATTGGTTGTTGTGGCTCTTGGATGCCCTCACTCAGGCCTTCCAGATATTGATCAAATCTCCTGCAGCTGTTTCCACAAATTATAGACTGCACTGGGTCCCTTGCAACCTGCACTTGATTCTCCTGCTTGCAGTCTACCAACGATTTTTCTCCTCATTCCATTATCTATAAACGATGACGATTCTTCCCTACTGCTTATGCAATGTGACAGTGGCGTAGCTAGTGTTTATACCTCCTGGGGCGGTCCTTGATTTTGCCGCCCCAGCCCAAACTTTTTAATGTTATATATAAATATTATCTTTAAAACGCACTGTTATATACACAACATATTTACTAACTTTCGTTCCGTTTTGTTTGTATTTCTTTTATATTTATTTGTATCTATTGAAGGCAGTTGAACCCATACATGGGGACATAGGGTGGTCTACATTTGAAGAGAGAGAAATAAATAGTAGGTTGCATGCTAGTGCAGGATATGGGGACTTCATAAGACAAATCCAGTATGGCAGGTTAAGCATGCGTAAACAACATGAGGATGTCTGCACATGAGAACGTTGCACCCTGGGGAAGGTGAGAAGACCGCAACAATGCAAAGATTAGTGCAGGACAAAGTTAAGGAATGGGGATTAGGGTAGTGGCGACGGAGCATGGAGGAAAGGGCAGTAAAGAAAACGCTGAGGGTGTATGGGAACAAACTCAAGATGATAGAGAGGGAGGTATTCTAGGATGATACGTGGGAGAGCTCAATTCTGTTTCTGGCAAGGGCCGGGTCACTGGAGACGAAACAGAGGATGGCAAAGATCACAGGAGGGGGAGCGCTGTGAATTGTGTGGAGATCTAATGGAGAATGTCAGGCATGTGATGCTGGACCACTGCAGGAGAGGTTGGGGAGCCCCACATTGGAAGAGGTCCTGGGAGTGTTGGGGTAAATCGACTAGAATGGATGCAAAGGGCAAAACGATGCTGCTGGGGTGCTGGTGGAGATCTTGAAATACTAGCAAGGTATCCGTCACAAAGGATTACATTTTCAATCATTCATTTCGAACTCTGAGCGCGCCCATGAAGGATAGAATCAAGATCCATGGTTGAATGAATGAATTTGATGCAACTCGTGATAGGGTCATTAGAAAATTTATTTATGTTAAAACTCTGAAGTATATCTTGAGGCCCGTGAAACTGATAGCCTGAAGGAATGGCTCTGTTGCAATCTTTTTTTGACTTGAGATATGGTAATAGAAGGCCTCCAACCTAAAAAAATTCATACTTTCATGAGTGAATCATATCGATCATGAAGTATGTAATCCACCGTTCAACTCTGGAGGACACAATCTAGAACACCTTGCACTAACTCCTCCTTACCTACAGCACTAAAGAGGCGGATTTTAAATAACGAAAAAAAAAACACCAGCCACGGGCCAATAATAGACCAATTTTATTATTTATCTTACATAAATACTGCACACGAAACGTTTTCTTCATAATCGTGAAAACGATACTGTTATTTGCTCAGCGACATTTTCTGTAAGAAGGCCTAATTAATAGCAATTAATATAATGACCATGCTGTTCTAGAAAAATGATGAGGGGTCCTTCCGAGGTCTTTGTATATTTTTGTGAGTCATGCAATGCAGCTTGTTCATTGCCCATGTATTATGTCAAGATAATAAAGTCATTTGATCAATTTCTTGATAGAAACTAGACTTAATCGAATGTGACATGCAATAAATGGCATTTCCATTTCATTAATATGACTCCAGTAAAATATATTGGTAATCCATTTTGAGATCTCAGTTAGTTGTAAGAAAGACATGTCTGAAAAGTAAAAGATATCAACTTTCTTTAAAAGAGGTAGCATCGCAGTTCAGTTATTGACAATGGTTATTACTTAGCACGACTGACTGACCTACCTTGAAACCCGACCCTCTTTTTCACCGGATCCACATTTATCTATTAATTAGGTTTCTATTTAAAGTAAATCAATCAAGTGTACATTTTAGAGAGAGGCTGCGAGTGTGCCTTCTTTCGGATGAGAAGTAAAACCGAGGTCCCGTGTTGGTGTACGATGGCACTTGCTCGTAAAAGAACCCTCTCTACTATGCAATGAGTAGATGAGGCAGAAATTTCTAGATGTAGGAGCTCACACCCTGGCGTCGGTAGCATCGAACACTAGACTGACGGGTGAAGCTTTGGCAGGCAACTGGCTGCCGAAAAATTTATGACCAATATATCGCCCTTGTGTCCATTCAGAGGGACAAGAAGGAGTTGCTTGCAATCAAGTGTACATTTTAACATCATCATCGGATCCCAATTCGCGAATTCAGAAGTCGTCGCAACGCAACCCAAGTTAGTACTGACATGTAGTTGTTGTTTGTTGGTGTTTAAGGTCCCGTCAACTACAAGGTCATTAGAGACCCGTCCACTGCATAGTTCTAATGCATAGACTGCACAGACACTGCACTAATGCGACGATTATTGGGTATTAGCAGTACCCAGGTTCCCGAGCGACCACCCATGTCAGTACTAACTGGGCTTGCATTGCTTAACTTCAGTGATCAGACGAGAACTGGTGTGTCCAACGCAACTCGCCGCTCCCTAGTACTGACATGGGTGGTTGGTTAGATACATTGGGTGCTGCTAATTTCCCCCTCTCTCCCTTCTCCTACATCCCCAAACCCTACCTCCCCCTCACCCGCATGGCTGCTTATCACCTCGCCCGTTATGGCTGCTTGGCCGACCCCCCCCCCAACCCGTTGACATAACATACTAACAAAGAAACTCGCCTGACTTTGGTTTACGGTGTTGCTCAACAAATTGGCACATGTATGGTCACTTTCTCGGTTTACTTTCTTGGAGGTCATTTGCCGATGCCAGAAAGTAAGATTTTCATCTACACTTACAGAGAAATGTACAAAGGTGCGCACTACCAATTGATCTCCTCTTCTTATTAACAGACCTGAAACAGGCTATGCTGTATGGATCACAGTGTTGCTCAGTGCGGAAGGGCCATGAAAATAGAATTAGGGGCGTGTGTTGTGTGACAAGGACAGATAAATGAGGAATGAGTGTTTTAAGGGTAATTTGGGAGCGGGAATATTGCAGAAAAGGTGACAGTAAATAGACCAACGTAGCATGGGGATGTTAGGAATAGAGAGGAGGTGGAGGTGGTTAGGTCCCTCATGGGAATACAGGTTATTGAAAGCATCCGGACTCAGGTGGCCGACCTGACTGCCAAGAGTATGATGATGTGTTGTTGCTCACTTTAAATTTTTAGTTGAAAAATATTAATCAAAATTAGTCAAGTATTTAAGCAATATACGATCGTTTCACAATGAAACTTATTGGATAAATCGGAGTTTCATTAACCAAGGCCACCAACTTAATTTCTTATAAAATTTATTGGGAGCGGCTGTATTGCGTTGGGACCCACCAGTTCTCGTCTGATCACTGAAGTTAAGCCATTCGACATTCGACAATGGAATGGCATTGGAAAGGATAAGGTGGAGGGCCTAATAAAAAGCCACCCTACCATTACTAGTGTTGTAGCGGGATCACAGGAATTTAAGCCTGGGGTTTTGGGAGCTTTTTGGTAATATATGTAAGAATGAGAGTTGGTCTCTCCACTGCCATATTGGCCAAATAAGGCTGCTTGCAGTGTTGTGAATTAGAATTAAGCAACGCAACCCCCAACTAGTACAGTACTAACATGGGTGGCCGCTTGGGCACACTGGGTACCGCTAATACCCAAAAATCCCGCCGCGGTGGCGTAGTGGTTAGCACGCTCGGCAACTGCGGCAGTAGTTCTAGGTTCGATACTGGACCGAGGTGGGTTGGCTTCTTTCGGGCGAGAGAGGCGCCGCGAGTGTTCCTTCCTTCAGTTGAGAAGTAAAACCGTGGTCCCGTGTTGGTGTACGATGCCACTTGCACGTAAAAGAACCCTCTCTACTATGCAACGGGTAGATGAGGCAAAATTTTCCAGGTGTAGGAGCTCTCGAACACTACACCGACGATAAATAAGCGTAGGGGTTGCAGAAAAACTATGACCAATATATCGCTCTTGTGTCCATTCAGAGGGACAAGATGGGTACCCAACCCTGCCTTAGGGAGGAAAAGGGTTAGGAGTTGCGTTGTAACAGCGTAGTGTCTGTGCAGTTTCTGCATTAAAGCTATGCAGTGGACGGGGCTCTAGAAACAATTGTAGTTGAAGGGCCTTAAAACACCAACTAATCAATTACAAAATTTATTAAAATTTCGCACGTGTTGATTTTACACCGTGCAGCTAGCGTTGATAAATTTACAATAATACAACATTTAAAATATTCAAAACTCTAAAACGATTTAAAATAGGCTGTTTCGATGATTAAAAAAAATTTAATTAGTGGACGTCATCTCGATTATATAAGAAGTATAGAGCTTTACTAAGTGCTGGTCCAATTTTCCTATAAAACGACAATAACGATAGTAAGTACATAAGTAGATTTTCCATTCTGAATTTAAACGAATGATTATATACCTGCCGCATTTTCCAAACGTGATTTCAGCAATTAAGGTTTCTTTATCCTTTTCAGTTTCGCATGCATCATAGGCGTTCAATAAACTGCACAAAAGACGACAAAGACGATAGTTATTTTTTGCGACATCCGCTTTGATTTTGAACTTTGCATTTGATGATTAGATATCGAAAACAAATCATACCACGTTGGTGTAGGAAATCGGCTGATGATACCTCTAACCTTATCAACTGACAAACCATGAACTTTTAGTAGTTGCTTGGCAAACAGTTCAGTTACGGTTAGTGACTACAAAAATAAGATCATTAATACTTTCTAATAACCTTTTCAGTAATACAACTTCAAATAGTGGATTGTGAATTTATATATCTAGCATATTACAACATTCTATCAGGAAATCGCTAGGTTTTGGGCCCCGTAAGTTGATTATAAAGAACGTGATAATATTGTTTTACATTTTGGCAGACCAAGTTGTCCAAAAACCATGTAGATTGAGAAAGCAATTAGACATCTCTTGAAATGCGCACCTTGTTTTTGACGGAATTTGTGTTAAACTCCTCAAACGTCAGAAGATGAATTTTATCATCCTGCATCCCTCCATTTCTGGGATAATCCACCTCATTTCTTGTACAACTCCAGAGGACTTTATTCTGCAAGGTGTGTGTAAGTCTTATAAACCACAAGTTGGATTTGAAAAGCAATTCTTCAATATTATACTCACTGAGTAAAAACTTTGTAGGTATCTTGTCATTACAGTGAGATATGCGACAGATTCAAATATATCTTTCGTATGTTTAATTGTAAATCTATCAACGATCTGAAAGCAATGAAATGGTCAGTATGTATACGACGTTACAGATTTCTAAAGGGGAGTTATAGAAACCTGTGTATTTGAAATCGCTTGAAATAAGGCAGCATCTGGAATAGCGAAAGTGTTTTTAGAGCCGAAGTCCTCTATTAAGTAGATGGGACATCGTAGACCACAGCTTTTCAGTCTGAACTAAAAAGTGAATAAGTGCATGAAAATGTGGAGGGCTGCAGCCACGATATCAAAGGAAATTTCAAATGATCATATAACCTTTTGTTCTTTGTATCTTCCATCTCTGATACTTCCAGCCAAATCATCTTTTCGTTTTCGTTCCACAATGTAATCTAAGACTAGTTCTCTAGCAGGCGGCAAATGAAGGCGACCTGGAATTGGTTTAACTTTTTCACGGGCTATCCAAACGAAATCTCCCACATTTAGCTTTCTAATATCAAAATTCACTCCATTTTTCTTTAGTTCCGTTTGTACGGCCTGTTTTCGTTCATTTGATGTGCTAAAGAAATTGTATATAATTTATGCAGGAACCAAATTACATTTTTACCTGTCCTTAAAAAAAAGTCGAAGTTGCCCTACCCTAATACAGTTTCACAGTTATCCACACATAAGACTATTTCAAACTGACCACGGTCCAGTTTAAAATTCAGAGCCGAAACCAAATCAGCACAGGAATCTAGGTATAAAAGTCGCAAATAAGATGCTTTATAGTAGGAGAAATATTTAAAAAGGTGAGAGAGATATGGAGAAGTTTTTACTGACTTCGATTAAAACTATAACACGAATTTAGATACAGGATTGTGACTAAACCCTGCTGTATGACAGAAGAATACCTTCTGTTCAAGCTATCGTGTATTAGTTATGCAATCAATTAAACGATGACATTGCTAGATAAATTTTATCTTGACAAACCTGTTGATTGTTGAGATGAGACAGTAGATCCACATACAGTACTCGATCCTGTGCTAGATGACCCTGTAGTTTCACATCGCTGTTTTTCCTCACCACGAAGAATTTTTGCCACTAATTCAACCCCAGATTCTGTCAACATGTATCTAAAAACATTATTGAAACATAATTATAAACCTGCGTTAAAATTCCTTTTATCAGTACTTAATTTACCTTGCAGGATTGCCCTCTTTCAAAATCAAACCTTTCTTTATTAACAAACCCATTGACGACCATGTTGTATAACGTGACCCAGCTTCGGGCTTGAAAGAAAATTTTCTTATTACTTTTAGATATTCAATAATTTTTAATTTCGAAACTGAATCTTACAATAGTAAAGGATTTATCACAAAGCGGCTGAGCGGTTGTCATTAATTCTGTTTTTCTCATGTGGCCAACGTACCCGTCCATCTTTTTTTAAACATAAAAGTAATTCGTAATCAGAGTTAAAGGTAAGGAATATTTTGGGAACAGAATTATAATTTATTTATACCAACTGATATTTATATAGAGTCACTAGCAGTGCATACCCTCCCGATCTATACGCAGGAATATAATGTTTTTTACCGTGTTGAAGAGTTGGTACAGTACTTTCCTATAAAAATGTAATAATTAATGTATTTCTATAAGACGTTACATATATAAAATTTTATTATTATTATACCTTCGGGATCTCACTACGCGATGAATTATCTCCAGAATCGGGACTGTCATCATGGAAGTTCGGATTTTGGCTGCTATGACAACCAACACCTAAAATATTATAAATTTTGAACATTAAATTCCCATACTTGCAGCAGATGGACCAAAACAATTACAACTTCGTTCTATAATCACCATTTTCGTTTTGTTGTAATCTGTGTTTAGCTAACTTTTCATCAAGCATGTTGCAGATTTTGTCACCTTTAATACAAATAATTATTTTTAACTCTAGTCTCATGATATTCTGATCATAATTTGAAACCGCATGCCACCGCATTTCATACCGAAATATTCCAAAATCTTGGCCTCCTTTCCACTTTTCAATGGTAGAGGATATTTTTTAAGGGATTTCAAAGCCTAAAGGGTGCAAGAAACAATAATATAACGAGGTAATTTCAATCAATCATATCATAAATAAGATGTGCCCATTCAACCATGCATAAACAGATGCGATCGAATCATCCTACTTACTTTATCATATACATATTTGGTTTTCCATTGTTTGACAGCTGCTTCATCTCTCCACTCGGTGATCCATTTCTCAAATAATGGATTAGGACAACTATGATCCATTTTCTTCCTTTTGCATTTCACTCCAGATTCCATAGTACTTATTTTCTAACTCAAAATTTGAATTTTTCGTCCTAAAATTCTAGGAAGTATCCATAGCTGATGGAAAAAAAGATCGCTCTCGAATAGCTCCCTAGTTACTACTCCATTCCAAAGCAACATTCGATCGAAGAAACTACGACGTTGTAAGTTTGAAAAAAATGAAGGCAAAATTCTTTTTCTTTAATATTTCACGAAAGTATCTTTTTCTCTGATATTCCGACAGCCGTTATTTATTCTTTTCAAGGTCTTGGTTGCCTATTTCATTAATAGTAATTGGAAATAAAGTCTGTCATCACCTCTAGGCATCCGTACAATCAGTCTGTGTAAATAATGGTGAACGATTGTCATTTGATATTCGATGACGGCACAGCCTTAATCAATGTAAACATTTTGACAGACTGTGTGAAATTAGAGATATTTATACGTTACTGAGTTAAAAGTTTTGTTTTTATTTTGCCCTACTTGAAGACTAGCGATGTGAAGGAGTTATTTGTGGAAACTGGTTTGAAGTATAGTGAGTAGTAATAGTACTATGATTGCCACGCAAAACGAGAACTAAAAACAAATATGGAAACTACAAGACAGAACACAGATCCAATGTCATCAATGCCGTTGCTGAATATGAATGATGGTGACCGCTTAAATAATGACCCTAGTTGGTCAGATCAGGAAATAGAGGAGTATTCACAGGCCCCTCTTGAAGGCGTACTTCGAAGTGTTATGCACAGACCACGTGACATTACAAGACAACACTGTATATTGTCTGCTACGTTTGTCAGTACATGTGCCTTTGCTTTAGGTTGTGCATTTGCCCTAATTATAGCCCCCTTGTTTTGTGAACTAAGGCATTATAATGGCTTCAACAGAGAGAAAGTGGCAAAAGCTATTATGGAAGGTGTAAATCCTAGTTCAATTAGGAATACTTTACGGTATGTAAGTTTGGCATTGGCGCTTGCGGTACTCTGGCCATATACACCTGCATATGTGCATTATTATGCTGTCAACAAGTTGCATATTTGGCAGTCACCTGTAATTAACGAATTCATTATTGAATACAGTTATTTATATTTAATCTTGGCAAGCTGTTATAAGTTTCATATATGCGTACACCTGTGTTGGACAAAAATGCAACCACCAACTGCGAGCTGTGGTGTGTTCATACTGACACATACTTGAAATTTAGTTTATTTTCAGTAGGATTTGACATGTTTGGTTTACACTGGTAAGTTGTAAATTTGGGTTGTCTTTAAATATAACTCGCAAAACTGTACTCACGCGTTTGACTTTTTATTTAAAGTGTTCCTTTGACTTTTTTGGCCAAGTGCCACTTTCGTGGAAGGATAGTAAGAGAGACCTGTGTTAGAGTCTTATTATCGTAATTGAAAATCCGTTCTGTATTGTGGCTAAGTGCACAGCATTTAAAAAGGATAGTATAGTGCTAAATGCAGTCGTTATCGTTCAGTCCTCAGACATATGCTGGTAAACATCCACATTATCCAAGGGCAATGGTAACAAGAAGACTGTTTGTCTCTGCCTTAATAACTGCTGCGGTTTTGGGAGGAATTCTTGGAGCGTTCTTAGGTCACAGAATCACAAGAAAGCGAATCCTAAGTAACGAATGCCCTGTCGCAAAAATTAGTGCGAACCACAATGTTACCGATTTTATACTGAATAAGATTGACGGGGTACATTTGCGCGACATCTTAAGGTAACTGCATTACTTCGACTTAATTACCTTTTATTATATATATTATTATTGCACTAGATGGGGGCCGCTCGTGCCGTTGTTTAACGTGCTAATTATTTGTGTTACTGTACATTTTAGTAATATATCCTCAAAGCCACACATTTCTGGGTCAGATCAAAATTTTGCTTTAGCGAACTATATACGAGAGCTATGGACCCAAAATGGTTTAAAGGATGTGAAATTAGTACCTTACACAGTATTGCTTTCTTATCCAGATAAAGAACATCCAAATGTTGTAAGTATCTGTACAATCTTTAATCTCCAGTTTATTTCATTCTTTATTTATCAACTTTTTTTATCTTCTTTAGGTTACAGTCAAAGATAGTTCCACCAGCAATGTAGTTTTCAAGTCTTCTGCGTTTCAGTCAGCTATTTTAACTGAAGAAAGAAATGCCAGCAGTTGGCCAGCATTTGTTGCATATTCCCCTCCTGGAAAAGTTACTGTAAGACATTCACCCTGCACATACCGGTAACCGAAATTCTTAGATATGACTTCCTTAATTGAAGACTTGTGTTATATTTACGACACAGGGAGACCTAATCTATGTCAATTACGGACGACCTGAAGATTTTAAATGGCTTTCTGAACATGGTATTGCCGTGCAAGGGAAGATAGTCATTGCCCGATATGGAAAATATTTTCGCGGCAGTGTTGTAAGTTCATGTGCACGTTGAAATTTCTTTTTGTCAGCCTTCCAAGTCCCAATAAGAGGAGTACGATGTTACTTTGGCAGGTGTTTACGCATCACCTGGTTCAGTGAATTTCACCTTTCATTTTGGCCCGAATGTACACCTAGTAATTAGAGTATTGTTTACTTCTTGGCACAAGATGTTACTATTTTTATTTATTTGCACAATTTGCTGTATATTTATTTCTAGGTAAAATTAGCTGAGGATCATGGCGCTGCGGGTGTTATTTTATATAGTGATCCTAAGGATTATGCTGCTGAAGGTCGGAATAAAGTATATCCAACAGCATTTTGGCTTCCTGACACTGGAATACAATCTGGTACTATTATGGAGTTTAATGGAGATCCTTCTACCCCAGGTTATCCTTCTGTAGGTGGGTAGTGTGTACTGTGTTGCGTATTTTTTGTGACATTTGTTTATTTTTGTGATGCGAAAATTTTTTTATTCTTTAGATGGCTCGTTTCGATTATCTGAAGACCATATGCCATTACCGACAATACCCGTCCAACCTATCAGTTACAAGGATGCTGAACAAATTTTGGGGTACTGCAACTTTGTGTTATTGACGTATTTTATCATCATCACCAATCACGAAGAAATGTACAATTTAATGATTCGTTTTCTAGTTTGTTGGATGGGTTAGAGTCGCCAGACGATTGGAACGGCGGGTTGAACGTGTCTTACAAAATAGGACCAAAATTTAAAAGGAAATCACTGTAATTTTTTTAATCGCTCTATTATTTGTTACTTTTTGCAACGTTCGCAAGATTGAGTTTTTTCCATTTGTAGACAAATAGCTTTGGAAGTGAATAATGTCAGGAAGATGACTACCATTTATGATGTTATAGGAGTAATCCCAGGACTTGAGGAACCAGGTAGGATTAGATAATAACGCGTTTTTATCTGGGAGATGTGTTGTATACTGTATCATGCTGTGTTTTCTATAGACAGATATGTGTTGGTTGGCAACCATCATGATGCTTGGATTTTTGGTGGCATCGATCCGAATAGCGGTACTGCTGTAGTGACCGAGTTAACCAGAGTATTTGGACAACTTTACGAAAAAGGTTTATAAGAGCTGTTATGTAAACAAGATTATAATAATTGTAGACATGTTAAAAAAAGATGCTACTCATAATAGGCTGGAAGCCTCGTAGGTCTATTGTATTTTGTAGCTGGGATGCAGAAGAGTACGGACTAATTGGATCCACTGAATGGGTGGAGGTGATCATTTTAATTAATATGACATTATCTAAAATTTTGAACTCCAGTTTATTATATGCTAGTTGCACTTTTAATGCAGTATATTATTTACTAATTACACTTTTAGTGCAGTATACTAGTTGAACTTTTAATTATAACGTCGACCGTGGTAGCTAGTGGACTATTTCTTTGAGTTGGTGGGTTTTATTTTGTGAGGACTGCCTTTTCACTTCTAATTTTGGTATGGTAGAGATGTCGATTATGGGAATCATTCATATATAGAAACTTTGACCCCCTCCATTGGAGTCTATGATAAACCGTAAAAGTCACGCTATTCTCTTTATTAAATCCAATGCCTTATTTTTCAGGAACACTCCAAAATGCTAATAAGTCAAGCAGTAGCATACATAAATGTAGACGTCGCCGTTGAAGGTTAGATGTATATAATTTTTACGTTAGTAATGTAATGCATTACTAATTCGAATTTATTGTTAATATAAGTGAGTTTTTTCTTCAGGAAATTTCTCACTTTTTACCAGAGCTTCCCCTTCTCTAATCGATGTAATATTTGAATCTGCCAAAAAGGTATTAATATCGCAAACCTTAAGTAATTCGTTTGTAGTTGAAGCGGTATTAAAATTACTTTTATTTCTGTAAGATTCCCAACCCCAATGCAGATGAGGTTGCCAAAGGAAGAATGACTGTTTATGATACTTGGTTGCATGCCTTTAATACTACTTCCAATAAGCCAGAGTAAGAGGAATAGTGTATATTTACGTTTCTTTATAAGATGTAGAAAAGTTATAATTTTTATGCATTAAAATTATTTCCTTTAAATAGAATTCATCTCTTAGGCGCTGGAAGTGATTTTGCTGCTTTTATTTACTACGTTGGAGTTCCGTCATTGGATTATTCGTATACTGCTGACCTGAAGGTATTAAAATTATAATATTCACTTCTGGAAGTGATGGTTAAAATGGTTTGTTAGTGGCAGTGCCCTCCTTTAGTCACTCTTCTGAATTGAAGCAAGGCAGAACCCTTTTTCTCTCGGGCACATGAATTACATCCCTTTTCAGAACCCTATGCTCTAGAGCTAAAGCAGGTCACTTCCTCAGCCTGATTTAACGACGATTCTGCTTGTGGGAAAAATTTTCACATAACTCCTACTGTTTGAATCTTTGTTAATGTTGAAGGTTTATCCTGCTGGTAACCCATTATACCACTCATTGTATGAGACGTTTTATGCAGTTGACAAGTTGCTTGATCCAGATTTCAAGGTAGTTATTCACATATTCGTATAATCCATATAATTTTATTGCATTTGTGAACCAAATTGATAGCATCAATTTATAGTATCACGTTGCTGTTGCTCGAATATGCGGTGAAACGATTAGGGCTCTGGCAGATTCACCTTTATTACCATTAAGTGTGACGTCGTATGGAGAAGCCGTCCAGAATGCCTTTGTGCTATTTGAGCAACAGTTTAATACAATTTTGAAAGCTAATAATATTTCTCTCGGTAAGGAGGAAATCTTTTATTGATAACGTTGTGACGTTTAAGCGAGAGACCTCTACTGTTATTATTTAATTTAGCCGTTTCATAATTCAGATTTCTTGAACGTTGCCATTCAACGATTTCTTAATGCCACACATTCCTTTGTGTCTTCGTTGTCCTCAAGCAATTTAAATGAGTAAGCGTCTTCATTTTCCGATAAGGTCTCTGTGTTCCGTTTGTTGATGTTGTACTAAGTGTGTGATTGTGGTATTTCATCCTTAGGCCCTTAGTTTTGCGATCCATAAATGACAAGTTAATGCAGGTGGAGAGGGCGTTTATTATTCCAGAAGGCCTGCCAGGATCACATTTTAAGTAAGTGGCGACATTCGTACTTTGGGATGTATTTGTATCTCCTATGTAGTTTGGATGAAGCATAACATTATTTTGATCTTATTTTAGACATGTGTTAATTTCTCCGAGTAAAACTGATTCATACTCTGGAAAGTATTTTCCTGCTCTGATAGATAATTTATCGAATA
The DNA here is from genome assembly GCA_013389805.1 of Trigoniulus corallinus. Taxonomy (NCBI): domain Eukaryota; kingdom Metazoa; phylum Arthropoda; class Diplopoda; order Spirobolida; family Trigoniulidae; genus Trigoniulus; species Trigoniulus corallinus. Next base: position 11,289,628 of record JAAFCE010006156.1, read on the forward strand.
TTCTGTCCACTAATAGTAGCGTGACTGAGCACGGAGCAAGTTTTAAGGAAAACTTGAGCAAACTGGCGCATTGTATTCAGTCGGCTACCTTAATTCTCACTGGGGAAATTGAAAAATGAAAGCATTTGCAATGTTGCATTTGGCTGCAACCAGTGGTTGGGTTTCATGTGTGAAAATTTGATTTGGTTGGGATTTACTTAAAACTAACATGAAGTAAAAAGTTGTCGCTCGACTGTGGATTTCTTAATCTTTTTAGTCAAAGAGTGATGATAGTGCATTGTAGTTTTTCTCTAAGCATATACAGTATAATAGTTTGAGACAGTATTGGGGAGGGGGTAATAGAGAGTTAGTGGTGAACGTCGACCGTGATGATACGAGGTCAAATGAGGCAACTGTGTATGCTCACGAAAAGCAGACCAGCAATTGAGCTTGCGCATTTGCCTCATTTGACCTCGTATCGTTCGTATCATCATCGTCGACGTTCACCACTAACTCTCTATTGTGATCCTGGTTTGCAATGAGTGCAACATTTACAAATTTCAACGATCACCAGTGAAAATTGAAAATTTACACTAATTATCAGTAAACCTGAAATCACTACATTGTTTTATAATATTGATGAAATACTTTGTAAGATATTTGAATGAAAATAGAAAATGCATTGATAATTACTGTGAGTAAAAAGAAATTTTAACATTATTAAGGCTCTATTTTTGAAACTCCACAGCTCACTGTGTTGTTAAGATCAGTGACTCATGTAATTCGGGCTGATAAGATTTTAAATTGTTCAGTTAAATCTCAAATGAAACAACTTATATCCCAGAATATGGAAAACTGTTTATTTGATAATCTACACGAAAAAAATTTAGCCTCCCATCACAATTCTCCAAAGCACCTGTTGGATTTTAAACTTGTAATCCACAACCTTATTGCCATTTTGGGATTCAATTGTGAAATTCACTCTTCAATAACAAAATTCATTCTGTCATTAGTTCATTGAATAATACCTGCTGGTTTCTAGAGATAAAGTTCGCAGGTTCTCTGCTGACCGAAAGCTCGGTGGTTTCTTTCCCCACAATAAGATAATGTAGAGAAATCGAGGGACCACAGTGCGCTGCCACCTGTTTTTCTGCGATTCCTGAACGGTAAGTTAAGTATAATCAGGATCTGAAGGTTGAATGAAATACAATGTAAGTCATTAATAACAGGCAGTCAGATCATTTCGTTACCATTTTTGTATCAGATCACGCACGTAATTTTTACAGTATTGTTTTCTTATAGCAGGGTTACTTAAAACAGTGCTTAATTTTAAAGGATGGATGTAATGATTGGAGGTATTATAATATTTAGTGAACACATGTCGCCGGTCATCTCCCCATAGACTAATGCCTTGAAATCCAGAGTGTATATTTCCTGGATGCAGTCCTGAGATTGTTGTTGGAACAGCAATCTCTTGGAAAACTTTATGATTATAAAAGACTTTCATAACTTCAACGAAAATGTTCGACACTGATCGTGGGATGTAATAAAAGTCCGCTAGACTTATGGAAACAACAGTCAGATTAAAGTCTCTGTTGTCCAGGTAAGTTCTTATGAGATCGTGTCTCGAATCATTAATGTCTTCGCTGGCTATCTCCTCTAACAACGTCAATGCCTCGTTCGTGACGTTTTTTCCGACTTCCGCTCCCCACCAACCCCAACCTAGCTTCGTTGGGTCTAGGTAACGACTAATTGTCCGATATGATGGAGAAGTCAACAGGGGACGATCTCCTATGATGTCTTTTAGATTCCAGTACTTCAAGAGCACGTCATCTCCTGCTATTAAATATCCATTGACGTTATAATTCATTTGCATGGCTCGTATTGCACATTCATACCCGAAAAGTCCTCTGGCCGATGTGATATTAATAAAAGAAACATCCCCTTCTGGTTCATTAGTGAGGTTCTGCTGGTTTATGCCCATCATCAGTTTCTCATGCGTCGTTGTCTGTCCACAAAATATAATATTTGGAAAATGATCTTTATATACTGCTTTTAACAATTTTATTATGCTGTAATGTGGAAAGTTGAAGACAATGACCAGCAATAAATTATTAAATACGTAACTCGGATATGGTAAACCAGATTCTTCCCAAATCGAGTTGTTCAAGTGCTTACTACAGAGGGTGTACGAGGTAGAAATGCTCTTCATGATATCAATTTCCATCAGAGATGGTGAAACAGGTGAATAATACACTGTCCTGATATCGTCGTTGTTGATGCAACCGTTGTCTGACAAGTCAATTGCTATTTCAGGTTCTTTGTATCCGATTGCAACCAAATCTGACAACCACATGCTAATGCACTTGGCGTCTGAAACGTCCCAGAAGCCCTCAGATGCCATAGCTTCACTTAGGTGACGGACACATTGGAAAAAAGATATATTCTGGCCAGGCTGATTCTGGCACGTCCATTCATTCAGGAATTGAATCAATTTTTTCGTCTTCAGGTAAACGTCTTCTTCGTCTTTGAAATCTTTTAAATAATCATGTGAATTTCTTAGTTGAAAAGCGTTTGGTGGCAGGAAAGCTAACTTCTGTCCCAGTAGCCATAGCAGTCTCTGAGCCCAGTAGCCTCGCCAGATGTCTGTGACGCGAAAGGCCACTGACGATGGCAGATACAATGACCACAGAGCCTCGTAGGTAAAGAATGTGTTTTGGGAATTAAAAGGTGCGAATTTTCTCGCTGGTAATATGACAGGCGGTGCATGCTTATTGAAAGAGATGTTGATGTGCTTCTGGTCGTTAGGTTTCTTTAGCAGCCGATAAATGGCATCCACGTCAGGGTCGCCGTTCACTAAACCTTGTTGTATGGCTGGCGTCTTAAAAGTGCACAACCTATACTTGTTGTTCATGGACTTCGTTACGACCTCTAATGGATACCCTCTGGGCCAAATGGAAGGCTGTCCAAAATGAGCGTAGGGGTTGAAATACGGTGTAGGCGCGCCGTCGTAGATGAGACCTGTCATGGTATCGTCAGAATAAAAATTTAATTCATCGTCGATGGGATGGTTGTCGTCGTCCGTGTCATAAATGTAACGAGCACCGTGTTGTATTGCATACAAATAGCCAATATTTTTCCTTGTGTAACTGTTATACGGCAACAAGTCTGCTGTCTTGTAACCAAGTAACTTCTGTTCTTCGACACTTAGAAATGTGCATCCTGGATATCTGTAAATAGAGGGGCATTTTAGTGTATTATGCCAATAATAAGCCCACTTATTTGTGAAGAAAGGAGTAAACGACATCATTCTTTTAAGAAAATATTAGCAGAAAGCATTCATAAGATGATCAACCCCAGTCAGGTTGACCCAATCTTCCAAAAGCGGAAATTGCAAGTGGAAGACTCAAGGGTACGAACAGGAAAATAATATACCTTTGAAAGGGAACATAAAATAGCTGTACAGTCCTGGTGCTCTTGCAGTTTACTTTTGTGCTCTACTTCTACTACCCTGCCTCTGTTGGTGCAGCTTCCTCTTTCCCTTCCTTCGCTGTCAGGATTTAATGGAAGCTGAAATTCTTCACAGGCTCAGGAATGGGGCCGGTTGGAGGTTTTTGTGGTATTTTGAGGGAAAATTTACTGATAGGACCCCAAAACGTTTTATTATATTGGATATTTGAGTGTGCGGGGCCTGTCTGTCACCCCCCCACCCCCACCAAAATTCGACAACTCAGTTGTTTACTGATCGCTGGATTTCCGTCTTTTAAATGATAGCTAAAATGTCATTCGTCTCGCTTCGGGACCTTTATATATTTAGGGACCCATTCTTTTCCATTCAGCGTATGTTTACTCTTTAGACCTTTGTCACCTTTGTATAGATAGCAAGAAGTCGTGCTTTAGTGTGACGGTGTGCTCTACATCGGTCTCATCATCATACTCTTATCCCGCCTGTCGCAGGGTCGGGTCTGCAGATTCTAGCCCTCCACTCTCGCCTATCTCCCACCAGGTCCCATCACCACGGACGCCCATTCGGGTCACCAGGGTGGCTCAGACAGGTAACCGACAGAGAGCAATGACCCCCGAGCACCAGGACCAATAGGCATCGGGGGCTGACCATGTCATCTCCAAAAGTGATTCTAAGGGGCGGAAACACTCCCTCCAGCCGCGTGGTCAGACCGGATATCCGTCTGACCTCAGCTTTTCCGCTGTAGGCCGTGGTCAAAGTGGCGTGTTGGAGACTTTGGGTCGCAACCCCAACCTCCAACGTCTCGGAGCCGTCCAGTGAATGCAGGGCGACCCAGAGACGCCATAGGAAATGCGCCTCCTCAACCACTAGGGTCCGCTTTCCCCAGAAGATTCGGTTCTCCAAGCTCTACACCGGTCTCGGATATTCATATATAATGCTAGTTACAGGGGGCAGATCAGGGTTAGGGTACTTAAAAACAGTAGTGCGCCCCAAATATTTTCAAATATTCACTGAATCCCTCAGTATAATTCTAGCTAGGAATTACAATAGGTCCTCTACTGCTCCTTAGACAATGTCCTATCTTCAGTGGTTTAGCCAACTGCAGATTGGACTGGCAGTATAGAAATGGGAATAGCAAATGCAAAAGTGCCTCATCACTTACAAAGTTGAATCGTGCATCAGTTGAAATATGCGCCCCATTGTGGCACTGAACGGGAAGCAATTGCTGCATTGCCACCCCCCCCCCCCCCGTTAGACGTGACGCCGTAATGAGTGGCACTCATTAGGTTGCATTTTGACCTTTGACATATGAAATTTTTTGGTGGTTTCTGTTTGATATCGGTATTAGTAGGAGGTGAGTTTCCACGTGAACTACCGCACTATGAAGTGTTTTAATGAAAAGTGATATTTGCACTGTGAACAGTGATTGTTATAGTGTCCTGAGAAGACAAACAATGCCTGCGGAACATTAAAGTATTGCTCAACAAGTTACTGGTAACCATGTAGTAGTGCATCTGTGCCATGAAGAGGAAAGTGTGCAAAGCAAGGTGTGCATGGTGGTCATCGGTATTAACCGGGCTATTAATTATGTGAACAATGATTTAGTGATTTCTTACGTCCAATTGCTCGGTGTCTTCAAGTCTCCAACTACAAGAACTTTCCAGCCCTTCAGCCTGGTAAGTCGTTGAATATCTTTTGATGGATATTGTATAGAAGTTATTACAATCCAATTTTGGTGGTAATCATCATATTTTGTATTAAGTGGAGTGATTGATAGTAGTTTGGGTAGTTGAACCCTGAAGGTAAGGAGTCTAAGTTGAAAGAAAAACACTTTCAGAATAATCGCAGAATCTGACTTTATCCCAATCCGACTATGCAAATGAATTTTGGAGATGGCAATGTACCCCTGAGCTGAGTACCGTACACCCAAAAATGGCTTTTAGTCTTCAATTTTTGTTGGCAGTCAGACAATGCTTCCTGGTTTTTGAAAATGTTCGAAAGTGGCTGACCATCGGAATGATGGAAAAAAGGGTGTTATCCCTCGAAATCCTAAACGCTATTGAAGGTTCTGCGAGCATATGTACCATTGTCAACCTGCCCTAGATCAGGCAAACCAGTAAAGAAAGTGTTGTAGTGCTAGCGACTGTAGTTCACTTCCCAACTGTGGCTTCACCACTTGGCACCCTATTCCGTTGTCATCAATCTGACAACAAGATGGAGTATACGAGGTTTCGCATTCGTTCGGACCCCCCTCTCATTCTGGAGCATTGGGATACTGCCATATCGTCATGCTCCAGTGTGCCGCATAATTCCATAACTGTCACAAGCGCAAGGCACCCGTTAGAACCGGCTGAGAGCCTAAGGCCAGGCGCACACTACGACAAAACTGTCTCACGACAGTCTTATGGGCAATGAAAGTCAATGGGTAGCCGCACACTGAATTTTTTATTTATTTGTTGTTGTTTAAGGTCCCGTCAACTACAAGGTCATTAGAGACCCGTCCACTGCATAGTTCTAATGCATAGACCGCACAGACACTACACTAATGCGACGACCATTGGGCATTAGCAGCACCCAGCTTTCCCGAGAGACCTCCCATGTCAGTACTAACTGGGCTTGCGTTGCTTAACTTCAGTGATCAGACGAGAACTGGTGTGTCCAACGCAACTCACCGCTCCCCCCGCACACTGAAACAAGGCGTCTAGCAGACAAAACTCATTGACAACCACAGAACACATGAGACTGTCGTAGTGTGCGCCTGGCCTTATCTTAATCAGTTTTGGAATTTTCAGAAGCAAAATTAAAAAAAGAAAATATGACTTACTGTTCTTGGTAATAAAATATGATACATATAAGTATAAGAAAGGGTAAAAGACTTAATTGGCACGTCTTCCTGGTTTTGAGATACATCATTGTTTGATGATACTTTTTTTAGCGTGTTCCTTAGAGATATTTTGGTGGTGTAGATATTTATCAGAAGACTCCTGGATTTTAATATCCTTAACTAGTACCAGTTATAAAAAAAATTAATAAGTATTATACAATATTTTAACAACTTGTCTGAGCTACAGTATATGAAATTCGAAGAAGTTCTTTTGGGAGGTAGTCGAATTCTATCTACGGTAACTATAACGTACTGTATGTAGAACTCGAATAAATTCGAATTCGAAAAATAGTAGTATTGTTATTCCGTACGTTGATGACGTTAAATGAATTCAAATAAATGAATATCGTCATCCTGAAGCATCCAGGAGGTGGTTTTATGGTAATGTAATGAATTAAAGCGTCAACCTGGTATTATTGTGGTTGATAGTACCTCCCTGCTGCTATCATTGGCTAGCGTTACCCCCAGCTCCCAGAAAAGGTGCTGTACTTGGTTAAACAATATACTGTACGTAAGGAATTCATCGAAGCTTTACCATGTCATCGTTACTTTTTAAATGATGTGCTCTAAGCATTCGTTTTTGAACGTTTACGCCTCTCACTATTTGTATGTTATACTGTAGATGGGGCTGTCACTTTGTTTTATTTCAGCTGTATAAAAGTCACGATTTCAGCTTTTCGTCCGGGATTGGCGTTTTCGCCAATCAGTAGATTTCTTTTTACAGTATAAATGAATATGAATATGTAATCCTTTGTGACGGATACCTTGCTAGCGAGATTTTTCATGCTGGACCCGTATACCTAGATCTCCACCAGCACCCTAGCAACACCTTTGCCTTTCGCACCCATTCCAGCCGCTCCACCCCAGAACCTCTTCCAATGTGGGAGTTCCCTAACCCCTCCTGCAGTGGCCCGGCGCTGGACAGGCCAGGATCACATGCCTGACATCCTCCACTCGATCCCCACACAACCCACAGCCCTCCTCTCCACCTGTGATCTTTGCCATCCTCTGTTTCGTCTCCAGTGACCCAGCTCTTGCCCGAAACAGAAAGCGGCGAGTTACGTTGGACACACCAGTTCTCGTCTGATCACTGAAGTTAAGCAACGCAAGCCCAGTTAGTACTGACATGGGTGGTCGCTCGGGAAAGCTGGGTACTGCTAATACCCAATAATCGTCGCATTAGTGTAGTGTCTGTGCAGTCTATGCATTACAATTATGCAATGGACGGGCCTCTAATGACCTTGTAGTTGACGGGACCTTAAACAACAACAAACCGAAACAGAAGTGAGCTCTCCCACGTATTGTCATAGCTTACCTCCCTCTCCATGTTTAGCTTGTTCCCATACACCCTCAGCGTTTTCTTTGCCGTCCTTCCCTCCATACTCTGCCGCCACTGCCCTAACCCCCATTCCTTAACTTTGTCCTGTACTAGTCTTTGCAGTGTTGTTGCCCCATGTTGTTAATGAGTAGCACATGTTGTTAACTAGCGCGGAAAAGAAACCAGAAGCCTACAAAAACCCGATTTCCTGAGTTGTGAGCATTGGAGGATTTAAACATTGAGAGGCCCTAGGCTATTTCAATTTTGAGGCCCTTTTCTTAAGTTTTGAAGCCCGCTAAATGTTGAGGACCTACGCTTCAGCCTACTTAGCCTAGTGATAAATCCGGCACTGGTTGTGGGGTTGTAACTACTCCAGGGAACCCATTCAAATTACATTACGTTAGGGTTAATTAATAGAATTATTCGTTTTTCTGTAAACAATGAGTGAGTATTCACTGCAGACCTCCCAGTTTTGGTTGGAGTGCACCAAGGTTCAGCATTAAGTCCATACCTTTTCATTCTGGTAATGGACGAGCTGTTGACGGGAGTAGGAGAACGGGCCCCTCAGTGCATGGTATTTGCTGACGATATTGGAAAACTCAGTGACTCCAGAGAACAGGTTGAAAAGGGCCTAAACAATATTATAAAGGCGATAGAAAAGGGAGGGGACAGAGTGAAGAAGACAGAGTATTTAGCTTTCAATTGAGACGGACAGGAAAATATTGATGACGTGCTCTCTAGGGGCGAACTGGTGACGAAGGTGTAAAAGGTAAAGTAATTTGGATCAACGTTCCAAAACAATATGACCCATAAAATCAATGGGGGATGGTTGAAATAGAGGCAGGCAAGCGGATTCCTGTGTGATCTGAGGGTCCCAATCAAGTTGAAAGGGAAGTTTTACAGGGCAGTGGCTAGACCCGCCATGCTATATGGCAGTGGTTCTCAATCTTTTTGAAGTCAGGGAACACTAAACTGACATTTTACTAGCACAGAACACTTACAATTCAACGTAAACTTTAAATAAAGCAGGTTGTACACTTTCAATGCTTGGTACTTACTACATCATCATCATCATACCCTCATCCCGCCTGTGGCAGGGTTGGGTCTGCGGGTTCTAGCCCTCCACCCCCTCTGTCTGTCTCTCCCCCAGTTCCCCGTCCATCCCACACACTGTCATATCCTTACGGACAACCTGTTCCCACGTCTGCTTCCGTCTTCCCCTGCCCCGGGTGCTACTGACCACCTTCATTCCTGGCAAGGACCTAACGAGCTCCTCCTCCCCTCTTCTCATGACGTGTCCATACCACCTCAGCCTATTCTCCCTCATTTTTTTCTGCGATGTCCACCACCCCAGGCTACCTCTAATATGCCCATTCCTAATTCTATCAGCTCTCGACACGCCACACATGTGCCACAGCATTCGTATCTCGGCTACTCGCATTCTATTTACGTAGTTCTACCTCACTGCCCAGCACTCTGATCCATATAGCATAGCTGGTCTAACCACTGTCCTGTAGAACTTGCCTTTCAACTAGATTGGGATCCTCCTATCACACAGGACTCCGCTTGCCTGTCTCCACTTCAGTCACCCCCTCCCCCACTGATTCTGCGGGTCACATCAGGGTATCTCTTGATTGCTTTATTTGTGCATTAATTTTTTTTGCAGAACACGAAGTTGTTTCACGGAACACGGTTTGAGAACCACTGCTATATGGAGCAGTGTAGGGCAATGAGGAAGTCACGTAAATTAAATACAGGTAGCAAGTTGCGAATGCTGCGGTATATGAGCAGGGTGTCAAGAGCCGGTAGAATAAGGAATGAATATATTAGAGGCATCCTGGGGGTGGTGGACATTGCAGAAGAAGTGAGGGAGAGTAGATTGAGGTGGTATAGACACGAAATGAGGAGAGGAGGAGCTCGTTAGGTCCATTTCAGGAATGCATGTGGTTGGAGGCACCCGGGGCAGGGGGAGACCGAAGCAGACGTGGGAGCAGATTGTCCGTAAGGATATGGTAGCGTGTTGGGGTGGACGTGGTGGGAGATAGACAGGAGTGGAGGGCTAGAACCCGCAGACCCCACCCTGCCACAGGCGGGATAATGGTATTATGATGATGACGAATGGTTATTTCTTTCACCTAACTCATGGAAACAAATAATGAATATATCTAACATACCGTATACTAACCTAACCAAATCTAACCTAACCGATCCGAACCTAATCTATGGATTCCGATCAATAACATGTCCCACTGATTTATAGAAAACTCCATTCCATAACATTGGGTTTTGTTTGTTTGTTTGAGTTTAAGGTCCCGTCAACTACGAGGTCATTAGAGACCCGTCCACTGTATAGTTCTAATGCATATACTGCACAGACACTACACTAATGCGACGATTATTGGGTATTAGCAGTACCCAGCTTTCCCGAGCGACCACCCATGTCAGTACTAACTGGGCTTGCGTTGCTTAACTTCAGTGATCAGACGAGAACTGGTGTGTCCAACGCAACTCGCCGCTCCCTATAACATTGGTAAAAAAGAAAGTCAATTTTGAAAAATCCCGTAAACCGAAACATAGCCATTGGTCCCTCCCTTTTATTGGGGATTTCATTCGGCATAAGGCCTTCACAAGCTGGTCAGGACAAGCCCTCGAATGACAATGGCCCACTCGGGAAAGCGCAGTAATGTATCTCTGAAAGATGGGAAGGACCCCATGGTCTAAATATTTAATGTTGTTGGTTATCGACCTTTTTATGTTATTCACATCCCCGGTCACAATGAACATTACATTCTACCCCGAAATTCACACGGGACTGCTAGTTCAAACTTAGTCATTGTGCTGTTGAATTTCTTTGTTTTGCAGCGTTTCCGTCTTTTTTCCTCTTTGACAGGCGACTGTTCAAGATGACAGTTGATAGCAGATCGGCAACTGAAAACCATTATATGAAAAATTATATTTCCTATATGCTGACATTACATTGATTCTATGGGTCATTTCAATATCCCATAAAGAGCTCATTGACCTTTTGCTCACCTCCTTCAGAAGCCCATGCTGTGTATTGCTCTCTAGAGGTGGTATTACTCATCGTGTTGACTCCCCCAGTGGATAAGACACCCATTATTAGAATGGAGAAGTCAGGACTGAGAGCTGAACACTGGCACACCCCCATCTATGGATGGCACCTGCATTTCCCAATGCGGCCCTAATTCTGACGTCATCCGTCATGCATGTCCGAAAGTAGCGTGAAAACCGCGTTCTGTCCTCTTGGAACCAGTGTTTTTCTTACTGGCCCATAGACCATAACTCTCCCACTTTTTCATGGAATGGTTCAACAGCTTGCCCTAGGCAAAATGCTATCGCCCTTTCTTAACCATTGACACCAAAGTTTTTCCGCCTCCCAAATGGAGTAGAAAAGTAGTTGATTTTTGAATACATTTACGCAATTGCAGTCCCTCTCTCCGAACCCCTTCACTGCAATCCAGTCACATATTGCTTCAGTTATATGATGGCTGCTCCACTGTTGTTTTGATTCAGGTTAGACGATTGCCAAATTGCTGGAATAATGCCATGGGTTGGGGAGTAAGCCAAACAGCCACAACAGAACGAACCCTTAGGAGGCATAGACGAATAGAGGAAATTTGGATTCACTTCAATAAAATGCATATTTTTGCTGAAGGACTTTTATGTCGTAACAATGGAAACTGACGGCACCACACACTTGCGCAATTATTTATTATTCTGCTATCCATTATCGAGTGGTAGATACATAATTCCTGAAACTTGAAAATGTGCTCCTGATAATGTAGTTTATTTTGCGTGAAAAATGGGCCATTGTTGTTGATTTCTGTTGTGGTTGGTGACACTTGTCGATTGCTGTAATGTAACGAATACATATTCTTCCGAGACGGGAAGTACAGTATTTTACTTAAATAAGGAGGGAAGCACCACTCCTGACATCAAAAGCACAATTTATGGAGAGGTAACATATGTGGAATGTCGTCTTCCCTTTCACACCGATTTTCCTAGATTACGTCAGGTCACGGTTTGACACTTCCCATCCAACGGAAAGGGAGCGACGTATTGCGTTGGACACGCCAGTTCTCGTCTGATCACTGAAGTTAAGCAACGAAACCCTAGCTAGTACTAACATGGGTGGCCAAGTGGGAAAACGGGGTACTGCTGATACCCAGAAATCGTTGCATTAGTGTAGTGTCTGTGCAGCCTCTGCATTAGAACTAGGCAGTGGACGGAGCTCTAATGATTGTAGTTGAAGGGCCCTAAAACACCAAAGAACCAAATTCAACGGAAGGCCCACTGGCGACCTCTTATCCAGTAACCTCTGCGCCACATCTCTGAAACTTCAAAGATTCTTATAAAACTTTTCTTAGAAAGTTGAAAGGACACTGTTCCTCAGAGTGGGACCTCGGTCTGAGGCCAGCGAGACCGACATCTGACCTACTCCTACTATCAATAAATGATTTAATATCATGTAATTACTGCGAATGAAGTGCCACTATTGCCGCATTTTTTAAAAAAGTAATATTAAGGAGTGAACCTGGCCATCAAATTTTCATTTTTTTGAATCCTTTATTTTCAAACGACCGTGTGGACTTTGCTTGATGAAATGCGCAATTGCATCTCTGGTGAGATTTAATGGAAGTAATTTAAAGTGTTGTCAAATTTTCTAGTAATTGGTTACTGCCACCTGTTACTTATTGTTTCAGTATGACAGGTGGTTATCCTGTTTTCTATAGTCCAACTTTCCAGATGAAAACACTGTGAAATAGATAATCATCAAATTATAATGTAATGAATTAAATAATAACATAATAGCAAGAGAAGCACATGTTGTTTTTATACCTATTGTTGTTTTCCTCAGCGGTAACCATATGATTATCATTGGCGGTGAAAGCCACACTTGTTATGGCTGACGAATGACCGTAACAATTACGATACCATTCTTGATTCTGATAAGTATATTAAAAATTGATATAATGGTTTGTTCCAAGTTACCACTAAAGCTGGGGTGCAAGACGTACAATACTTAGGATCAGTGTGCCTGAGCGACGGGGAGATAGATTCGGATGCTACCCATAGAATCAGTGGGGGATGGTTGAGGTGGAGACAGGCAAGCAGAGTCCTTTGTGATAGGAGTACCCCAATAAAGTTGAAAGGGAAGTTCTACCGGGCAGTGGTTAGATCAGTTACGCTATATGGATCAGAGTGTTGGGCAGTGAGGAAGAGCCACGTAAATAAAATGCAAGTAGCCGAGATGCGAATGCTGCTGAACATGAGTGGGGTGTCGAGAGTTGATAGAATTAGGAATGAGTTTATCAGAGGTAGCCTGGGGTGTGGGGGATATCGCGAAAAAAAAATGAAGGAAAAAATTATATGGGCATGAAATGAGAAGAGGAGCTCGTTAGGTCCATTACAGGAATGCAAGTGGTTGGAAGCATCCGTTTGTTTGTTGGTGTTTTAGGGCCCTTCAACTACAACGTCATTAGAACCCCGTCCACTTTGTAGTTCTGATGCAGGGACTGCACAGACACTACACTAATGCGACGAGTTTTGGATACTAGCGGTACCCAGTTTTCCCAAGCGGCCACTCATGTCAGTACTAACTGGGGTTGCGTTGCTTAACTTCGGTGATCAGACGAGAACTGGTGTGTCCAACGCAATTTGCCGCTCCCTGGAATCCGGGGCAGGGGGAGACCGAAGCAGACGTGGGAGCAGGTTGTCCATAAGGATATGGCAACCTTGTGTGTGTGTGGGGGGGGGACGGCGACTTGGTGGGAGATAGGCGAGAGTGGAGGGCTCGAACCCGCAGACCTGCCCCTGCAGCAGGCGGGATAAGGATATGATGATGTAATAAGATACTGAGAATGTCAACTCAGTCACATATGGGCAACCGCTGGCCCTCTATTTGTTTAGATTCGGCCCTTTGTGCCATAGCCAGTAATCAGAGTGAAGCCACTGGTGTACGAAAATGTTAGTCAGGTCTTTTTTTTAGTAAGGCCGAAGGCCGTTATGTCATTTGTGCCACAACAAAATAGGCTACTTGTTAAGCAAAAAATGAGTCAACAAACCTAGCACATTGTCCCCTCCCAACGCTGTTTAACCTTATTTTTTAACGTCGTCCTTCAATTCAATCAGCAGGGTAATTTAGCCTCCTATCTACGAAAGTTTGGCAGCCTGCCCCTGCACTGTCCTATGCCTTTTCTGGGATGGTGGGCGACTGGTCCCCCCACATTGTATTTGCTCAGCATCTCCCTCCACGTATGGTTGCTACACGTTATGATAATTATAATAAACTTAATTTTCTGGTTTACCGTATTATCTGCTGCAAAAACAGAGTGAACTAGGACGTCTCCATTTGCTAGGCCTATGGCTAATATTTGTCCGCTATGTGACAAGGCTGAACATGTCACGAGACTTCTTTTCAAACTATTTGTGTAGTCCTCTTCCAGAAGCACCGATGAGTTATGTAAACTGTCAGAGGACAATTACAAGTGTCTTTATTAAAAATGCGCCATATGCGAGATGGTAGATGTACTTTAAAAAGTGCACAGTGATACCTCGACTTAAGAGTGCCCTAACTTTCGAGTTTTTCGAGATACAAGCTGTCACTTGGTCAATTTGTTGATTTAAGGGGCGAGCCAAAATTCGAGTTACGAGTGAGCTTCACACCAATAATTAGCAATCTCTAAGAAAATTATCCTGGATAATGCATCTGCTCACCCAGCAAACCTGGAAGACACCTATCCTGCAGCCTATGAACCAGCAGATGAATCTCAAAAAATACTCATGTTCTGCCACTGCTTTGATGTGACAGTCTCACAATTATAGATATGGCCTGACAGGGCGTTACAAGAAGGACTTTAACCTCTGCATGTAAGATTGTGTGTTCTAAGGCTGTGTCTGAATGGGATATCAAAGGATTGGAACAAAAGTGGCAGTGGTTGGGGAGAGTGTATCCCTTGGAAAGTGCATGGGCTTGGAGGTTGCTGAAGATGTGACCCAGCTCACAGAACGAATGAAACTCCTAAGTCGAGGTATCACTGTATATTTCATCTGATCTATCATTACCTAATAGTGGCCCAGCAGTTCACGTTGGAATCATTGGGGTTTTGAGCAAGTGGAAGACCCTCTGGAACGGTGATTATAATTGACTGGTAATTGAAATTGGTAACCTGAAAGTATGACGGCAGAGATCAAACGATCTATTAATTAGTTAACTATCTTAATCAATTGTACGAAATGACCAACCATTAATAACTTTCCGTTGATCGAAAAATCGATTTTAATGAATTTATTTGACTGTCCTTGCCAGTAGCCCCGTCGCGAGACTTGAAAGCCTGCGTTAATTTTGTATATGTCCACTCTGTTATTGGCACTCGCAGATGCAACGTGTTTACCATTTGGCGATATCCTGTAATATTGCATTACATTAGTGGCATTCAATAATGAATATAAATAAATTGCCCTTATAATACTGATAGTTAGATAACAAAATCTACTTTATATCTGAAATATATCTGTTGTGATCTCGTCTTTTCATTATAATTTTCAATGTTGATGTGTTGACAGCTGTGATCTGTCCGTTATTTTGGCCAAGAGCTATTATGTCGCCATCTGGATGGAAACATAAGCAGGAACCTTTACCGTTTATTGACACCTTGCCTTTGCATTTCTGTTATACAAAATACAAAATACTCATTGTAGGCGTTTATCTGGGTTCCTACTACTATGAGAAGATGCATCAAAACAAGGACTTGATTGCCAAATAAAACCCGGCTGATGCTCCACTCCCCGGACCCCATTACGACTCTGGAAAACTAGGGGCCTACCCGGTGGCCAATATCCCATAAACGAATAGATTTGTCTTCTCCGGTAGTGGCACAAATCAATTTGGTAGGGTGGCAGGCCAGCCCTAAGATACCACCTCTGGTATGCCCTGCCATTATTTCACGATACGTTCCCAGTCTCTCGATTAATTCTTGAATTCCATTGTCCATTTGTCCCAAGATGAATTTACCCTGAAACAGGTGACTAGGGTTAAAATTCGACCTCCTCCATTACAATTCGCGCTCTATCAATGTACGGGAGAACTCTGTACCTTTGCTCTGGTCAAAGACTTGATGGTAATGTTTTCTGGACATCTTGATGGAAATGGGCGACACTGTCTCATTTCTGGATCCCATAACTTGATTCCTGCGTCATCCATTGGACAGGCACTTATCCTGATAATAACAGTATTCTTTATTAACTTAAGGCTGATTAAGGTTTTCATTGGTCCTAGGGCCTAGGTACTAACAGACGTATCTGTTTTTAAAAATAGCACTCATAGGATGACCTCGGTCTGGGATGAACGTGAGTATATTGAATTCGTAAACTCAGCCCCTTAGTAACATTGTTCCAATATGAAATTACGAGATGAAGAGACCTTAGGGCCTCTTCAGACCTAAACATTTTCCTTAAGATATTTTTGTTGATTATTATTAAAACAAAGAATTGTTTGACATGTCATTTACTGCTTGGATCCAGTTGTTAATAAACCATCTCTGAGAGTCAAAGTCATAACGTAAATAGGCCCAACATGAGCCTTGACGACAATCCTCTGAAGAAAATGCCCTTTCCACACATAAATGTTTCCATTTGTTGCTCCTGTAAATGTAGTATCGTTCTGAAAAAAAAATATCACGCCATACTTGAAACCCAAAATTAGATCAGCAGTAGAAACATTTAAAAGTTGGTTTTCAGGGGTCAAACCTTTCCAAAACTGACAGAGAGCATTGTTTTAAGAGTGCTATCATTTTCCGCCTGACCCTCACTGGCCATATTGAGCACTCCTTTGTTTCCACTTAGTTGAGTGCCAACCAAATTCCAAAATTTGACGTGTTTTATGCCAACAGTTACAAAATTGATGTCGGAATCTGGTCGGAATACAGCCTTAAATAGACGATTTCTGTGCCCCGGTACTGTTGCTAGAATTCTGCCTAGTTAGACAAACATGAGAGACATTAAGAAGGGCGAGTGAGAATGGGACTGAGGTGCGCTTTCAAGGGTCAGTACAGTTACCTTCTTCCCATTTCCAAATTATAATTGTGCTATCCGGATCGATTTGTAAACTTATTAATAACCTGCCATTAGCAGAAAAGCTCAAAGAGCAAATTCCGCAGTTGTTGGCAATGTTCAGCAGGGATAAGGCTTGTAGGGAGTTCGCAGACCACACGTGGATGGCTGGATTTTGGCTCAATTGGCTGGTTGCCATCACTCCTTGGTAATGAGGATGGGAATTTGATGCCAAACATGTTATTGTATCAGTATGATGACTGTAGTACGTTTGATTATCTGCAAAATGTTTGGAAAAATTTAATAGTATAATGTGATTCATTATGTCCACGTTTACTTGCATACAAATTGTACCTGTAACGATGTTCATTACGACCGCCAGACGAGAAACAGGATAAACGATATCTACAGCATCATTATTGACAAAGTGCACATTATCGTAACCCTTTCCCTGATATCCGTATACGTAATCCAAATCTAATTTCGAAACCTAACGTGTATAATGAACAGGTGTCACAAACTTATATTGCTATTTCGTCACTAATGATTTTTGGATACGATGAACCAATTACTTTTTGAGGTGTTGTGTTCGGGTCCAGTCTGAATATGATTTTCTGATCATAATTCGGGTGATGGGATATGCTCGTCCTGTGTGGTTCAGAGAATAAAGTTCAAAATTAATCATTTTTGAAGCCGGATATCATTATGATAATGCCCTTATCCAACCCCTATAGTAAGGTGCGATGCCTGACGCAGATGGCCTGACGGTGTTTAAACATATTAGTTACCAAGAATCAAAGGGAGCCCACCCACTACTACAACCCATAAAATGTCGTCTGTTGTTTAGAGAGGGCCCGCTTCATAAGGCCTGGTTCACACGGCAACCTATTCGATACGATATTTCTCGTACACGATTTTATCGAATACGAGACTGAGTTTCACATGGCGACTATTCAATTCGAGTTTTCACGTATAGAGGGACACTGCAGGGAAGCACAGATAGTAAGTGAACTAACAGTCGTCATCACAAATGCACGCATTCAAGGGGTCCACTTATTACAGGCCTGGGAGCGGCTTATTGCATTGGACACACCAGCTCTTATCTCATCACTGAAGTTAAGCAACGCATGCCCAGCTAGTACTAACATGAGTGGCCGTTTGGGAAATCTGGGTACTGCTAGTACCCAACAATTGTCGCATTAGGGTAGTGTCTGTGCCGTCTCTGCATTAGAACTACGCAGTAAACGGGGCTCTAATGACCTTTGTAGTTGAATGGCCCTAAAACAGCAACAAACAAACAATTACAGGGCAGTGGTTGAGCCAACTATGCTATATGGATCAGTGTTGGGCAGTGAGAAAGACTCAGGTCAACAGAATGCAGGTAGCTGAGATGCGACTGCTGCAGTACATCAGTGGGGTGTAGAGAGTAGATAGGATTAGGAATGAGTATAATAGAGGTAGCGTGGGGGTGGTGGACATCGCTGAAAAAGTGAGAGAATAGATTGCAGTGCTATGGGCACGTAATGCGAGGAGATGAGGAACTCGTTAGGTCCATTTGAGGAATGCAGGTGGTTGGAAGCACACGGGGCAGGGGGAGACCAAAGCAGACGTGGGAGCAGGTTGTCCATAAGGATATAGCAGTGTGAGGGGTGGACGGGGAACTCGTGGGAGATAGATGGGAGTGGAGGGCTAGAACCCACAGACCCCACCCTGCCAAAGGCGGAAAAAGGGGTTGATGATAAGGCAGGTGCACAAGCAGCCCACATTTCAAACTCTGAAAAAATTTTTGCTAAAGTTTCTTTTCTGACTTAGTAGGGGGAAAAAGTTTGGTCGTGTGAACAGCACAATAGCAAAATGAGTGCCACTGCTTCTCGTATTCGAGAATCTCGCATCTCAGTGACAAGTTCGGTCAGTATACGGGAAAATTTTTTTCTCGTATTCGAGATTTCCCCGCATGGCCTCCATCTGAACAATCCCATATGGTTTTAATTGTCACTTCTTTATTCGGGAAAAACTCGTATACGGGAAAAACATTGCCATGTGAACGTGGCCTAACTGTTCACAGAATTCACTTTCCACACGTTGGCCAGGTCACCACTAGCATGGTCGAGCCTACAAATTTGTTAATAACAATGCCACTCCGTTGTCAGTGGAAGCTGACACTGGGATGGGGTTTAATCAGAATGCATGGAACCTTTGATTAATGATGCTTGTAGGTGAATGATTCATGCCCATATTAGCTAGAGCCCCTTCGTTGTATTTCTGCAGTGGTCCTGCAGAAATTGAGCCGGCCCTGTTGGTAGCCAATGTAATTTAATGAAGTGAAGTTTATTTTGAAATTGAATGCGAGCCCCGGCTTCAACTTTAGTAGCGTAGGACCCCTCACAATCACTTGAATTTGAGGTCTAGTCTTACCCCACTCATTAACTTCATTAGAGGTCTCATCAGAAATCCCCTTTACTATTAATACTTATTTAGGAAGTATTTTACGCAGTCAGCTTGCAAAGAGCAGAGGTTTCATTTGTTTACTTTTGATCCGCAAGGTCCCTTGAAACCAGTACAGGAACTAGAACTCTTGGGCCAAATTGGGAAAAGTTTCTGGGCCTTCAGATGTAGCAACACTTCTAATGGTTCTAGAGGGCTTCTCCTATTTACCACACTGCTTGAAAGTGGTCGATTAGACAGTTCACTGGTCAGTATACCCTGAGGTCAGAACTAGGTGGACGGAGACGGTATGTCGTATATTCGAGAAACTTCTTTAGGGGAAGCGGGTCTGAAAAAATATCCACCATCCCAAAAGTATGGGGGCGACGCTAATACTAATGGAAACTGAGGAATGCATTGGTTATTACACGTTCTCTTCCATACAGTGCGAAGTATCATCTGTCGAGGGTCTCGAGTTCTCTACTTGAATGAATTTGGACAAATTTGACTGTGCATGAAATGGTCCCATTTCGTTGTCGACGTCACTATCAAATCCTGCAATGAAATTGTGAATTACATTTAATTGTCTGTTATGAATAGCTAACCTTAATGCTAGTAATCATGGACAAACCATCTTCCAGATCGTCAGAGTCGGTTTCGTCACTGTCAAGATCAATTTTCCGATCTAACAACGGCACTTTTCGATTCCAGATCAAAATGGTGGAATCTGTTTGATTGGTGGTCACTAGACGATCGGAGGATATCCATTTGGCGTTTGTTACCGACATCCCATGTCCACCATACCACTTGCACTTGGGATACAAAGTCTTGTTGTCATGAAAATAAATCATTCATTACTCGATATCGATTTGATTAGTGATTTTGATAAAAGTACATCGGACACGTAGCTTACTTTTACAGGAAATTCTGCAAGCCTTAAAAAGCCAAAGGCGTCCGCAATGGCTAGAAGTTTCTGATCTTTCGTAGTACAAACAGCGTTGATATCATTGCAGACGTTTCCAGAGGGAGTCCAAATCTTATGACAGTTTTGACCCAGGGTGGATGACCACGTAGACCATTCCAAATTATTCTGATCCGGTATAGATATGGTTTGCATCTTCCCACTCGGAATTTCGAAGAAGTGTTGCGTCACATTCTGGGTGACAACATGTAGCAGTTTACCTAAAATGGGATAAAAGTTAATGACACGTGAATTGTTGGAATTTCGAATCCAGCAGGAGGTCCAGGCTAGATGATATGCCTAAAACTAGTCTCGGTATAATATTACTCACCTCTTGTGTCCCATTTCAAACTTTTAATGTCGCTGGAGTTTGTGTGACAGACTGAGATCCATTTCCAAGTAAATAATGTAAAAATGTCTATTATTCCTTCTGTGTATCCAACCGCCAGATAGGCCCTTGATGCTGAAAAACGTTAGGGAAAGGGTCTCGTGTGTATTAAATGTGGATGGGAGGGGGGCTGCATTCCTCATTGTTTTACACAGGACACAACCAGGGTTGGTATTAGGCCAAAGCAAACATGGTTATATAGTAAATCATGGCACAGTTTGGGGATGGACTGGGATTTGGTATAAGGTAACAGTTGATAAAATTTCGGATTTAATTTTTTATCACCCAATTTGATGAACCCTGAGACATTCTTACACCAGTTTCAAGTAAAGAAATACTTGTGTAAAAGAACAACTCTATCCTTGAGCATCGCAGTAGTGTTTTCAGTACCACTTGTTGAATTTAGAGACTTCCTAAATTACCATAATGCAAGTCTTCTGACAATTTATACACAGTTTCGTAAGAGGTGTGTTAATATTGTTTGTCAGAAGTAGCACCTGTGAAAATGATTGTAAATGGTCATGAGGTTTATTAAACCTGGAATTCACGTTCAACCAATCATGCGTCAAAATCATCATTAAAACCGTATATTTTGAACTTAGGTTATGTGAATGGTCTGCATTGAACTGAATAACACATGTAAATGCAATTCAAAAGTGGCATACAGTCCACGGCACCTGGCAACCAGGTATAGAAAACAATTATCCCATATTCATTTATGAGTTTTTTCATCTCCCCGTTTTCAAACTCCTCCGTCTCTCTCCCTCTCCTCTCTTGTTCTGTCTAGAATTTCCAAACTCACGGTTATCTATTTCAAAAGCGAGTAAAGTCTGTTCCACGCCTCTGTCTGTAATGGATATATAGGCTGTTGAGATTTTTAAGGTGTACTGAGACGGTGCTGATACCATGGGCAGGTGGGAGTGCAGAATGAGATATCATCCATCACCTCTAGCAGTGAGTCAATCAGAATCTTGATGTTGATTAAAAATAACTTACCAGGAGAGAATTGCATGACATTTATCTGCAGATTGCGGTGATGTATAATTTCAATGGTATCCAAACTGTCGGCTCGTAATATGTGAATACTCCCTTGGAAAATGAAATGATAAAGATATGCAGTTACTAAAGAAAATTTAATTATAGTGAAATCCGTTTAACACGAAAACGCTTAACATGAAATAACGGTGGGAGCGGCGAGTTGCGTTGGACACACCAGTTCTCGTCTGATCACTGAAGTTAAGCAACGCAAGCCCAGTTAGTACTGACATAGGTGGTCGCTCGGGAAAGCTGGGTACTGCTAATACCCAATAATCGTCGCATTAGTGTAGTGTCTGTGCAGTATATGCATTAGAACTACACAGTGGACAGGTCTCTAATGACCTTGTAGTTGACGGGACCTTAAACTCCAACAAATAAGAACAATGAAATAACGGTTAACACGAAACAACACTGCGGTCCGGACAAATACTCTGTAATTCCATACATTTTTTTTTTCTTTTAACACGAAACAAAAATCGTTTAACACGAAATTATTTTCCTTCTCAGCTAACAAAATACTGGATATACAGCATATACCGGAGTTTTAGTTAAACTAAACAAATAAACAATGGTTGCCACTGTTGCTAAATTACAGCCTGGGTTCGGGATGGTAGAGGCATGCCATTGACAAACCTTTCAAACTATGGGGAGGGGGGACCTTTTTATTGACGATTTATGCTCAAAAAGACACTGAAAAACAAAGCACATTTTATCCCAGAAACAATAATTCTCTTAGGCTTTTTTTTAAATTATGCATTTGTAGCCTACATCGTTATTTAAATTGAAAATATTGAATCTAATATGATGCCCACAAATGTAACTTTAAGTAAACATCATCACACCCTCATCCCACCTGCAGCATGGTCGGATCTGTCGGCCCACTGAACATGCCCTGGACTGGAGGCACCTCAGCCAGGCATCTGGAACCCACAGGAATATTGGCCGGGTTGTCTGTGGGGGATGATGGCCTACCCCATTTGTTCCAACATTGCATTATATAACCAAAATAGAAACTTTGGCAGGTAAATTAATGCTTTGTTGGTTATATTACTAAAAATTACAAGTGTAACTTTTAGCAATAAATCCAATTAATAAAATATGACGACATACAAAACAGTGATGGGTTTTCTGCATGAATCGCTTAGCACGAAATTCTTTTAACACGAAAAAATAGTTTGGTCCCGTCAATTTCGTGTTAAACGAGTTTCACTGTATTTGAGTGTCCTAAAAGGTAAATTGATATCCGAGTTTCTTCTCTCCATCTTTTCCCTTCCCGTGACCCTGAATCTGTCTCAACCTGGGTACTTGTTAGCACTAGGGCGTTGCTTACCCTGTCATTCATTTCTAGCAATTGCATCTGGCAATAAAACAGTAATTGTTCCCAATTTAATTGTGGGGGAGCGGCTGTATTGCGTTGGACACACCAGTTCTCGTCTGATCACTGAAGTTAAGCAACGTAACCACAGCTAGTACTAGCATGGGCGACCGCTTGGGATCACTAGGCACCATCGTCGTTTCAGCGTAGTGTCTGTGCAGAATCTGCATTGGAACTACGCAGTGGACGGGGCTCTAATGACCTCTGTAGTTGAAGGTCCTTAAACACCAACGAAACAAACCAATTTAATTGTCTCTTGCTAATAAAATAATGAGAGGACTTTAGTTCTCCATTTGTGAGGTCATCATTGTACCACATTTGGGCTCAGGACCGAGTCAGACATCGATTTTACGGACCTCGGATCGAGGCCTCCCTCT
This sequence comes from Trigoniulus corallinus, assembly GCA_013389805.1. Taxonomy (NCBI): domain Eukaryota; kingdom Metazoa; phylum Arthropoda; class Diplopoda; order Spirobolida; family Trigoniulidae; genus Trigoniulus; species Trigoniulus corallinus. The sequence goes on from JAAFCE010006156.1 coordinate 11,312,910, forward strand.
CATAGGCCCGCTCCTTCAAATTTCTGTTTGTCGACAAAAAACCTCTTCTGGAGCACTAGTATTAACAGCTCGAGATCCTGCAAAATCTCCAGGCGGCCCGGTTTGGGCTTTTTGGAGAGCTGATGCTAGTTGGGGCCCCAAGTGCAATAAATAAGTGAATTCTGAGTGGCACGATTGGGTCGAAATAATTGAATTTTGGGAGATCCCTGATCTCTCCACTGCCATATTAGCCAAATAAGGCTGCTTGCAGAGTTGTGAATTAGAACTAGAAATACATAGGTAGACAAACCTATTGATCATTTTGTAAGTTCAATGACGGTTGCCGGTAGGGTCATTAGGAGAATATTTATTATCTGCTACTAAATTTCCACTAATCGCGATGTCTGGCACACAGGTGCACATCAGGAACTATATGCATTATGAAGGAATTGATTGAATAATGAACTGTTTGACACTATATTTAGAATCACCTGTTGTCTCAATTGCAATGGATCATTCATTCTTACCATCTCGAAATCCAACGGCGATCATATCTCCATCTGGTGAATAATTGAGACATCTTCCAGGCTTTGATGCCACCTTGAATGCTTTCATTTGAAATTCCTTTATATCCCAAATTTTAATAATCATATCGCCGCCAAGAGTAGCCATAATGCTTCTTGTTGGATGAATGTCCAAGCCCCACAAATCATCTCCAGAATGACTCTAAGGTAGCAAACAAGACATTTGTGATCGTTAAATTCAATTGATAGAACTCGATCACCACATTGATAGAGGTCGATTCCACACTTGATTTAATATTTGAAAACATCCCGTCCTTTCGACTTGTAATAGTTCACTGTTGACCGTCCCAGCTATTATTTTGTCGTCACTCATGATGCACGCCTTAATGGCTGGTCTGTCTTGAATCAGTTGTCCATAGCCATTCATCATAACGTGGGACTTTGTGATGGGATATGTCCTAATAGCTCTCTCGAAATAGCAATCCCATAAGTGAATCATTCCATCTTTACCACCGGTTAGAAAGCCCTATCGAAATGAAGAAATTTCCTTTCACAGACAGGACACAATTTTCAGTAACAGATATGAAGCTGTTATCTTTTGAAAGTCCCAAACGCACTCTTCTTGCGATAACAGTATCTGCTACTGACAGCAGGACCCCGATTGCTTTTCTCTCGTACCTCCCCTGTTCCATACAGTATGGTGAGAAGAAAAATTTCAAGCTACAGTAAAACCTCTCTATGGGTGCACTCCTCTAAAGGGTGCACCTCTCATATCGGTACAAATTCTTCAGGCACCGATTTTTCATCAATAGGTTTTATGTAATTTATAGGCTGAGATGGTATGGACATGTCATGAGGAGAGGGGAAGAAGAGCTCGTTAGGTACATTCCAGGAATGCAGGTGGTAGGTAGCACCCAGGGTAGGGGGAGACCGAAGCAGATGTGCGAACAAGTTGTCCGTAAGGTCATGGCAGTGTGTGGGGTGGACGGGGGCCTAGTGGGAGATAGACGGGAGTGGAGGGCTAGAACCCGCAGACCCGACCGCGTCACAGGCGGGATAAGGGTATGATGATGATGATGATGATAATGATGATATTGAGGGTTTATGCGATTACTACCCCTCTTAACTGTACACCTCTATAATGGCTAACCCCTCTATTGGTACTCCAAATATGTCATCATTTTCCGAAAACCACCTCTGTAATAGGTACATCCAACCTCGATGGCACAGTGTTTAGCGTGCTGGGTAACTCCGTGAGTGGTTCTAGGTTCCATACTGGAGCGAGGTAGGTAGGCTTCTCTCAGGCGAGAGAAATGTCCCAAGTGCGCCTTCTGTGAGAATTAAAACAGAGGTCCTGGGTGATGTTCGATGTCATTTGCATGTAAAAGAACCCTGTCTACTATCCAACTGGTAGATGAGGCAAACTTTGCGGGTGTAGGACTCGCTTCCACCCTGGCGTCGATGGAAGCATAGGGGTTGCAGCTTCGGTCGGCAACCTGCCGACCCTGCCATAAATGGGAAAAGGGTTAGGAGTTGCTATACCCCTCTCATTGGGTACACATTGGCCGGGTCCCACGGGTGTACCAATTAGAGAGGTTTTACTGTACCAGTTTCCCCGTTTTGCTTTGAATATTTAACTTTGCAAGTTCTAAATACGATCAGAAATAGTAATTACTTGATCAAAGTCATGAATACAAAATATTGGTCCATCGTGGCCCTTAAATACTCGAAGTAAGATGGCATCGTCCCAAACGTAAATCAGTCCACTGGCTCCTCCTGTATAGCAGAACGTGTTGATCCTTCCATAAGCTATGGAGACCTGAGTTTCTCTGTGGCCCACATTGCCATAAGAAGCGGTTTTACAAGTAAATCCATTTCCTAAATTTGAAGTTAACTTTATGTTGTTTCAACGGGTCATGGAGTTAAATATTTTTGGGGGCTATCCATCTTAACAGGTACTTACCAAGTAATGTCCAGAATTTTAGATGTTGAATTCCACCAGTGGTCAAGTGGTACATCTTGCTTGTGGCCCATTTCACTGTTAAAATTCTATGTTTATGTCCCCTGTAAAAGAAGGAGTAAGATTGTCCTCGTGACTATAAGACCGCCATAATGTTTGGCGGATCCTCCTTTTTCCTCTTTCTGGAGTGCAGTAATATTTCATAATAGGTACTGGTATTTACCAAGCAGATGCTATGATTTCTCCTGTCTTCCATTTCCATACCAGGACAGTGTGGTTCCTATCAAGGCCAATACTTGCCAATAGATTGCCGTCACCTGTTTGAATGCATCACAAGATGGTGCTGTTGAAAACGCATTCTTCAAACCATTAAAGTTACCCCAAATGTGCCCCCTTTTCTTAAAAGGAAATCTGGATGAGAGAAACCAGATTAAAGACCCCCACTACAGCATTACCAGATTAATTACGAGATTAAGTTGATTACCAGAGAAGTCAAGCGCATTTACAGCATATGTATGAGGTGCCACTAAAATGGATAGAGTCTTCGTGGTGATAGTGTCCCATATGTGAATGGATGGCTGCCTTCCCACCTGGGATCAAGGGCTCCATATAGAAATGGTATTACGAAATTCTGGGTGTAAATTATAAAATCACCACTATACCTGGCTAGTAGCAACGATGCCCTTTTTTGGATGAAATGTCAAGCATATAATGTCGTCTGTGTGGTTTGAATAAAATTTTTGTCTGTGAGTTTGTGGATTGTAGACTATTCCAACTGCGGCTGTGTGATACACAATGGAACCATAATGAGTGACCGCTATGTTATTTCTGCAGTCGAATCCACGATATCTGAAACGACATTATGGACCTTATAGAATTCCTTGTGCAGATATGAATAACTAGGATGTTTTCCTTGAATTATCCCTCTCCCCCCCCCCCCCACAGGCCAGCATCTTTAGATGGCCTATAAATTCATTTTGCAATGCTGAGGAAAGCAACCTCGTATTTAGGGTGCACGGTGTACAGGACACACAGGTTCACTTCACATCCGTTTGTTGTTTATTTGTTGGTGTTTTAGGGCTCCTTCAACTACAAGGTCATTAGAGCCCCGTCCACAGTGTAGTTCTGATGCAGAGACTGCACAGACACTACACTAATGCGACGATTTTTGGATTCTAGCGGTACCCAGTTTTCCCAAGCGGCTACCCATGTCAGGACTAACTGGGGTTGCGTTGCTTAACTTCAGTGATCAGTCGAGAACTGGTGTGTCCAACGCAATTTGCCGCTACTTCAAATCCGGACGAGAGAGGGAGGACGAGGCCCCAAGTACTCGTCTTGTCGGATAGGAAGTAATGTCTTAATCCGTTATCGTGTGTGGGAGCCAACCGCTCCCCTTCCCTGTTTCTGAGTTGAGTGACACTCTTGAGGCAGTTCGTGCCCTTCTCTTTCAAATAGATCAATTAAAAATCCATACATTCATAAAATAGAGCCTAATAACAATATCGAAAGTCAGGAGCAGAAAGTACATAATGCAGAATTTTAGTTACCCGAAAACGAACTCTAATCGAAGGCCATCATTGGGCGGTTTTCGTTTTCCTCTTCCCTCAACTAAATGCCCTTTCAAGACATCTGCTCTGTTCAGCAGCCGAATTTGGTCTTTATTCCATCTTCTGATATATTGTGTTTGAATTTCTCTCTCGAGATCAGGGTCCATTTCGCCATCTTCATCAGAGATGTCACTGTCGTCTATAAATTCGTCGATGTGCACTATAAATTTTACAGAGTAACCAAAACTAGTTAATAAGAGGCAGACTAAAATATTTGTAAGTCGTTCGAATATTACGAGTTGAGTATGATGTTGACCGATTTCTGATTGACGATCGTCGGTCAGTCCGGAATCTAACAAGGTTTCGTTTAAAAACGACCACTGAAATATGGCTCTGTCATTTTCACTCATGGAAATCACTCTCGATTTATCATGTGAAAATCGCACTTTTTTCATGGATGTTGCCTGGAGTGAATATTTCGTGCTTTTGGCACCTGTCAATAAATGGTATGGAGTCTTAGTGACCATCTGGTAAGATTACCTTTACAATCCCTATTTAGTTTTCTCCCTCATTTCAGAGCTAACCTTTTGAATAAGAGGGAAATGTGTACAGTTCCACTTGACCAGTTTCATTTCCGGCAACCATCACACCAGCATCTTGTTGAACATCTACATCAGTGATCCCTGTCTTGTCAGCATATCTTGGCCATAATCCATTCACTTTAGAACCGGTAATCCTGGTCCATGTGGCCCAAATGATTGGTTCGATTTCAGTCACGTCTCGTACCAATAATCCATCTGTTAACGAAATAGAGGCAACTAAATCACAAGAATGGTCAGTACTCAGCATCTTCACCTTCATGGCCATCGGCCTGTTTAGAGGTTCTCTCCTCCTGCAAAAATGTTTCATTGCCTGGTGAGCGCTGAGGACCTCATTCAGTCCACCCACTGCCTTACCTTTGCATTCTTAAGAGGACTACGCTTTAAAATTAAATTAACGGATCGATGAATTCGGGATCTTGTGCCGTGTACCCAGCGAACTTCAATGACCAATTCTTAACGATTAGGATCTGACCGGCCCAGATGTCGTTTTTTTTGGGCCGCAGGCTGAGGCTCCGAACCCAGAAGAATCCCGCACTATTCATCTACTAAAATTTCATTGTGCAAAATTTAGGGCTCCAATCAATAAGTGAAAGCAAAAACCCCTTCCGGAATAAGTCAGAGTGACTGTATTGCTTTGGACACACCAGTTCTCGTCTGCTCACCGAAGTTAAGCAATCCAACCCCATTTAGTACTAACATGGGTGGCCGCTTGGGAAAATTGGGTAGCGCTAATACCCAAAAATCGTGGCATAAGCGTAATGTCTGCGCAGTCTCTGTGTTAGAACTACGCATTGGACGGGGCTCTAATGATCATTGCAGTTGAAGGGCCCTAAAACGCCAACGAAACAAAAAAACCGGAATAAGTCACCTGGTATTCGAACCACGAAGTCTTGCATCTTGGCGTTAGTCATGTGTAAATATTTAATGTTGCATGACCAGTCCATTGCAGTGATTTCTGTAGAGTTAGTTGAACACTGACAGACTTTTCGATTCATTTTGTAAGAGTTGTAGATGTAAACAATTCCTCTCCTAGTTGCAACTGCTAGAAACGTTCCGTCTGGAGAGAACTTGATCGCAGTGATGGGGTCCGCATTTTCACATAGGGCGTCTACTTTTTCCAGATCTCTGGAAAGATTTCATTAAAATTTAGTTGCCAGTCTCCGTTTATGCACCAGCTTAATTAATGTCTTTAATGTGTCTTACATAGATTTTAAGATGTAAGTTGATCCGTTACGAAGTCCAACAGCAAGTTGAGAACCATTTGGATTAAAACAGCAGCACAATATTGAGATATTCAGATTTGTTTGAATAACCATTTGTTTATCAACCATGCTCCATAATCTACAAAATAAAGCAATACATTTTTACCTATTAAATTTTACATGTGCACCCTTTCAACATCAGGTTAGCCTGTCCATCATCACCTTTGCGTCTATTTTAACCCGTTATTGACCATTCGCATTTGTCCCATGCTAAAATACAGTGTGCCTTTCTTAAAATTCTGTGTTAAACCACAAACGTGATTTAACCTGATAATACCACTGTAATACGTTACTCCTGGACTCAGTGCCGGATTTAGATATTGAGAGGCCCTAGGCTATTTCAATTTTGAGGCCCCTTTCAAATCTTTTGAGGCCCTTTTCTTAAATTTTAAAGCCCGCTAAATGTTGAGGTCCTAGGCTTCAGCCTTATTAGCCTAATGGTAAATCCGGCACTGCCTGGACTCCTGTTCTTTCAGTGCCGAAATTACAAATTGAGTTATCAGTTGTCATTAGCGTTTTAATTTATAGTGCTTTAAATATGAGGCACTTGACTCACCTGAGCACTGAATTCTCGTCTCCTGTAGCGAAGATGAGCTTATGAGGATGAACTGTTAAGGCGTGTAATGTTGTTTCCGTAGGACCCTGCATGACACACTTTGCATCGTGGGTGGGCCGCACTGATACCTCCACTATCTTATTATTGCTTGTACCGACCAGAATTTTATCTGCTTGCCAACGTGCACTACGGATGCTAATACCTAGGTCTGATTTTTAAACCAAATTGCGTGTAAAAAAATTGTTAATTTCGAATAGATTGAAAGTAGTCTATGAATCATTGGCCTCAGACAGGGTCGAACCTGTACCTGAAGGTTGGTATAACATTGTGGTTTCTCTGTTTTAGAGATAAATTAAAAGAGAAGGTTTTTGTTAAAGAAATGAAGTACTGACCTTGTTGATTGTCAGAAAGATGACTGAGGTCTATTCTTGAAAGGGGTTTAAAGTCGTAATTCCATAATTGGACACATCCGTCTTTCCCACAGGTGACGAAATTGTCTTCAGAATTTCTGTTGATGGCTAACACTCCTCCCTTTAGTAATAACCAAATAGGATTAATTTGAATAATCGATCAAATTTTTACTGTCAATAAGCAATGCAGCTATCGGAATGTGCTCTTTGCGTAAGTTGGGGAATTTGATTTGCCGTTTGATGAACACAGGCTACGTCTGATGTTGACAGGCTGGACACATCAGAACTTTTTAAACTTGCCTTTTATTGATATTAGTACCTGTCTGTCGGCGGAAATACAGGTAAATAGACAGAATCACTATCTGAAGGAATGTTGGGTATGGCTACCGCCTGACATGAAGGTGAGGACTTAAAACTACCAAAAATTCCTGGATAATTGTTTGGCGGAATTTCACCAAAACTACACAGTAAATCCTTGTAAGAAAGGTTTCCAGACGTTCGTAAACACTGCTCGCCTTCAACATCTCCATTTGACAAACGTTCAGGCTACATTTCTGGTTTCTGGACAAATTCATTTTGCGAATGTAGATGGAGGCCTATGTGGCAAATGAACTCGGCGCCAAACGTTTTCGAAGGCGTTCGTGCTTGCTCCACCAACACTTTTTAGCATTCGCAAACGTTTTGCTCAGTTTGGGCAGACCCAGCTTTATAGTTACGTAACTTGACATTACTTACTCGGTGAACATCTTTCAGTACATTTTCTAGTTTTGATTGTTTCCAACAATATATGTCGCCATTCAGACTTCCGGAATAGATAAACTCTTTGATGCCAAAGCACATGCACAACATTGTTTGTACAATCCCATGTCGTCCAAATATACCAGGTTGGCCTTCAATATGACTGCCACATATTGTCCAGAATTTAATGGATTTCAGTCCAGCAGTCACGAAAATGGTTGGGTTTTGAGGGCAGAATTGAGTGCTTAAAATCTGAAACGGATATGACGACAGTGGTTTCTGTTAAGGTTGACTTATTAAAACGTTTCTGAAAGATATATTAATAATAATAACTTGTGGTTCCTACTCTGCTACAAGAGTCACTACAGGAAGCTAAAACTCGTCCGTTCTTCCAATCCCAAATATTAATTTTCGTTTCATCATCCTCCATATCCACAGATATTAATCTCTAAAATATGTATAATTCATGATAATTCAAGTAGATAACATGAACGTCTTGGAAAAGAAATGTCTCACCTGACCAGGTTGATCAAAATCCATCGTTGAAATGCCATTTTGATGTTTGTCTTTTAAGATGGCCAAAGTTTCCATGCTGACTGGATCCCAAATACAAATGTATGGCCGTTGTCCCAGTTGACCAGTTGCAACGATACGTTTTTGTTGATTTTGAGCCAAACTTAATATCATAGGAAATAAAATTATTGAACAGGGTATTTGGAAAGCTGTGTTCCTAATGTGAATTTCAGGGTTCACGTGTGGTGTGCTCCTCTCTGACAAATTATGGATACCGAATCCAACTCGCATTCTAATTATTGAACATGTTTTCGCCTTTTGGCGAGAGATTATAAAAATATGGGTCTATGCAGGCCGCACAAATACGCCTAGCAGGCGGTAAGTTATCAGCCCAGGTCTAAAAGGTGCTCATGGTGGATTTGGACTTTAGGGGTTTTTTTGGCGAGTAGCACACTGCTGGATTATATACAGGTTAAATAAGCTTGGGCTTGGGGCTCAGGAACGATCTGATGTCATTTTGATCATAATTTTTGACCACATAACTGCTCTATAACGCCTCTTCTTTCTATTGTTAAGATGTCAGGGACAGGCTTCAGCCAGTAACAAAGTGTGCTTGAGTAATGTGTGTCTTAAGAGGCAAGGGCATTCATGATGCTCCCAGGTTTCACATATTCTTAATCAATTTTATTTCTTCTTTCCCCTTGCCCCCACCGCTCTCTTCTCTGTCCAGTGCAATATGAAATTAATGTTATGTCAACCCTTTGATCATAATCATCATAGCGCCCTTATCCCGCCTGTGGCAGGGTCGGGTCTGCGGGTTCTAGTCATTCGCTCGTGCCTATCACCAATTCCATACACTGCCGTATCCTTACGGAAAACCAGCTCGCACATCTAAGTTAGTCTTTCCCTGCCCCGGGTGCTTCCAACCACCTGCATTCCTTTAATCTACTCTCCCTTACTTTTCTCGCGATGTCCTCCACCTCCAGGGCCGGATCCAGAGACAGATGGAGGGCGGAGCACTTCAAAAAAAAGTGCACCCCAAATATTTTTAAATATTCAAAATCCCCAAGTATAATTCTAGCTAGCAATTACAATAGGTCTTCTACTGCCCCTTGGACAATGTCCCATCTTCAGTTGTTTAGCCAACACCAGATTGGACTGCAACTGTTGGACCGGCAGTATAGAAATGGGAACAGCAATTCAAAAATGCCTCAAAGTTGAATCGTGCATCAGATGAAATATTCGCCCCATTGAGGCACTGAGGGGGAGTAATTGCTGCATTGCTTCCCCCTGGATCCGCCCCTGTTCACCTCCAGGCTACCTCTAATATACTCTATCCTCATTCCATCAGCTCTCGAAACCCCACTCATGTGCCGCAGCCCAACGCTCTGCTCCATAGAGCATAGCTGGCCTAACCACTGCCCTGTAAAACTTCCCTTTCCACTTTATTGGGGCTCTCCTATCACACAGGACACCGCTTGCCTGTCTCCACTTCAATGTTATGCCAATCCTTTGTTTCTTAAAATGTGAATGTTTCACTCACCATACTATTTCATCATTGTGACCAAAGTAAAATCTTTGAATTTGAAGACTGCTGTTCAAAACGACACCGATTTTAGCCACGAAATAAACAATTTCTTGATGAGAGATGTATTGAATCTGATTTCTGCAATGATGATGTCTATATCCATATACCCATTCTAGTTTCAGTTTGCATTTTGGAGGACTGGTAGATTGGCACTGATCGGTCATTGTGACTTTTGACTGAGTCTCAGATTTGGAAAGAAAGATTGTTTGTTGTCGATGTCCTAAGTGTGAACCAACTAATATCCCAGATGAATTTTATTGTTGGACCATTACTTCATCTTCCGTGTGTTGTGTATTTTTTTTTAAACGGTTAATCGATCGAATTATTTGCTTTTACCGATTATTTACGGTTGGTGGACAATACGTGGTTTTATTTGTTGGCCCTGATTACATTGCTAAAAATATATAAAAGATTATATGGTCCTGTAATCCTTCTTCCTCCTTCCCCTCCTAGGTGTACACCGCAATAAAGGCTGTCATGCGCCTTCTCATCCCCACTGTTGAAATTGGGCCATATGCTATTAATGTCCCCGTTATCCATATTCCCACCTCATTTTCTGAATTGTAACAATTGAAAGGATGCACGCAGAATTAGCTGAACGTGCCATGAATAACTGATCGCTTTTGATCGTTAATTTCAAGATTCATTTTGATCTGTTCTACATGTGGAGTCAGAAGTAGTGCTCTCACTTGGGTAGCACCCATACGACTCCTAAAAGTGGCACCGCAAACATGGTAGGGATTTAGATATTGTGAGGCCCTAGGCTGTTTCAATTTTGAGGCCCTTTGGAGAAATACAACAAATACATTGTCTTAAATTTCGAAATCCGCTAAATGTTGAGGCCCTAGGTTTCAGCCTACTGAGCCTATAGGCAAATCCGGCTCTGACCGCAAATAATAATTTCCTATAAGAGAAAGGCCCGCGTAGAAATGACGCCACGGGCTGCTTCTTCTAGTATAAATATTATTGCACATAAAAGTATCCTCTCTACATGCATCGGATAAATGAGGTAACATTCCCAGGTGTAGGAGCTACTCCCAACGCAGAAAAATAGTCTGACGACAAATAAGCATAGGGGGTGCAGCATGAGGTTGTCAGTCGGCTGCTAAAAAATATCGTCCGACAGACTGCTCATGTATCCTATTGGAACAAAAACGGGCACCCGACCGCCATAGGTAGGATAAGGGTTTTAAATTTGGTCTCACACTGTAGATAAGTAATCTGGAACGTGGGGTAGGCCGGCCCCCCCCCCCCCCCCCCGCAGATTACCCTTCCAATATTCCTGCGGATTCCAGAAGCCCCAATCACAGCAGTCTTATCAAGAAAAGGAGTTAATTTTAGATTAGGGAAAAACAGGAGAGGTTGTTCGTAAGGGTAAGGTAGTGTGTGTGGGGTGGACGGTGTCGGCGCGAGCTTTTGCGGGGCGCACGGGGCCAGGTTCCGGTGGAAGCGCTGAATCTGTCTCGTGCCGTCCCTGAAGGTGGACGGGGGGGCCTGGCGGGAGATAGGCGGGATTGGAGGGCTATAGTCCGCAGACCCGACCCTGCCACAGGTGGGATAGGGGTATGATGATGATGATGAAGACATGTAACTGGAACAGACCCGCCTCGGTGCAGTGCCTGCTTTAGCACTTATGTCGCCCCGGACAAAAAGACAAATTGCCGCCCCTTGAAGTAGCTCTCTGTTCGCGAGCTCTGCTCTCACACTTACAGGCAAAATGGCGCCCCGGACAAATGCCCGGGTTGCCCCCCCCTTACAGCGGGCCCTGCTCGGTGACGCAGATAGTAGCGCACTGGTTCTCAAAGCGTGTTCCGTGAAACCACTTCGTGTTCCGCAAAAAAATTAATGCACAAATAAAGCAGTGGAGAGATACTCTGATGTGACCCGCAGAATCAATGGGGGAGGGGTCACTAAAGTGGAGACAGGCAAGCGGTGTCCTGTGTGATAGGAGGATCCCAATCTAGCTGAAAGGGAAGTTCTACAGGACAGTGGTTAGACCAGCTATGCTGTATGGATCAGAGTGCTGGGCAATGAGGACGAGCTAAGTAATTAGAATGCGAATGCTGTGGCTCATGTGTGGCGTGTCGAGAGCTGACAGACTTAGGAATGAGCATATCAGAGGTAACCTGGGGTGGTGGACATCGCCGAAAAAATGAGGGAGAATAGGCTGAGGTGGTATGGACATGTGAAGACGGGAAGAGGAGTTCGTTAGGTTAATTCCAGGAATGCAGGTGGTCGGTAGCACCAGGGGCAGGGGGAGACCAAAGTAGACGTGGGACCAGGTTTGCGTAAGATTGTGACAGTGTGTGGGGTGGACGGGGAACGGGGGGAGAGATAGACGAGAGTGGAGGGCTAGAACCCGCAGACCCGACCCTGCCTCAGGCGGGATAAGGGTATGATGATGATGTAGTAAATACCAAGTGTAGAAGGTGTACAGTCTGCATTAAAGTTTGTATTGAATTGTAAGTGTTCCGTGTTAGTAAATTGTCAGTTTAGTGTTCCCCGACTTCAAAAAGATTGAGATCCACTGTAGTAGCTTGCTCGATTACTGGATCGAGGTGAGTTGGTTTCGTTCAGGCGAGAGAAAGAGGCCTGGAGTGTGTCATCCGTCGGATGAGAAGTAAAACCGTGGTGTCGCTGGTACACAATGTCAGTTGCAAGTAAAAGAACCCTCACTACTATGCAAGGGGTAGATGAGTCAAAATTCTCAGGGGTAAAAGCTCGCCTCCCGGTGCCTGTGGAATGCGCCGAATGCCCCAACGAATAATAGAGCATTCCGAGGAACAAAGATGGGTATGGATCCCGCCATAGGCAGGAAAAGGGTTAGGCTAGCAGTAGTAGATACGTACTGTATGTGGAACAGCTCCGATCGGAATACTAGCACTATCGCAGGGCACCCTGTATCTAAAGACGAAGGAGTAACGTCACAGTCACGTGATTACCTCCCATTCTTATTGACAGACAGGTAGCGACGATGATTGGAGCCTTTGAAATTTTTACCGCGAATATGTCGTAGTCAAAATACAATTCCTACGAGAGATTTGTCCCGCGTTTGTTCGTTGACGCGGGAGAACCGAATGTTTATTGTAATTAGTAATGGATCTTTTGCATTTATTGGAATTGCGACAACGCGGAGATGAAAGATTATGTGGTATGGCAGAAAAACTTTCTTTAATTATTTCAATAGTCGAATATAGGGCCGAATATAGTGTCCTAACTACGGAATTGCCCGTCATTTTCTGAAGCGTGGTGCCTTACTTATTATGTTCTATTGTTTTTAGGCGCATTATGCCTAAGTGCAGCTAATTTAGCTTTACATAATTTGAAGTGTCACGCTGACGATGAATATCCTTGTGATGGGTTTGAATTCCTAGAAGAATCGGTAAGTATTTATACTTTTGATAGATTGTATGCCCATGTTTGAGTAGTTCGTAACGTTGACCTTTCCTCGTAGCTTGGACCATGTCCGCCATATACAAGTCGGTTTTCTCCAGGTAGTTACTAAAAAGGGCCACGTATCATAAAATGGTTTTTCGATTCCAAATACATTCAGCTCACTGTTTATATTTTAGCCCGAGGTCTAGAGCATATTTTAGCAGTGGCTAGCGAAGAAGGAAACGTCACTGTAATCGATACATTAAAAAGCGGAAGAAATGCTATGCTATCTCGTATGTTTACTGTGGCACTTGTTAAAAATTGAATGAAATTGTGTATAATTTATTAATAACTAACTTCCAGATTTTAAAGCACACCATAATGTGATATTTGATATTAAATGGATGAGAGATATCCCGATATTGTTAACAGCGTCTGGTGACTCGACCACCTCTATGTGGGATATATCAACTAATAAAAATATCTCGGTGTTCAGTGGCCATTCTGGAAGCGTAAAATCGATTGATATTAAGCCACATGATCAAGGTATTGTGTAGGAGACGATGACTACGTAACATCATTGAGAATAACGCGTATTAAGCTAGAAATTTTACATTTTTGATGCTGTGCTAGCCGTTTTTGCAACTGGATCAAGAGATGGCAATATAGGAATATGGGATACTAGGCAGAATCATCGCTCTGGAGATAATGCTCATCTTGACAGTTTATTAAAAAATGTTCATCAAATAAAATTAAAAACCAGTCAGAATGCCAAAGTCAAAAGGCAGCAAACGGTTTGTACGACTCAGGAGCTTAATGACATACAACGGCTAGTGTCCATTTCTCATAAATGTTTCTCATTATTTTAGGAAACGTGTCAAAGTGTAAACGTTGTAATATTTCAAGATGATTATAATCTACTGTCGGCTGGTGTGGATGAGTAGGTTCATACATAACCTATTATTTCTTATCGATATTGTCGCCTGCAAATGTAAACATCATCGTTGATTACAGGTGTATCAAAGTGTGGGATCTACGAAAAAGTTACAGTGCATATAAATGTGATCCATTGCCGAAATGTGTGATCCCTTATCAAGGCAAGAGTGTAAAAAATATTGGTAAGTTTAATCCTTATACAGAGAGTTATAGAATTGGCTATTGAAGCTGTCGCTTTATTGAACCTGTGTTGACATTTTTTTTTCCAGGATATACGAGTTTAACATTCAATGCAAGTGGTACTCGTTTGTTTGCAAGTTGCACAGATAGTATCATTTATGAATTTAACAGTGTATCGTATGAGGAACAACCAGGTGAATACTTGAGTCATTTGTGAACTACTTTGTAAATTGATTGAGGTGACTAGATTTGTTACTACTTTGTTCATTATAGTAACAACTTATCATGGTCATCAGAATTCAAGTTATTACGTCAAATCATCATTATCACCGGATGATAGGTTTTTACTAAGTGGTTCCCATGACAAATGCGCTTATATTTGGGAGGTAGGCTCTAATTACAATAAATTTTATTTAACTAACTACATAAAAAGGTGTATGATGTTAATTTATGTTTTACAGGTTGGTAGCTCTGGTGGTTTGCCATTAATATCCTTAGTTGGCCACAATGAAGAAGTCACATCTGTTGATTGGTGCCGAACGGGTCATTACAAGGTACGCATTTCCTTTCTAAAGTTTACTTAATAAAATGTACTCGTAACGCTGTTGAGGCTATTGAATAAATAATTATAATGTTTCCATCCAAAAATCGTCATTCAGATTGTCACCTGTTCTGACGATACAACATTTAGAATTTGGCGCCTGATGCAAAATGAAACCGATGCCAATCTCATATGCGGGCAAGCGACGAGAGTTACAAACAGTAAGAAACTTTATTAAATAATGTGTTATTCCTCAGTGATACAAAACTTTTTCCCCTCTTAGAAATTCGTAGTGGTTCAGATTCAGATACGAAAAATGCCATCAGGCCAGCCATTTCAACTAATCACGCGTCAAAGTTTTTGTCACCTATACGAAATTCCCATACTTCATTGCGTGAAATTCAGAATTTACCTTCCGTGATAAGTTCTTATTCATCTCCTACTGAAAATTTACCCAATTTCGTTATTGATAATCTGACTACCCCAGTACACAGGAATAGTAAAAGTGCATCAAAGACACAGTCCAAAAAACTGAATTGGCTGACAAAATATGCAGCCAGCTGCCATCAAAATGCCATGTGTACAAGCTCATCCAAAAGAAGAAAATTAATCAAGAAACGCTATTCCAAAACTTCCACAATTGGCAGACGTTTAGAAGACTACTTCGCCTAAAGTAAGAATTATAATTAGCTTGTATATATACCTTATTTTTATAAAATGTGACGTACAACTCTACCGTTTGACAAAATATTCTTGACCTAAATAAAGACAACTTCGCTTCATGCAAAGTAATTTTCAATTACAATAGAATGCTCTTGATCAATGATATTCTCACTTGTATAATTCAATACAAAATCATTTAAATTTGAAATACCGAAAGTCGATGGCGGAGGAAGAGAAGTGAATGCCAGGCCTGACCATGACCATCTGGATCCCACAAATCAACCAACCACTGAGTAATGCGCACTAAAATCATTTCATTCTGAATGCCATTTGGTTCACCAATGATTTTTCATCGCTTAAGCAGTTTGCTTCTGGTGTTGGCGACTGTATTCCCAGATGAGGATAGCGCCAGTAACGTGAACGTTTAAAGATCGAATGAAACCCGTTTGAGGTATTTCCACACAGACGTCCAAAAGATGAATGAGTTCTACGGGTATGCCTTCTTTCTCATTTCTAGAATAAGCGATATTAAGCATTTCGTATTGGCGCAGAATTTATATAAGAGCTCATACTTACCCGAGTAACAACATTGACTTCTTTGGAAAATTGAAAATGTCCAACTTAATGCTGTTAGCAGTCTGTTCTGCTCCTATTAGTGTATATCCCACTCTTTTCATTGCTCTCAGGTACTCATTTAATTCGTGAGGTTTTACCTAAACACAAAATAAGCGACTTGTAAATGGCTACTGCGAGCAGTATACTCAAATCGAACAGGGTTTAATTACCTCTTTTATTGGCACCCATTTGTCAGCTGAAACACTTAAACTTTGAAACTGTTTGTCTTCAGTATACTGTAAACTGCCAACTACATACTCTGTGACGCCGAATACTTCACAAGTGCGACACAGGCCTTCATAATTGTAATAAAAAGGGGTCTTTTGTTATCAAAAAAAAAAAACTATACTTTGCTTTTTCAACCAATTGTAATCTGTTACCCCCAAGATTTGGCGCACGATCTATAAGAGATGCGATAACAATAAGTTCACTTCGTTGTTCAGTTTCTTTAGCTGAAAAATCCAACATCAGATTTTCGTATCCTGGTATTAGATTTTTCCATGGGGTCAATTTTCTTTGAAAATTCTTGTGGTCTTCTAGTTCTGGTGCTGTAACTAGATTCAAATGGTTACTTTTTTTACACTGTGTAAATGTAGGAACTGTATATCCGTGTGAGACCTACCAGGAAGCCTCGTTGTCCACGTTCCAGGTTGACTGCTGGATAATTTATTGTCTGAATTATAGAGAGGTATGAAGTTGGTATTTAAACAATAGTTATATTTCTCAAACATCTTCGGGTGGATCCACTCGTCTTCTGTCATATTACTCAATCTTGGTAATTCATAAAATATTGTCTAACAAAGAACATATTAAAATGTTAGTAATTTTGAAGATGGTAACAAGACCTGGTGTTTCTAGTGACAAAATTCCGAGTTATTATGATTGCAGATACGTCACATTACATTTGGTTCGTGCTTGCAATCAAAATCTCGAATTTATTTCTTAATTTAAGTTCTCTGTTAATTAAATTTACCTCAATTGAGAAATGGTCCAGATGATGAAACACAAGAAAATTGTAATCCTCCAATAATTTTTTAACCCCCCTTGACGTTCCGCTATGTGATGATTAAGAAATTAGCAAATCCTTTCATCAGATGCAGGTGACTATTCAGATAACTTACTTATGTTCAGTGTCTGTCATGAAAAGATCTTCCAATGGCGAATACATGTCTAAAATATGATTAAATCGGTTATTCTTACAGGAGTCCCACAATCTCCGAATTGAAACCTGGTATAAAAATTTTGATTAGAATGACACCAAACAATTTCTATTATTATATCAGTTGTTACCTGTGCATAAATTCTGGTATTAAAATGCTGAGCAGTACACCAAGGTAATATTGCAGGGATTGCTTTTTGAATAAATCCAGACAAGTGTAGTGGATTGGATATTACATTTGCCAAATGATAAATTATCGACAGGAAGGAACTGAGACTTCCTACTCTCGTTTTTGCAGCCTGCAATGTTAAGTTTGTATCATCTAGAAACCTCTGCCATGCAAAATGTGCTGATTATTCGGTAAAGTGTAGCAGATACCTTTCGTAGTGCAGTCCAAAAAACATCTAGTAATGTAGAATGATTGTGCAGTAGTTTGACAGCTAGCCACTCGATTAATTGTCTAACAGACGGCTGTAAACTTTCTTCAATGAGATGGTCAAATGCAGTTTTCAGAACCCTCTCCGCTTCCAACTTAATATAAAACAATAGATTTGTAATTAAACAGATATCTATATTGAAAGCGACTTTAATTATGATTAATAATCGCAACCTGGGTATATGCAGACGTCAGTAGCAGAAGAATTTGCCATACTCTCTGTTTAACTCTATGGATCAAGGAGTTAGCAAAATGCCTTTGCCTTGAATTGGTAATTATGTTTTCGTACTCGATCAAATGCGTTATTATTAATGGCAATATTTCATTTATATAGTTATTCCCTTGCAAGTTTAACAATAAAATGACAGATCTCACTCTAGCCTCTGAATCAGAGCAACTATATCTGGGATGTAAGTCATTGACGTTTAATTATTATGATTAATCATAGTTATCATATCATTTCTTAGAGAAGGATGTTTAATCACCTCTGCCATAATTCGGTTGACAGCACATGAACATCCAAAGAAGACACAAACGTGACTGCGTCTTGTGTTATCCTAAAGTCAGTAATTATTGTATTCATAACAAAATTGGGATTGCAATTCTGAATGATTTCAAACATGTCATACCGTTGATCTTTGCGATGCACGTGTCCGTATGTCAGCGACTGAACTAACAAGGGAATGCACTTAATAATAGAGGAGTGGTGCTCTGGATTCATCCAAATTGTTGTTACTCTTCTAACCAATGGTATAAATAAACCATTGCAGGACTCACTCCTTTCATATAGTTGGGAAGCTAACTACAAAGTTAAAAGTGAATTAGTTCTTCCCCCCTCTCCCACTGAAAGAAAATTTAACAATTACTCTACATTCATCAGCAATTCAGCCACTTTATCACATTTGAGTAACGATGGGTGGAAAGCCATGTTGATATAGGCACCAAAGTTTGTCCAGAATGTAACACAAGGCTTCATTTCAAACATTGTTTTCCAACACGTTTCTAAGATTTGGTTCGTAGTTTCCGAATCTCTTGTACAATACTAAAAACGATACAAAAATGATAGTTTTCATTTCATTGAACAAGTAGGGGTTGCCAAAAAAAAGTTCAGATGTTTTATTTTTAAGGCACCTCTGGTAATATGTGTTCTAGAGAGTGGAACACGGGTTTCAAAGATTCATAACTCCCAACGTCTTGCACTTGAATGACTTGATTCATTATTAATATATTTTCTTCGACATGCAGTGGTTTATAATTTAGATAGAAAGCGACACAGTTCCATAACGTTGTTAGGTAATTTGAATGCAACTTCTTGGGATTTTCTTTATGGGTTCTATCAGCAAATCTGAGAAAGAAAACTTGTATTGCATTACAACATATACTCTGGTCCAAATTTGTATTTGTAAACATACGTAATATCAACAGCATCCAGAGGGATGTGCGATAGGAAATTTCCCTCGAGGAAAATTTTCATTAAGTCATCTAAGAAATATGTCTGAAAGATGTGTTTAGAATTTGTTGATGAATATCTCAAAAATTGTAACGCCATGTTGAAGCATTTCACTGCAACATATCGTTTGACGAAATGGTCCGTCTGGTTAATCTGTAAAACAAAATGCAGAAGACATTATGGTCATGCAATATTTCAAATATTAAATCTCATTCTGGATATTTACATCGCATAAAATAATTCTGCTCTTTTGGCAACAATCACGAATGAAGTTGTGTAGTGCTGGGTGGAGGGAAGTATACGTAGTGACGTGTTCGATGAATTTAAAATATAAGTCTAGGTAGCTATATACCTATTAAAAATATTGCCTTTAAATAATAACGTCTAAGGGATTCGTAAATTCAAATTACATCCAATGTACTCACGTTTTTTTCATTATTAAAGAACTTTGTAGTTAAATATGGTAAAAACGTTGGTAAAAATTCGTGTAAACAATCGAGTAGGCATCTCTGAAGATCATCTATATAAATTAATTTCCGTTTTTCATTTCTTGAATCCCTTTATGATATTAAAATTTCACTAAACTTACCGTTTGAATTATTTGTCATTAGATTTGATTCTATCAAAAGAGTTAATAAAAACCTAAGACATTTTTCTGGTTTTCCAGCAGGGATGTAAGGTCGACTGTGACAAGTTTTCAATATTTCTACATATGGTTGCAATGCAAGACGAGGGTCATTTTGCTGGCGACTGGAACTGACTTTTAAAACTTTACAGTCAAATAAAAGGACGAGCATTCGAGCTATGCGTGTCACTTCCAACGACTCACTTGTAACCCCAGCTAAACAACGCCAAATATGGATTAAATGATGTGAGTTTCATAAAATTAATGTCAATTTCCAATTTTCCAACTTACATTCAGTTGATGAATCGTCTCCATCTTCAATTAAACTACTACATGAATTTGTTATAAAACTTTCCGCTGAGTTAATATTAAGATTAGAAGGTAGATTTTCATCTCCAAACACGTTCTGTTCTAGCCACGATGAAATATGTCTGTGCAACCTATTCCTGCGTTGGAAGCATTCTTCCCGTTTGAAAATCACCAAGATTGAAGACAAGTCGGTGAAAGTAAGATCAGTCTGTTCAAAATTTAAAAAAGTTAGAAGTGATGGTGATATGACCCCTCATGAAATGTAATCAATGCGTACCAATGAGACAAGATTGATAAAGGACTCCAACATAAATTCCTGAATCGCACTTCTAAGTATTACATCATGTGTTCGTAGTATATTTATGAAGATCTCTCTAAAATTTCCGATGACAGTTGCTCAGTTTCATTAATGTAGTACTGAAGTCAAAATCATGTGCCATTAATTACCTTAAGTCGATTATCGATTTCATATTCCACAGTGGACTTTGAGGTATATTCAGCAACGCATATGATACGTATACCAAAGGCACTGCACTCCACGACAGATTCCTTATGCATTTTAACAACTCTTGAAAATGAACAGCTGAAATATTATCATGCTTTATTTATTATGTTCAAAATCCTAGGCCGTTTCGTGAGACAAAGAGTTTTCTGTTACCTTGTTTATTTGTTGTTTTAAGTGCTTCGTAACAGGATTGAAAATGGCGTGGTAATAGATCGGAGATTGGTGTACACGACGGTGCCACCTCTAGTTCATTGGAACCTCTGCAAAGAAACAGTGTGCTGTTGGACACTGAGAAAGCTTGGTTTCGTTTTAATTAGCTTTGGGACCCTTACCTTGCATATATTGAAATATCATTCAGGGCTTCCAAAAAGTTAGTTAGGAGAAACTGAAAACGGAAGGAAAAAATATGGCAATTGTAAATTTCCGACTTCAGAGTTTATAACAAACAGGAGTCCAGAAACCAACCCGTTCTTGTCCCTGCTTGAAAAGTGGTATCAGGTCATAATTCAGATTACAAATTTGTTCTACTGTCCATCTTTTAATAACTTTGCTATCATGCTTCAATAGCTTGTTGAAAATAACAAGTATCCAAGATGTATGCAAAGACCATCTATCATCGTTATTGTCTGTTGAATGAAATATGATTATAATTACTTCTGCCATCACTAACTTGAAATCATCGGAATAATACCATTTGTATAGGAAAGTAAATTGGAGACAACTGGAAGCAGTGGCTTTATGACGTGGACCTAGAAAATGAGAGATGTTAATAGTACGTTGTAAATTGGGCTGTACGCACCTCTGATAACAATCTAATTCTACCTGTTTTTCCTCTGTAGTTTCCATTATGAGACAAATGTTATCAAACGCGTTCTTTATTTTGGATTGCTCTTGATTTCTCCAAGTAAATAAGCCGGCACACAAAGAATGAGGTATTTCAGTGTTATAATTTTCCAGATATTGCATTGCTCTCTCTAAAAAGAATATTGATCTCTTTCTGTGTGATGGATTATTGTGCGTGAGTCCATACTGCAGAATTTTCCAAAAACTGCAATCGACCCATATCGGAAACCCTTGACTCGTAATCGCCACCTCCTTTGAAAAGATATAATCTGAAATGCAACTTAACATAACAAATCCTGATGAATGTTCTTCTTCAATTAAACCCAAACCATTTATTTTAAAAGTCTGCATTATTTTATTCCAAATGTCATGGTAAGGAATGCCGAGTTTATCAATAGCGTTGCACTTGGGAAAAACGTCCAATAATATGGTAACAATTGATCTCTCACTTAAAATTGAAAGGCAATCTAACAATAGCTTTTTAACCAGCTGAAAATAGTTATTCGACAGGTTATTTTTAATATACATGGTAACTTCTCTGGAATTATTTGCTTCAGAGCACATGTAGCAAACTATTTCACAGACTGCATCTACAGAAAGGTGTTGTTTATGCTTGTCGAGTAGGAGAGCTGAACATTCAGCGATGTTAATAGGTCCGTTTTTCAGCGAATCTAAACACAATTTCATTAAAGTGTCCATAGCCAAAGTAAGATTTCCTTCACCGTGTAATTCTGCTACCGTAATGATAGTTTCACAAATTGAACCTAACATTCCTCGTGACATTTCAATGGGAAATGATGAATCCACGTGCAAGATAAAAAGCACCAGGAAATCTAATAAAGACTTGTAAAATTCTTTATTTTCTTCAAGAACGTCCCATTCGGGGCTGCAATGTGTCACTTGTTGCTTAGTATACGCACGGTATGTACGAATTTCGGGTAACACAACTGTCTCAATGTTACGAATAATCATCTTCAAATCTTGTTCTTCATTCATTGTCTTAAGCTTTCTCAATGTCTCTTTTAACTTCACACCGAGCTTCTTAATATCTAAAAACTGAAGTAAATACTCCATCGTCGAGCTCTGAGTGCTTATTGATATTGTATAAGTACGTTTATAAATTCGTTCTGCAGTCCAAAACAACACCACGTGTTTGTAATGCAACCGGAAGCCAGGAACTGAACTTCAATGTCGCCATCTGTTATGAGAATTTGATAAGTGTAGTAACTAAATTGCTAGTGAGTTGATAAAATGCAAGATGGTGTCTGCGTCTTATAATTTGGCCATGAAATTCAAATTGTGTCCTTTAAAATGAACTCTATTTTTGATTCACTTCTGTCTCCTCAAATTCGACCGTATGTTGAAGAATTAATAAGAAATGGTCGGATCGGTATTTGTGCTGGAAATGTGAGAATAATTGACATCCAAACAGGGTAAGATGCCATTCTCTGTTTCAATCTCCAATGTTTATCCTGTAATTTAAGCTTTAAACATATTTAAATATTAAGTGTGATTGCTATTTTTTCAGTTCGTTTAGCCTTCAAAAAGGACCCTGTGGTGACAGGTTCAAACTCATCGTTCCATATGCTGGATTGTCAGTTATATGTAAGTGAAATTTATTAACGATCTACGTTCATAACTGTCTTAAGGAAAAATTATGATTGTGATAAAATAACAGGAAGGGATATTTTGACTTTTAGGGGAGATTTTATTCTTTGGAAGTGTGCCGCATTTGCCCCCCGATTTTCTTTTCGATGATAGGTCATTTCAGCCGGAGTTAGAAAGCATTGAGGTAATTTTGTGTTATTTTGTTATAATGATGCTTGTCTTGGGTATGATCATTTCATATGACTTTCTGCAGGCCTTGAATACGTGGAAAAGCGATGATCCCAAATCTTTATTAAGAGTCGTTCACGACCTAATGGATTCATACAGAAAGCATCAGGTATCTCTCATCGAAAACTACTCAAGACTCCAGTTTGAATATTCTTCTCTTGTACAGCAAGCAGGGTTTTCTGAAAAAGATGTAGAAGTTCAAGTGCATAAAAAGGTAATGAAAATCAGTTTAGAATTTTCCTCCCACAATAATAATGCCATAATTATTTTGTGTTTTTTAAATAGTTGAGGAGCGGACCAGTGAATTTTTTGATTAAACTCCCTGTAGACTTATCAAAGATACCACCTGTGCTTTGCAAAGTAAGCATTTGTTGTTGTGTTGTAGTTTTGGGGCTTGGATAGAGAGGAGCATGGACGTGTCAGTAATTTATAGCACTTTCACTATTTGAAATTCAACAGGAAAATCCTGATGAAGATTCAGCAGTTCTCCTGGTAACTTTTCAGTCGCCTGAAGGAACAAAAATAACTCCACAGTTGTTTTTATCTCCACGAGTTGAAGAGTAAGGAGTTTTCGTTGCTGTAGACGTGATAGAATGGACGGTGGCCGTTATTATTATTCTTACTTGTTTTGCTGTTTTCATTTTTCAATAGAGCCGTAGGTGGGTCCTCTTCATTACGGATTCCTGCTTTTCCTAGTGGAGGATGTCTAATGGATTATGTACCAAATGTGTGCCAGCTTTTAAAAAATAAGGTTCATTATAACTACTGTTTTAATTATTCCACAATTCACAGATGCATAACACATAAAATCAAACAGAATTTAATTGAAAGGTTGAGCAAGTTGTGAATGGATTTGAAAAACGAAAGGAATATTTTGCGGCATTTCTGAGTCATTATGGCAGGCACTGAAACTTTTTGATCCTAATTTGCAGGAATTAAGAAACGTAATTCTTTATTATATAAGTTGATTATTTATTTTCAGTTCGCTGTTGGAGTATGATACTGTCTCTTTGACGAGATTGTCGTTTTTACTGGAGTGGAAAGATTTTTATTTTATTTTGCATAGTTAGTATTTCTCTTGGCGACAAAACACCTATTTGATTATAAATCCAGTTATTCTAATTCGTGCTTAATGTTTGTAGTTGAGATTCCAAGGTATTTCCCTCTTGAAAATCCTATTTTTATCTTCCAATCCATATACCATGCCATGAATGGCCGTCCTTATACATTCAAGTGTCAAGATTATCCTTACAGTCCAAGGTGGAGTGGAGACGAAATGGCTCAGAGAGCAAGGTAATTCCAAAAATAGCCATATGTGACATATGAAACTTGGTAACCTTTATGTCTTTTTTTTTTCTTGTTTCTTATTTTAGGCTTTATATTTGTGATTATATTGGAATATTTCAGCGAAATTCTATCAGGAGCATCAAATAAATTCTTTGTAATATTGATATGTCATTATATTATGCCTCATTACGACGGTGATAACAAGTTGACCGTCTTGTATTATCTGTTGAAAAGTCATCCATTCTTCATCATCATTTCCCAGCTATTGGCTTCTATAAACATGGTGACCCATATGTTGGTCCGACTAGCTCATCTTACTCTAATTTTTCCATTGTAATTACCTTATTAAACCGTTTGGGGTTTCGACGTACGGTCAGAAAGGAGATTATGCTCTCTAGTGACGTACAAGATAGGCACAATCTTAATCCAAAGACGGGTAGCATTTTCTCCAGGACGTCATTTGGCCACATTCCTCGCTGTTGAGTGGGAAATTTCAAAAGCGCTTTTCCTCGGATGGGAAGCAATTGCCTGTCCCACATGGTCATCGTTTTATTTTCACCTAGAATTGAATCCTAACATTCTTCTCAAATTGATATGTTTTTTTCTAAGAAAGCCGGTAGTAATGTGTTATCTTAGGGCTTGTTGTATTTGACATCGATGGTTTTATTTGCTGGTTGAAATACATATAGAGGTTCAATCGAGATTCTAATTTGAACCTGCTTTTGTTTATCATGTTTGAGAATAAGTTTCTGCCTGTTCCAAAGCACGTTATTTATGACTGCATGGTCGAAATTGCGGTAACCCTTCAGGCCGATCACTGAAGCATAGGGGGTTGATAGTGGAAAGGTTAGTTTAATACTATTTTATAAGGAAGTACTACATGCCATTACGTGCCTAATGAATTTGAAAGTACTCTTATCGGTTCGTAAGATTTGTAGTATGGAGAGGTGGTGAAAATGTTCACCGGCCGCCTAAACAGCCGTGAAAATTCAACGGAATTATCGATTACTAGACGTCAGAGGGAGCTGCCACTGCTTAGGTTCCCGCCATCATTTTGAAACTGAGAGATGTCTGCTCGTTATGAACTCTAAGAATCATACATATTTGTAGATAATTCGTGAAATAATTCTTTCTAGATATGGACAAGTCGTTATTCCATTTGGATCTCAGTCCAAAAATATTGAACGAGCTTCGAAATGGTATGATAAAGGTTGATGGATGGCGTGAAATTGAGTACAGGAGCTATAAGAAGTAATTAAGGTATCCCTTTAAATGGTTATAGTTTGAGTTGTATAATCATTGTTTTTCAGCGAAATTTACGACTTTGGGAACAGTGTTGAGCAAATCCAATGACTTGAGACGTTTACTGAGATTAGAGACGAAAGAAGTGGATCATATCTTGAAAGTTCTCACTGATGAAGTGCTGCGGCCTCGGGGCCCCATTGTTACTGGTAAATAGGGCATTGCATTTGAGTATGACTCGTGTGAATTATACAAGTGACTGTAAATTGTATGGAGATGGGTTGATGTGTTGTAATAGTGTCTCAGCTACACTCCAATGGCAGTCAAATAGATGTACGTGGAAATCAATCTGAGATAAAATATTGCTCAAGGAGGCTCAGCACAGGTTGTCCAGTTTTGAATCGAATTTTAATAGGTGGCATACCACAACAAGGTATAACTGAAATCTGTGGTGAAAGTGGAAGCGGAAAAACACAACTAGGTTTGCAAGTATCTTTAGCAATTCAAAAACCACCAAATGAGGGCGGTATGAATGCAGGTAAAATGTTTGAATGACATTAACTGAAACCAAGGAGGCCTTTAATATTACTTTTTATATTACTCTAGCTACACTATATGTTTGTACAGAAGATGCTTTTCCCATTAAGCGGCTGAAGCAACTTATTGATCATTTAAGTGATACGGTTGGTTCTTCAGATCAAAAAGTTTATTCTGACAGAGTGTTTGTTGAACATGTAGAGGATTCTGTAAGTCAATCTATTATATGAACATTGCCTGTTTTGTTTTTCAACAGAAATTTATTATTGTTTTTATACAAAGGATGGCCTTATTGAGGTGTTGCAGAAGAAGCTCCCATTATTAATTACTCATCATAACGTAAAGCTACTTATAATAGATTCAATTGCTGGTGTATTTCGAAGTCAGTATGAGGATACAGAAGTAGTAAAACGAGCTCAAAAGCTCTACCTCGTAGGTTCTATCTTGCATACCTTAAATGATCAACACGAAGTCTCCATTATTTGCATTAATCAGGTCCGTGAATTGAATTTTCCAAGCTAGGGTAAGGGCTTGTGATAAAATGCTGTTTATGGGCATCTTTTTCAAATTTTGTTGTCATTGAAATCAGGTTACAGATGTGATTGATGAAAGTCGTTCAGATAACTTTGGACGAAAGTTAAGTCCTTCACTTGGATTGTCTTGGTCCAATATTGTTAACACTCGTATAACTCTGACAAGAACAAATGAGTTACATCAGCGATCTTTGGGATTTCCTGTTCACGAAAAATCCATTCATTACGATATTATCAAGCGGAAATTAGCTATAAATTTTTCACCATTTCTTCCTCCAATTTGTTGCTGTTTTATTGTAAATTATTCTGGTGTTCATGCTCTGGAGGAATATTGCGAATTGAACGTCAGGGAAACAAATGTGCAGTAGGTAAGAAATATAAATTAGCAGCCAACTTTAATTCTCTTCAAAATTAACCTTCCGTCCACAAGGTGGGGTCTCGGCAGACCCCCAGACCTGCAAAATTATGTCTACACATGTACCACTTTCTCCAATCCTAACCAACCTTTGAGTACCTGTTCTCCCATGTTTCTAGGGAAGTTGGCAGATCTCCTAAGTAATTAGCATATTTTATTTCTGGTTAAGCAATGCAACCCAAGTGAGTACCGACATGGGTGGCTAGTCAGAAACACTGGGTACTAAAGCAGACGTGGGAGCAGGATATGGTAGTGTTTGGGGTGGACGGGGACCTGGTGGGAGATAGGCAGGAGTGAAGGATTAGAACCTGCAGACCTGATCCTGTCATAGGTGGGATAAGGGTATGGTGATGATGTCTGGTTTCTTGGATATTATAGAATTTTTTTAGCATGTTTCCAAATTATTTTCATTACTTAACCTTTATATGGGTGGTATTTAATTCAGTATCCATAATAATGTCCATAATATGAATATTTCATCCATGAAAATCAAAATTCTTTTTTGAGGTCATAACAGACCCCCCACCTTGCAGTGTGTGCCAGAAATCGTCACCTTGTGGACGGAAGGTTAATACAGTATCAGGAATAAGTTCTTGGTGTTCAGTTACGTCAACTAACACTGGACTTTCAAGTAAAACAATTCTGATATTGCCGTCGAGGGCATGACAAGATGGGGAAACTACTGTACGTGTATGATGATGTACTGTGTATGTGACTAAGCCGTTTCATATTTTTTATGTTGTACTGTATGTGGTGATGGAAACCAGTCGTACAGATTCTTGCACTAATTTGCGTGCGTATCGTCAATTATAGTAATTAAAGATTTTTAGGAATCAATTACTCCATACGGTATTTGTAGTGTGTGTGTCTAATCATACACTGTATTAATGATTTGATGTATTTTCAACGTCTCCAATGTGTCACCCCTATCTAGAAGGTGAAAAGGGCATCGAATCGTTAACATCTGCGTGAGCGGATATGTAACGCTAAAGCTGACGTAATGGGGTCATTCTATCATTACGTCTTACTATAATGCTAAATTTAGCGTTGATACTCTTTATACTTTATCGTTTAGGAGCTTTTGGTGACATGCAACGACGTAACACATTTAATGCTGCAGAAAAATGATCGTTCATAGATTAAAGTACGTTTTGTGTTAATTATAGAACATCCCTCTGCGCCGTATGAAGTTCCGGTGGGTCGCCATTTTTTTAGGGTTTGACGTCCGCAGTCTCTGAATTTGGCAGTGGAATTTACTGACAATATCAGTTTGTCTAGATTAGAAACAGTTTAGAATTGTAGTTAATTCAGTGACAGAATGGATGAGGAATACGATGCAATCGTTCTTGGAACTGGACTCAAGGTATGTCTCACAGATTAGTTATAAATTAGACATATGCCATACGGTTTTCGAATTTTTACGGCCATTTTTATTTGCCGGTTACTTTCCATTTTGAGAGCCTGTCTGGGGCACGTATTGCAGAATATTGATTGAGTTGATAGTTGATTTATAGACTTAGCCCTTTATTAAATACTACTTATTATTTGGATTACAGATGTGAAATTTATTTTGATTTCAATACTTCTGAACTTCCACATTATTATACCAGGCTTTGTTTTAGTCATCGTCATGGACGTATACGACATACATAGCCTAATTGTCACTTTGTTTGATATGTTAAAGCTATCAATATTTGCTTGACTTTTCATTGTCCTTATTATTATGATATTCATATTAACAACAGCTGATTTATATCACGATGGTTTTCGCCTATCTGCGAAAGATTACGAATTAGTAATTAATTCGATTCTCATTTGTAATCCATGTAATTTGTGTTGCAGATATTCTAGTAATTAATCCTTAACTAAGATTATTACTGAAAATTCACTCAAGATAATAATTTATTCGAACGCATAGTAAATTGAACTGTAGTAATTCAGGGATAAAATTTAAATACAATGTATATTATTTGTACTTGTTTTTTTTTTTCAAAAGCTCTCCAAAAATCCTGCCTATGCAATTCTTGGTCTTACACAACATGTCAACAGTGTTGTTTATGTTTTTAAAAATCTTGCGTTGTTAATACAATTGAATTGTATTTTAGGAGTGCATTCTAAGCGGAATGTTATCCGTGAGTGGCAAGAAGGTACTCCATATGGATCGAAATAAATATTATGGTGGAGAGAGTGCCTCCATTACTCCATTGGAGGAGGTAATCACGTTGCGGATATTGGTTTTTTTTTGATAATGTAGTTAATAAAAGTCGAAACTATACTAATTTTTGGTTTTTGTTTATCATAGCTTTTCGTTAAATTTAACATGCCTGCACCAAGTGAAGAATATGGTCGTGGAAGGGATTGGAATGTTGATCTAATTCCCAAGTTTTTAATGGCAAATGGTATTTAGTCACTAGCTTTTGGTGGATGCTATCTCACAAAAGTCACATGCATTAATTACAATTTATTGCACTTCAGGTCAGTTGGTTAAATTGCTCATCCATACTGGCGTAACCAGGTATTTAGAATTCAAATCTGTGGAGGGTAGTTATGTGTACAAAGGTGGGAAGATTGCAAAAGTTCCTGTTGATGAAAAAGAAGCCTTGGCATCAAGTAATTTATTTTCAGTCTTTTAAACTTCATTAATGACGCTACACTTTTAATTTGGCCTAACATTTCAGAGTTTAATTCGAAATTTGAGACCTTAATAATAACAAACTCGTTCATTTGGTGGATGGAACGACCCTTTTTCGTACTTCAATGTCAGCTTACTTCTTACAATTCAACAACATCGTGATTTTGTTCAAGTTGATCTTATAAAATTAGTAATAATATGACGGGTCATCGTCGTTACAAATTTGCCAAGTAATGTTGATATAACATTTTGTGTGAAGGATTTATGAGGCAATGTGATAATTTATTGATTGTTGATAAGGCGATAAATGTCGAACATAGGGTGGCCAATTTTTAAGAGTTATGGAACTTGTTGAAATTTTGATGTAGCTAATCCCGTTTTCCCTCATTTCATTAGATCTCATTGGCATGTTTGAGAAACGTCGGTTTCGCAATTTCCTGGTATTTGTTCAGGATTTTCGAGAGGACGATCCCAAAACTTGGAAGGATATAGATCCTAACAAGTCTACGATTCAAGAAGTCTATGATAAATTTGGTCTTGATAAAGATACTTGTGACTTCACAGGCCATGCTCTTGCATTATATAGAGATGATGAGTTAGTATTGATTGATAGCGTTGCCTGGCAGCCCACCTCTTAGAAACTGTCAATACTAATTCATGAATTGTAATTTTAGTTACCTTAATTGTCCCGCTGGAGAGACAATCCGGCGTATCAAGCTTTATAGTGACTCTTTGGCTCGTTATGGTAAAAGTCCATATTTATACCCATTATATGGTTTAGGAGAATTGCCTCAAGGTTTTGCCAGGTAACATGGTTTTGTCGATAAAATAGCATTTGACATTTTCTGATTTCTGTTAGAAAAACAAAATAACGAAATTATCCACACGCTATTATTAGGTTAAGTGCTATTTATGGAGGCACATACATGCTGGATAAACCAATGGATGAAATTGTATGCGAGAATGGTCGTGTCATTGGTGTAAAATCTGGTGAAGAAATCGCCAAATGCAAACAAGTTTACTGCGATCCATCGTATGTCCTGAACAAAGTTAAGAAAGTTGGACGAGTGATAAGATGCATCTGCTTAATGGATCATCCAATTCCGAACACCAAGGATGCATTATCTTGTCAAATCATAATTCCTCAAAAGCAGGTCAATAGGAAGTCTGGTGAGTATCTAAGTGAAATTATCGACATATTGTGTTACTGAATGATATTAACTGATAACTACATGAAGATAGCAACGATTAGTTGTTTTTCTAAGGGGGGGGAAGGTTAGAAATGTGAAATTTCAGATAAGAATTTAATGACCCTTCACATGCTGAAAATGTAGAAAAGGGACTATAACCGTGATGATTTTGGTTATATTTTGGCTCGGGATACCCAACTATGTCATTCTTTCTGCAGTCTGCTTTTTTTTGTCATCTTAGTTGGGATACTCTGCTTTTCATTTTTCTTGGTTCTGGTGTTTATTTCTTTCTTGAAACTATCCTAAAATTAATGCTTACTCGATACTTCCACGGGCAGTACGTTTGTTAGCAAGGTGATAAGCATGTTGTCCCTTTAGTGTAAAGCCACAGGATTGGCCCAGAAAGTGATCATCGTATGTGAAAATGTAGGGGTTTTTGTCTATATCCCAGTAGAGGTAAATTGGATTCGAATCTAGTACGCCAACAGTTGGAGCGGCGAATTGCGTTGGACACACCAGTTCTCATCTGATCACTGAAGTTAAGCAGCGCAACCCCAGCTAGTACTGACATGGGTGGCCGCTTGGGGAAACTGGGTACCGCTAATACCCAAAAATCGTCGCATTAGTGTAGTGTCTTTGCAGTCTCTGCATAAGAACTATGCTGTGGACGGGGCTGTAATGACCTTTGTTGTTGAAGGGCCCTAAAACACCAACAAACAACAACGCCAACAGTTAACATCAGTTAAAAATTATGCAGGTTCCACTAACAAAGAGGCGAGTCTTTAAAAGAAATGAGAATGCGTGTGTGTGTGACTGGCCCATGTAATACGACTGGGGTGTCCTAGAAGGCAAAGAATCCTAGTATCAAGAATTCTTTCTTATTGACTATGGTTTCAGATATCTACATATCGCTGGTGTCGTACACTCATCAAGTTGCAGCTAAAGGTTGGTTCACTGCTGTGGTTAGTACAACCGTAGAAACCGCAACTCCTGAATTGGAAATCAAGCCTGGATTAGATCTTCTAGGTTCCATTAAGCAAAAGTAAGTTTCGTTTGAGCTGTGCAGTTTTTTTGTTGATGTACATTTTTATTATTTTGTTTAGTTTTTAAAATGCAATGGTTGTAATTTAGATTTGTGACAGTGAGCGATTTATTTGAACCTACTGATGATGGGTCTGGTAGTCAGGTGAGGTCCAGTTGTGGTCTTGAGTTGTGGCATGTACTTTTTGTTGCTTTAAGTGGTGATTTGAAGGTTCATATTTAATAAAAAAAATTTTTTTTCCTCTAGGTCTTTATATCCAAAAGTTATGATGCAACTTCTCATTTTGAAACAACATGTCTGGATGTATTGGACATATTTCGTCGTGGTACAGGTGAAGATTTTGATTTTTCTAAAGTAAAACATGATCTCGGAGACGAACAAGAATAAAATAGCTACTACTAACAGAGAGGGAGCTTTAGAGAAGGATTTGCGAAGAAAAGAGTATTTCTTTTCTTGGTTACTATATTTCTTTGAAAAGTGTTTACTCTGACTAGCAACAGTATCAGCATTCATTACTTTCTTGAAGATGACTACTTGCACTTGTCTAGCGGCATTCCAGCTAATAGAGTTGATGATATAGGGGAGGATGTGTATAACAAAACATTTAAAAGTCCCGGCTTAATTATTTAGTTGGAATTTTCTCGTGCTGATTGCGTTTTTTACCCATCCCTACAAAACACTAATAATGCCGTGATATTTTCTTTGATATTCAATGCAGCACACTTAATGCGAACCTGTAGCAGGTCTTGTCTAAGATTAGGGACTGTCGAGAAACAAGTAATTATTTGCTTTGACATTTTTTTTGTATCGTTTCTTACAAACTGGGCTTTTTTTTTTCTCCTGCCCCCTACTTGTATATTTCTCTCTTGAGAGAAATACTGCTTTTCTGTCTGGTGTCTTGTCCTGCTGGTCTAATTGTGCTGTTCTGAAAAGTGATGGGTTCAATACTCTCCACATTCCCAAATGTCTATATCGTTAACATATGGCGAAAAAAAAAACCTGCAATTTCTTGTAATGTATGTTTCATATAAAACAGCCTGCATTTGTTTTCATAATTTGTTCCTCTTTTTGCTTGTATAAAGTGTGAAACGCATTGCTGAATGTCTTCAATAAAATGCAGTTCCAAAATAATTAATGTATGTTCTCTGACGTCGTATAAGTTCTTATTACACTTTTCAAAGCAAGTAGCCCCACTTAGTCTTGTTGGTTGATTTCGTCATTTGCAGCTTTTCTGAAGGTGGTGTTTGTTACGTGTAATTATTTGGAAATCATTCGTGAAGAGTCTTAGACGTGGTAAGTTTTTACACATTAAGTTGGCTAGAACTGCTTATTAAAAATGCTTCATGAATGAATGCAGTTATGGATATTTTTATTATTTGAATTGATGGGTAACCCGTTCGTTTTCAGCACGTTATCACTAAATGATTGTGGTTTTGGAAGAATGTACTTAAGTAATTGGTAGTTTAGAACCTTTCAAGCCGTTATTGTTAAAGCCCTTACCTTGGTGAAGGGGTTTAAGGGCCTTTGGTGTCCCACATCCTTTGTCTTATTAGTCCTAATGCAGGCACCAGAGAAGACAAATCAAGACCTTCACCAAATGATTCATTTTTCCGATTCATTTCCCACAAGGTTCTTGAGAGGGGACCGGATGAATTATGTGGCGCCGAATTATGTAGGTGACGTAAAATACATTTTTTAGCCTTCTCGATTTCGGATTAAAATTTTGACATTCGCCACCACCCTGTAGTAGGTAGAAAAGGGTATAGGCAAAGACTAAATTAAGAACGTTATGACCTTGTATTATGAAGTGCATAGTGCATTACGTAAAATCATTTCTATCGGTTATCTAGGTATGGCTTCATGGTGGTTCACTTACATCTAATAAAATCTGCGACGCAATACAAATTTTAATAAATATTTACTTTGTTTTCAAGCGTCGAAGTGTAGCCATTTAACGCATTGTGTCGAACTTTTGTTTACATCGACCAGCTGATTTTGAAGGTAAGATGTCAATCACTTTCAGGCCCCTCCTATTCCATTTCGTAATTGCGTCGTAATTTCTACAAATTGAAATTTTACGCTGATTCTGACAATGACTGGAAATAGATTTTGTTTTACATGTGTATAAAATAAGTGAGACTAATTTAAAAATTGTAAAAATATGATATTTATAACTAAAAGTAGGAGGAGTTTGGAAGTCACATGACTGTGACATCACAAACAACTGTCTTCCGCCATCTTGTCACAGCAACGTTCCGAAGTCATAGTTGGTCGTTTTGCTGTGAGCTCTTTGAAATTTTGGGAATTTTAGGAAATATTTAGTAAATAAGCTTCAGAAATGTCGTCACCGAGCGCAGGAAAGAGGCGAATGGACACAGATGTCATTAAACTGTATCCTTTATGCTAAACGATGTCTGTTGTTTTGTTGTTAAAATGTTGGGCGATGAAAGTCGAGGTAATTTGTCAGTGTTATACATAAGGAGAATAGAAGAAAGTAGTGAAAGGAGGGTGAAGGAATGTTGCGAGACCTATGCCGTTGTGATAGTAGTAAGTTGATGTTTTTCTTTAAAATTAGCTTGTATCTGAGGGCAAGTATTTTTCTATTGCCAATACCATTAGGAAGTTTAAATGCCACCGTTGTTGGATACCTTCGTAACCTGT
Source organism: Trigoniulus corallinus (assembly GCA_013389805.1). NCBI lineage: Eukaryota > Metazoa > Arthropoda > Diplopoda > Spirobolida > Trigoniulidae > Trigoniulus > Trigoniulus corallinus. The sequence goes on from JAAFCE010006156.1 coordinate 11,347,601, forward strand.
GGGACTGCAGTTTCGTGTATAGACACGTAAGGTCAGCCCACGAATTGAAAGATACAAGCTAATTACATTAAAGTAACATATTTATTATGAAACTCTTATGTTTTTCGTAATAACCTTAATCACGAATTTAAGAATCGAGAGCAAATACGAAGTGACGATTTTAGGCGGATTAAATGAATTTTGTGTAAAGTTTTTTGGGCCCAGGGGAAGTAAGTGCGTTTAATCATTTTCTATTATGACAATCATATCATATAATGACAGACCATTGCAGATAAATACTGGTGCAGTATATTGATAATCCCTTGTGACAATAAGAAGGATCTGTTGTGTCATGAAGGGTTAGCAAAGATAGATGGTTATACAATTTGTTTTAACCTTCTACAATGGATCAGGAATTATTCGTAAAGGAGATTTCACTGTAACTCAGTAACTTGTGAAATCTGCAGTGGTCGTTGTTATTGGCAGACCCAATTCACCTATTGCTCAAGTGACATACCCTACAGTACACGTCTGAAACCATGTAGGCATTTTTGTAGTTGTTAAACCTAATTGTTGCAAAACAGTCGAGTTTCCAACTAGATTAGTTAAAACCGCCAAGCGTTATTGACGTTTTTAATATCAACACTGTTATTGTATAAGTTTATGTTCACATATTTGGTAACTCGACAAGGTATGTGAACATTTGAGAAATGAGCTCCAATTTTAAATCCGTTTTTTGTGACTCTTCCCGCTATGTAGTCTTCATACTGTTTTTGGATTACAGCACCCTACGAAGGAGGTATTTGGAAAGTCAGAGTACATCTTCCAGAACACTACCCCTTTAAATCGCCATCTATAGGTCTGCTTAATTACCTTTATTACATCATATTTGGCGATTTCGTTGTCCTTTCTAATGTGTTTCACTATTTTTAAGGTTTCATGAATAGGATTTATCATCCAAATATCGATGAAGCGTAAGTATAGTTTGCCATTTAAAAATTGCATCTATTTTAAATCGTTAATTAGATGATTGAAATTTCTAGGTCTGGAACAGTGTGTTTGGATGTCATTAATCAGGCATGGACAGCTTTATATGGTTAGTTTACTGGTGTAAAGTTGGTAGTACCTACTGTGTAATTTAAAGTCAAATATCGAGTAACTATTTTTTTTTTGTCTATTATGGTAAGATTTGTCCAACATCTTTGAGTCGTTTCTTCCCCAATTGCTGACCTACCCCAATCCCATTGATCCTCTAAATGGAGATGCGGCAGCAATGTACCTTCACAAGCCAGAAGAATATAAAAAGAAGGTTCAAGGTTAAAAAATCTATTATTTACCTGACTTTTCTTGGACAGTTGTAATATTTCTCTCCTTACTACCAGGTGGTGTGGACAAAAAGTAATTTGATTTGTAATGCATATTTTTATTTTGAGTTGATTGTTCTTAGAGTACGTGAAAAAATATGCAACGGAGGAAGCGTTGAGGGAACAGGAGGAAGAACAAGATTCAAGTAGTGAGTCGTCCATGTCTGACTTTTCTGAAGACGAAGCTCGAGATATGGAATTATAACATCTGTTGGAAGTTGAATCGTTGCAGGCTTTCATATAAAAAGAAACACAAAACTCACCCATCATTGAGAATCCCCTTTATTGAAAGACATTTGTAAAGACTGTTGAATCCAAAATGAGAGGAAACTATCATGTTGAATAGAAATACAATGCGAAAATGAAAGTGAGCTGAAACCCACACCGGCAAATGAGGATTTGAAAGGTTTGATCTTAGAGATATGCCTTTGTTTATAGACAAAACCTGACGACCTACAACATACAGTAATTAACTTGGAACTCCAGTTGCTTACTGATGTTGCTAGGTACTAATTGTCGTTAAGACCTTGACGGTGTTAACCGTTGCTGAGGGTGGATAACTAGAATGTGGTTTGGGATTCCTTTTATTTTGGCCTGACATTTACGTTTAATCACACGTGATTGAAGAAGGTGAGTGTACGGAGATCCTTATTTTATCTAATGTGAAATTCCCAGTCCGTCCCCATCTTTTTTCCCTTCTCCTCTCCTTCCCTCACCCTCCTCCGTCTATCCTAAATTTTATTCTTTAGCTCGTTATTTACAAGTGTGACATATTGTGGCTGTTAAAGGAAACCATATTCTTTGAATAGGTGAAATATTAGGATACTTTTTTAAAGTTGACTTTGTTAGAAAATTACTGATATATTTGAGCTAAAACGAGTTTTTTGGGGCTTGTTTTAGTTGCTTGAGACTTGCACTGCTTTCTCTCTCTCTCTCTCTCTCTCCCTTCCTCCCTCCTCATATGGATTTATGAGCCGATGAATGTCATCATCGTTTTGAACTGTGACGTGCATTTGTACATATTTTTTTGCGTCCCAACTAAGACTTCTTAATGCTTCAGCAGTGTACATTGATAAATTAAAAAGTGTTGTCTCTTATTCTTCAAACGATATTTTCTGTGAAATATTTAGCGTTATTGGAGTTTTAAAATTTATTATGGTGATGATGTTGACAGTCATACATTGAAATACTTGCCGTGTATTTCGATCGTATGGTGATGGGCCTCGCTGATGATGGCTTAATTAACATGTGAAGTCGACGTAACGTGACAAAAGTAGTTGAACTGAATTCTCATGGTGCTAGATTTTTACAGTATGTCATCTACACAACCAAGAGAAGTCAGTCAACCACGCAGTCATACGGAATCCCAACATATCGTTGTCGAAAGACATGAACAACATGTTAACGTTATACTAATCGCTGAATGTTAATAACGCTTACTGTCAAAAATGTCATTTGGGAATTATTAACATTTCGTCACGTTGAAAATGACGTTTGATCATCGAGCTGTAAAATTGTTTCTTCATCCCATTGTTATCATCACACCCGAATTCTTAACTAAATCACACAAAACATTTGAATTCTTGTTATTTGCATTGTAAAGTCAATTTTTTAGCACGGCAAATTACTGTATTGTAAGGAACGTCCTTCCCAAACATCGGAGAGTTACTATGGTAACCGTACGTCACTTCCTCCAGATGACGTCAACATGTGTTAGGGGCAGGTCTAAAACATGCGAGAGAGATTTGGTCTGACACGAGATTTCGACCGAACCGCGGTAAGTTTTAATTTTTGTAATGTCCATAATAGACTGACTTTACACATTGAAAGTCCGTCATATATTTCGAAATAATTCAAAACCATTCATGGACTAGCTCGCTATGTATTTGCAATTTCTTGTCATCATCAGTTTACACTTATCGTTTAGGTTACCCAATAGAAGAAATTCCGAAATTCGGGTATCGTTCTCGGTCTTTGAAAAACTTAATTTTTAAACTTGAACACGGACTCGTGAAAGAGCATGACTTGATTAAAGAAAAACGGCTTTTACTAGCGTTGTTTGGATGGTTCAATTTTCCCGATTCTAAAGACCACGGAGATGTTTTGCAACTTATTTTCAGGCTGTCAAAGGTATTAAATAATTTTAGCATACTTATCGTTTCATTGTGGGCTACTCTAAAATGTTCACTGATTATATTTGTAATCTTACTCAATATAATAACTTTAATTATCAATCAATTAACGATCTTTGGGAATAGTTTGAACTGCATTAGCATTTTTATAGAATTTATTGTCTGTTTCGTGTCTAGCATCCCGTTGCAAGTGAATATTTGATCAAATTTGGAGCAGTGTTGTTTTTTCTTATATTTCAGTTTGAAAAGCGGGTTTACTTTTAGGATTCCAGCCTCGCAAGAATTTGTGCGAGCGGACATCACAAGCGATCACAATAATAATTATTATTAACGAACAAAACGGTAGTGTCTTCCACAATCGTCAATATTATTAAATAATCACAACTCGCTTGTGATTTGTGATGAATTGTGACATGACGGGACTTACACCATTCTTAGTGAGGAAGAATTCAGAACATTTTGTTCATAAAAAGTTCAGTGCAGGGGCGAACCCAGAGGGGGGAGCAGTGCAGCAATTGCTACCCTCTCAGTACTTCAATGAGGCGCAACTGAAGAAGCATTTTTGTATTTCTATCCCCATCTGTATACTGCCTGTCCAACTCTGTAGTTGTCCAAGTTCAGGGGCGGATCTACATAGGGACTAATAGGGCTTAAGCCCTGGGCCCCCAAGTGTCAAGGGGCCCCACAAAAATTGAATTATCATAAACTTTTAATAGGCTACTTTTTGATTAACAATGAGCACTTATCGTGTAGTAAAAAATCGTTAATATTAATAACATAATAATAATGATTATTTATAGTATTATTCGTAGAATTTTAATCAATGTGACATTATTAAACTTCAATAAGCCATAGGTCCCGAGCAACCTAGATCCCCCTGTCCAAGAGGCAGGAGAGCACCATGTCATAAAGTAACTTAATTTTTAGGGGCCCTATTGACATGTGCCCTTTGTAATGTTTTGCAGACTGCTGCCAGCATTTTGACATACATATTGGTATTATTTGCCATATAAGAATGACAGGCGGGATTCATTCAGATGTTTCGAATCTGCTAGGGAAATGACAGTTAAGTCGTACTGCTTTCTACTGTGCTCAGTTGGACTAATGCCACTCTCTCCTATGAAATATTCCTGGTGCATTCATTTTGTACTTCTTGCATGGGTTCGTGTATGTGCCAGTATTATAGTTCACAACACACAGGTCACTCTTTACTCTTTATTTACGAATATCGTGTTAAAGTATGTCTTCTGAGTGAAAGAAACATTCTTTGAGAATTCAGGAGCAAAATTATTCGAATAAACAATATCTCTATTCTTACTGTTTTTCATAGCAAGCACTTGCAAAATAAAGTGTAAAAGATGTGCGGCCAAGTTGCGTTGGAGTGCGGCCAAGTTGCGTTGTGCGGCCAAGTTGCGTTGGACACACCAGTTCCCATTAGATCACTGAAGTTAAGCAGCGCACACCCACGTCAACACCAACTTGGGTGGTTGGTAATGAACGTTGGGTGCTGCAAATTAACCCTCTTCCTCGTCCTTTCACCTACCTCCTCGTCTCCCGCGGGCAGCCTCCTAAGCGGTTGACCTGTTATGGCTGCCTGGCTTACACCCCAACCCACAAACTAATCAATCAATCAAAGCTTTATTGCATAGACGAATGTATTACAGCATCCGAAATAAGAATCGATTTCTCTACTGCTCATGTGTAACAGATCACTCGCCACTACCCTCTGCTAATATCGTCTCGTAGTAGGATATGCTGTTTCACATCGAAATGTGAATCTGCCTGAATGCAATTTACAACATCATAGATGCACAACTTTCAGTTATTATCACATTGAAGCAGGCACGGCTCGTGAGTTTCAAGCGCCCTAGACAAGTGGGTCCATCGCCCCATTACATTTAATGCAGTTTTAAGTTGTTCGAGTACCCCTCACGCCCTTAGCATTTGTCCCATTGTCAAAGTAATGCCATGGCTATGCAACAAGGCGCCTTGAGAAAGCCAGCATTTAGAAAAGGCCCCACCAATCAGAGAAGTTGGGGAACTCCAGGACTAAGAACATTTTAAATCAGATTGCGTGCCTCATAAGCCGCCTTAGCATTTACGTCCATCATGAGACCAAGAAATTATTGAAGAGTTGGCATGACATCAGTGTTTTGTAAGCGTATTGAACTTCTTCTGGAACATATTGATAGATGTGATAACCTTTTATTGGGTACACGATGATCCTTTGAAGACATCCGAGCATCACTCCGATGATCACTTGAAGTGAACCAATGGCCTCATTCGGATACTGTCGTAGTGGGATCGGAGGGGAAGTCACTTGGACTTTGAGATTAGGATTATCTTCTGGCCATTGTTTCATAAAGGTTGCATAGGTCCTCCTTTCCATGTAAGGAGCTTGAACCAAGATGATGGATTGTTGAGGTACTAAATCCGTCGATTTCAAAATCTCATAAGAGTATCTGATGTTCTCGCCAGTGTTGGTTGCCTTTGGTTCAACGATGATGCGGTCACTTGGCACACCCATTTTGATGGCTTCTTCACGAAATACTTCATATTCGGGCTTCGTCCACCTTCCTGAAAGTAAATATACCATGGCTTAATTAAAGCTGTCCCAATGTTCTCATTTTCTATGCTACAGGGGGAACAAACTGGTAAAATAACTACCTTCGGTGAGATTTCCCAAATTTCCACTAAACATGATGTATTCTCCATAACCCTGAAGCCATAATCTGGCAGCGTGTTGGGCCACTCTGATGTCATTGTTTCCCAGGACTAGAATCAGCTCGCTCTGAAAATTTAATAATTGATTGTTAGGTAGTTCTCAATACATGGAGATTATAAACATAGGGACAATGAAGATTATTATCAGTGGCCCAGAAGTGTCGTGAAAAGTTGTGGTGGTCACCTTTTTCAGTTGGTCATTCATGAGCATGTATTTCCAAATGACCTCCGCTGAATCGATGTAGTCTTGGAGTAATAGTTCTTCATGATTGATTTGACTTGGGCTTCTTTTGTAACCAATACCCATTTTGAATTGTTTGTTGCTTAGAGGATTTGAAAGTTGATGTCTTCAGGAGAATGTTGCTTTTCTGTAGCTGTGCTTTTGAGGTGTTGCTCACTTGCTGCTTTCTGGTGAGAAATTGCTTTCATCTCTCTTATATAGTGATATTTACTGTGCTCGGGTATTTGTCATCCGTTATCATGTAAGGAAAAGTGTTTTGTCAGTGTTGATTTGATGTGTCAGGTTTGTACAAGTGTGATATTTGAGTGATAAGTTATAATGTATCTAATCAGTAATCCGTGTTGTCTTCTACTCTCGAATTTTGACAGAAGATTGCCTTTTTTGTAGTGAAGTGATTAGTGTGAAATCTCTCCTTTATTTCCATTGGCTTTTTAATTTCACTCACTGTGACTCAATACTCGTAGTATTCATTCACAAAAAAAGAATTTATAGTCAGTTTCGGGTGAAGTTATCTTTAGCTCTAGGATTTCTGATAAGAGAAGGGAAAGTGATGGAGTGATTCCCATCCCACCTACAAGTGAGAGACATACGAAGTAACTTTAAAGGTACTGTTTTCCTGTAAGGCAGTACTTGGGTATGTTGCATTAGAGATCCAATTTGTGGGCAGTGGGTTCGCATCAAGAAGCGTGCCCACACAGTTCACATCATTCGGTGTACTGACTGATCCACAGAATTTACTTGTCAGAGATAAAACTACTGAATTGCATGAGTCGGTGCCAAGGTACTGATTATGATGCTGAATGGTAATACCCCTTGAATAGTTTTTGTATAATTCGATTTTTTTAGACACATGCCCGTCCAACGCATGGCAGGGTCGGTCTGCAAGCTCTAGCATTCCAGCCCTAACTATCTCCCACAGGTCCCCATGCAGTATGTATGCTGTTCACTAATATGCTGTGTTTTTTCGTTAATGGAACAATGTTTAGTCCAAGTTTGAATAACAAAACTGCAAAGTTGAAATGGGTTGGGTTTGATCTCCCTACTTAGGAACCTTCACTTCCCCACAAATGCTCATCGTCGGCATTGCCGATATCACCCGAGCATTGCAAAATGTAAAATCATAAATGAATTACCGGCCAACTTCTTAAATAATGCACTCACAATTTTCAGTCATCTTTCAAAGGAATTCTGATTTCCTGGCTCTTTTAAAAATGATGAATCCGAGGTGTGGCATTATGTGGAATTACGGATAAGTATCAGACATGATCCAATACTTTGAGCCCCAATTGCTCCAACGGCCGTGCCTAACTGTTCCATGTAGCCCAGGCGGTCGCATTAAAACATCTGCTCCAAATCCACCCGTTATACCGGCATCTCACGGGCGGTAGCCTCCCTGGCGTCACCAGTGTCTCAGCTGCAAAGCTCACTGTCCAGCGTGGGCCACTGGACCTCATTCATGTATCCCCCATTACGAAATTCCTTGTCCTGACTGACTCCCTGTCCTCCCTGCAGTCGTTGCGCACTCTATATGTCAACCATGCCATATTTCAGGCTGTGCACCAATCTCTGCTTACCATTAGCCAGCAAGGCAAGTCGGTGGTATTCAGGTGGGTTCCTGGTCATGTGGGCATCTCCGGTAATGAGCTGGCGGATGCCCACGCCTGAAGGGTTGCCCTCTTAGGCCTTTGTCGGGCCGAATGGACTGCCTTGGTCAACAACAAACTCCATACAGTGGGGGACACCCCAACCCCTTGAGGGTATCCTGCCGGAGGTCACGGAGGGAAGAAATTGTTCTTGCTCCGCTGATGATGGTCACACCTTCCTCACCCACTCGCACTTTAGTCACTTTACTCTGGCGTTCTCCACCTCGGTCACGGAAGGCCCACTGGAGGTTGATAGAGCGCTTCGCCTTGTGAAAGAGACTACCATGTCACCAGATCTGACATGTCCCCTTCTTGCCACGTCTGTTTTAGCCTGGGACGTTTTATTTTTTCTGGCGTGTGCCTTTTTATCCCTATGTCTGTTGCTCTTTTGGCTGTGTTGGCCTTTTTTTTGCCACTTTCTACCACTTGTCACAGTGGTGAGATGGCGCTTTACACTCCCACCATGGTCTGACCGACTTTCTAGGCCCTAATAACCAAATTAGTTATGGGCCCAACAACAACTGTGGTCGAACGTACCCAACCCATTGAATGAATACTACAGAGATTACACTTAACGTGAATTAAAAATGAAAACCAGATGTACTGTTTTATGAATGACTTCATCAGCAAAATGAATCAACTTTAGTTGTCAAAACTATGAGATTGTCAGTACTATGAGATATAAGTTGGATACATTTACACTATCGCCGTTAAAACCTACACTGTCTAAATTAGATAACGGATGGTTAATCATTCATCATATCGTTTACTATATGATAGAGGAAGCAACAGGAGTGGCCCTTTACACCTCTACCATGGTGACTGTCTTTCTGAGCCTTAATGACCATTGAAGTCGATGGGCCCTAAAACAAAAACAAATAGGTTTTTCGGGGCTTATTGAAGTCCATTAATCATTACAATTATATCGTTAATATTAACTATTTTTTACTATGTGATAAGTGCTCATTGTTAATGAAAAAGTATTAAAAGTGTATGATAACTCAATTTTTGTGGGCTCGTGACACTTGGGGGCTTAGGGCCTAAGCTCTATTAGTCCTTATGACATGAGGCTTATGTAGATTCCCCCTAGGTAGCAACGTCATTTGGCTTCAGAAAGCGACAAGAAAATCATCCTGAGGGCTTCAAGTAAGGCTATTCCATGCAAGCGATCATTGGAGTGATGCTCGGATGTCTTCAAAGGATCATCATGCACCCCATAAAGGGTTATGGTATCTATCAATACATTCCGGAAGTTCAATGATGTCCTATGAACTCCTCCATAATTTGTTGGTGTCGTGAGCATAGTTGATGTTACCTGTCAGATTTTTCTAATGAGATGGTGCATTTGGTATAAATTTTCTTTCGGACAGTTTTATAAAGCTTGTGAAGTGATGATGCCTTTTGTGCATGTACCATGGAAATAGACCGCAGGACAACACCGAACTTAAAAAACCGGTGTGTCCTAACGCGGTGTAAGAAATGTGTCTTTACCCTTATGCGAGGAATGAGCAAGTTAAGCACCGGCATAATTATTGTATAGTGATAAAAGTCAAAATGTTACTTTTAATTATTCTAAACTGTACAACACCAGGACATAAGTAATAATATTTCCCGTAACCTGAAATTAAAATTGATGAAGTTTAATCATTATAAACAATGTGAGTAGAAAGGCTGATTCTGAATTACTTACGCCCAGGATTATACTTCTTTTAATAGCATAAAGGCCCCAACTTGTTAAAAATGGCGGATCCACTTCCACGTATCGGATGTACAGCTGGCACATAATTTCAGGCTGCCAAAAGAAACTCAAACTGAAAACCTGTAGAAGACATTATTTTTTCTCCTTCCCCGGCTGAGATTGCGGTTATTTTAGCCCTTAAGCAGAAGCTCCGCATTCAGAGCGGCCCTGCACTTTCAAATTTCTAACAAAATTTAATAATAGAATTTTGATGATTCAAAGATGTCCTCTTATTGAGTGACAGTTCCAGAATCCTCGAAAAGTATTCAGCCGGACCCAACATGCCGAGACCCAACATATCGAGCCCCCGCCCCTCATCATTTTCATCCCCATACCCTGATCCCACGCGTGGCAAGATCGGGTGTGCGGATTATGGCCCTCCACTCCCTCAATCACCTTTTTTGTTTGTTTTGTGTGTGTTCTGAAGCCCTTCAACTACAAGGTCATTAAAGCCCCGCCCACTGCATAGTTCTAGTGCAGAGACTACACAGACACTACACTAAAACGACGATTATTGGGTATTAGCAGTACCCAGTTTTCCCAAGTGGCCACCCATGTTAGTACTAGCTGGGGTTGCGTTGCTTAACTTCAGCGATCAGACGAGAACTGCTGTGTCCAACGGAATAAGCCACTCTCCCTATCACCCACCAGGTTCCCGTCCACCGCATACATTATCATATCCCTTCGTACAAATTGCTCCCACGTCTGCTTAGGCATTTCTCTGCCTCAGTGGCGGTTTTAGGCACGTGCAAACTGTGCAAATGCACGGGGCCTCGCTTTTGCAAGTTGAAAGGGCCTCGCACTTTCAATTTGCACAGGTTTGCACAGGGCCTTGCGTATGCTAGAACCGCTACTGCTCTGCCTACAGTACATAAACAGCTCCTCCTCCCCTCTTCTCAGCCCCTCCTTCCCCTCCCCTCTTCTCTTCTCATCTAATGTCCTCTCTCAGGGAGCCCCCTCTTCTGTCGTCAAAAATAAAAGAAAGCGTTTGACTCGACCGAAGTAAGAAGTACGTATCATGAGAGACAGTCAAGTACTTTATCAAATGAGCTACCAGAGATTGTATAACAGAGGTAAATGAATTTTTGACAGTGCCACGTAATAGTGACTTACTTTAGATGTAAATACTAAAAGGCAGCTATTTCTGCTGGTTTTCGCTAGGACATTTGTATGGACATCTGTCAGGATCTTTAATGACTCCAGCACCTACGAAAGAGATGTGCTTCGTTATGCGTCCATTAACAATTTTTGCAAAACATGAAATGTCACTGACTGCCTACTTGTTGATTTACTCTTCCTGAGAAAACGGTCCTTACACAAAAACATGTTATTAATTGTACAGATACAATGTAAAGAATGGGCATTTGAATTTTGTTGTCACTTTTTAAATTTAAAGCTCTGAGGGTGAAAATCACAGTTGCTACTTCAGCAAAGCTCCAAATGGCTATCATTTCTGTAAATGTGCTGTTCAGTAAACTAACTATTTTGCACAGAGCGTCATGATTCGCCATAAAATTCAGAATGTGTCGATTATGAACATGTTGATCCACAAAAAAACTGTTAGTGAGGCCACTCTTAGCACAGAGATAATCGAAATTAATACTGACGATGTGACAAAAAATTAAAAATGCGATGACCAGCGTTGAATGACAAAAATATACCGACATTTGGGCAATTCCCAGTATATAAGGATAATAATTGTCTTTAAAAGCATTCCAATAAATGCTATCCCCGTCAAAGTAACCGTCAACCAATTCATCATTACGTCGTGTAGCTATCCAAAATACAACGGATGACCAATGAACTGCATAAATTAGTTGGCAAATTCGTCGAATATTTGTGAGCAGAGACTTGTTTTGCCCGATGATGTTATTTGTAACTATAGTAAGGCTTTTGAGCAATGTAGTGATGTTCCTTCTTTTCATATAACATAACGCGTACAGTATTAAGACTTGAATGGTAAAAACAAGAGAATCAACCAAAAAACTGGCATCAAATATTGAAAGTTGAGGTTTTGTTATCAAATGAAGACAAACCAAGCAGTTCATGACCTGAGATCCTACACAAAGGCACAATGTAATTCCGGTTATTATCATTTTCATCAATTTAAAATGATTATTATAGGTTCCTTCATCGTCGTATAGATTAATGCCGCACAACAGGAGTTGACAGAAAAGTGGTCTCATGATGTCAAAGCAGTGAAATCCTTTAAAATTAGAATGGTTATCATTTTCCTTCTGCTCTATCCGAAAAGGGGTAAGTTTGTTATCAGTGCATGGAGTTGCGATGTTAAATCGCGTAGTATGCATTACTCGACCTACTCTTGTTATTGATGTCAAATTATGCTTTGCACACAGTGTTTCAAGATGATCATCTTCCAATGTCTGGCACCAACATCGCAGGAAACGCTGCTGGATTAATTTTCGTATTTTAGTATGTGCTGCCAGGTATGCAATGGGAAGATTATTTACGTTTCATTTCTGAAAGGTGTTAGCACCTTGAAAATGTTTGGACAGTACTAAATTGACAAGTATGGAGTCGATGTTGCTTACATAAAGTAGAATTGCATTAGTTTGACATCTGAAAAGTGGCAGAGGGAAGAAAATAACGATGACAAGTGACGTAAAAACACGGAGAATCGATTATTTCATGACTTACTGCCTCCTCCCTCCTTAACCCGCCTCGGTGTTGCAGTTGTTAGCACGCTTGGTAACTGCGTCAGCAGTTCTAGGTTCGATACTGGACCGAGATGAGTTGACTTCTTTCCGGCGAGAGAGAGGCCCTGAGTGCGCCTCTTTTCGAATGAGAAGTAAAAAACCGAGGTCCCGTGTGGTGTACGATGTCATTGTTACGTAAAAGAACTCTCTCTACTACTCAACGAGTAGATGAGGGAAAATTTCCAGGTGTAGCTGCCCACCCCCTGATGGCGGTGGAATTCCCCCCAAAAAACGGACAGTAGACCGACGATAAATAAACATAGGAATTGCAGTTTTGATGAGCAATCGACTGCGGAAAAACAATGCCCAATATATCACCGTTGTGTCCGTTCAGAGGGACAAGATGGGTAACCGACCTTGCCATAGGCGGGAAAGGGGTTAGGAGTTGCTTTTATTAATTCCTTCCACCTTGGCAATAGTCAATAAATATAGGCCGGCGATTGATAAGCGTAGGAGTTGCAGCATTAGGTCAGTAGCCGGCTGACCATAAATACAGCCCTGTCGATTGGCTTTACGCCCCGACGGGATCTGAAGGGGAACCTGACCCTTAAAATAGGTGAGAAAAGAGTTGAATCAGGGTTTCCTAGGAAGGTTATTTTATTTTTGATTTTACACAATTTCTGTTAAACGCTGCACTTTTTATCAGAGGTGATGTTTTATTGAGAACTAAAATTTTACTCAGTATTAAGGATTACGTGAGAGGGAAATTCTGAATACCGCTGCTCTGTGCGATTATTTCATCACGATAAATTGTTTTAATTCTGTTATGCTGCTATTAATAGCTCTATGATATAATAGGTGGTTATTAATAATCGTCTTAATATAAGTGATATGTTGCCGCTAATTGGTGTTCGCTATCAATGTAGTTTTTAAGATAAAACTCAAAATTAAGAGAATGACATCTTCATCAATAGACCCGCCTTGGTGCCCTCCCCCCATGCGGTGTGCACGATGTCATCTACTTGTAAAAGAACCCTTTCTACATGGAATGTTGAGATCGGGGAAATCCTCGGGTGTAGAAGTATCGTTGGAAGAAAAGTCCCAGTAAATAACCATAAGGGTTGCTGCATTAGGTTGGAATCCGGCTGACTAAAAATACCGTCCTGCAGATCGCCCATATGCCCCAGAGGAACAAAAATCGGTACCCGATCTTGCCATAGGCGGGAAAGGATTTAATAGTTATTCGTCTTCAATACATCACACATCATTTTATGTTTACTCCAAAAATCTTCAATCAAATTGGGAAAACAGGCTCCTGAACAGACAGGAACCCACTAATGCATATCATCCCTAAGCCGCCTTAATGATTATCTTAATTGTCTGCTCTTCTGTCCTGATCAATTCGTCTCACAATCGTACCTATATCATTACCTACCTATTCCAGCTGCCCTGAGGGAACGCTGAATTGCGTTGGACACACCAGTTCCCATCTCGTCTTTGGCCGGCAACCGGCTGCAGAAAGAAACTATGACCAATATTCAGAGGTACAAGATGGGTACCCGACCCTGCCATAGGCGGGAAAAGGGTTAGGAGTTGCTTTTACACCAGTTCTCGTCTAATCGCTGATGTTCAGCAGCGCAACCCCAGCTAGTACTGACATGGGTGGCCACTTGGGAAAACTGGGTACTGCTAATACCCTAAAATCGTCGCAATAGTGTAGTGTCTGTGCAATCTCTGCATAAGAACTGTGCTGTGGACGGGGCTCTACTGACCTTTGTAGTTGAAGGGCTCTTAAAACACCAACAAACAACAACAAACCCAGCTGCCCGTTCTATAGAGCAGTGTCCCGCAACCTTTATGGTGTCGCGGACCTCTGAAGGTGTGTCTCAAGTTTCGTGGACATCCCCCCCCCCCATGAGATAAATTGTTTTTGAAACCTGTCTTTTCAAAATTTAACCTTTTCCTCAAATTTTATATAGGCGTAAATGTATAGGGATGTAAACATATTAAAAAGAAGGTATGCTTTGTCTTATTTTTACAAGGCGAGGCACCTCGCGAACCCCGGCGACAAAGCCCACTAACCCCAAGGGATCCACATTAAGTTGAGATCCCTCGAGTCGAGATGAAGTCCCGAGTGCGCCTTCCGTCAGGGGGGGGGGAGAAGTGAACTTTGGTCCCATGTGGTGTACCCTCTCTACTATGCGTTGCGTGCCCCCAATAAAAAAGAGACGATAATAAGCAGAAGGGTTGCAGCTTTGGTCGGCAGCCGGCTGCATAAAAATTCAGTTCAATAGATCGTCCATGTCTCCATTGAGAGGGATAAACAGTGTCGTCACAAGGGGGTTGCTCGGAGTGCGGGCCACACCGGGTGACACCACTCACACCATGACAAATGGGGTGACATCAAAGTAGAAGAAGTGGCCTTTCTTCGGGAGAGGGGGTGACACCATGGTGCCACTGCACCGGGTGACGCCAACCCTAGCGACGCTACTGGGGATAAAGATACATGCCCGATTTGCCTAGGGGGAAAGGGTTAGTAGTTTTTTATATCCGTAATTCAGAGAATGAATACATCAGATGTTATGGAAAGTAAGTAAACCCTTCCCAAAACGGCCTAATCATCAAAAATAACGTGATTGGACTGATGTATGCGTATCATTGTTAAAGCCTACGTTTTACAAAAATAGTAAAGTTAATTGAAGGTCGACTAAATTATCTGAATTAGATAACCGATGATTAATCACTGAGCACATCATTTAATATATAAGGGAGATAGCTGCATCATTTGGCTTCAGAAAGCTACAAGCAAACCTGATATCAACTCTCAAATCCTGTAAGCAGCCAAGAATTTAAAATGGGTATTGGTTACAAAAGAAGCCCAAGTCAAATCAATCATGAAGAGCTACTGCTCGAAGATTACATCGACTCGGCAGAAGTTATCTGGGAATACATGCTGATGAACGACCAACTGAAAAAGGTGAGGGCCACAACTTTTGACATCACTTCCTGACCACTGATACTGTATTAGTTCATCGCTACTGTCCTACTGCTTATGGTCTCCACATCTCGGAAACTAACAACCAATTATATTTTACAGAGTGAGCTTATTCTAGTCCTGGGAAACAATGACATCAGAGTGGCCCAACACGCTGCCGGATTATGGCTTCAAGGTTATGGAGAATACGTCATGTTTAGTGGAAATTTGGGAAATCTCACCGAAGGTAGCTATTTTACCAGTTAATTCCCCGTTTAGCATAGTAAATAAGAACAATTGAACAGCTTTAATTAAGACACGACATATTTACTTTTAGGAAGGTGGACGAAGCCCGAATATGAAGTATTTCGTGAAGAAGCCATCAAAATGGGTGTGCCAAGTGACCGCATCATCGTTGAACCAAAGGCAACCAACACTGGCGAGAACATCAGATACTCTTATGAGATTTTGAAATCGATGGATTTAGTACCTCAACAATCCGTCATTTTGGTTCAAGCTCCTTACATGGAAAGGAGGACCTATGCAACCTTCAAAAAACAATGGCCGGAGCCCAATTCTAATCTCAGGGTTCAAGTCACCTCTCCTCCGATTCCACTTCGACAATATCCCAATGAAGCCATTGGTTCCTTGCAAGTGATCATTGGAGTGATGCTCGGATGTCTTCAAAGGATCATCGTGTATCCTATAAAGGGTTATCACATCTATCAATATGTTCCAGAAGAAGTTCAATATGCCTACAAGACGCTGATGTCCTGTGAACTCTTCAATAATTTTTTGGTTTCGTGAGGATAGTAAATGTTACGTGTAAGATGATTCTAACGAGGTGGTACATTTGGTATAAGTCGCCCTGCAGACATTCAGTTTTATACACTGTGCTAAATATTTATGTTATCCTGGATATCATCCATCTGCTTTGTGAGGTGATGAGACCTTCTATGCAGCTCCCTTGGAACTAGGCTTAGA
Organism: Trigoniulus corallinus; assembly: GCA_013389805.1. Lineage (NCBI taxonomy): Eukaryota > Metazoa > Arthropoda > Diplopoda > Spirobolida > Trigoniulidae > Trigoniulus > Trigoniulus corallinus. The sequence goes on from JAAFCE010006156.1 coordinate 11,364,037, forward strand.
ACATCACCTGTTTTGGAAAGTGTGGTCTAACACGTTGTAAGGAATATGTCCTTAGCCTTTGGCAATGCGCCCTAAAATGGATGTCATGTTGTCACTTTCAAAAGCAAGTCTTTTAGGGGTTGTGAAAGGTATTCAAAGCTAGACGGAAGTGATTTTCTATTATAATTTATAAAGTTTAAGTTATGACTTATTATATTTATTTTTATCATTATAATTTATTTATTATTCTTTATTATGTAGTCCCATTATTACTTCCCATAGAGGGAAATAAGAACTGGTTAGGTCCATTACGGTAATGCAGGTGATTGGAGGCACCCAGGGCAGGGAAAGACCAATTTATTGTTATTTATTATGTAGTCCCATTCTCATACAGGGGAATAAGAACTTGTTAGGTCCATTACGGTAATGCAGGTGATTGGAAGCACCCGGGGAAGGGGAAGACCAAAACAGACATGGGAGCAGGTTGGCACGGGGCAGAATAAGCATCGGGGTTGCATCTTTGGTTGGCAACCGGCTGTGGAAAAACACTGACGAATATACCGCGCTTGCGTCCCTCAGAGGGAGTTGATGTTTTGCTCCTAACAGTGTTCGTACTATTCATTATCAGGATGCCACAACAGTATGACAGACTAAAGAAAATATTTTATGACGACATCGATTGATTTAACTAAGAATAGCCATTGTTGTTGACCTCTAATTAATTGTCGTTCAAGTTGTACTTTTATGATAGCAACACATATTTGTAACTACTGATCACTGATGGCTTAGTGATGATTAAAAACGCTTTCGACCAATTTTCAGTTTGATTCTCATAATTGGTGTTAGTTGAATATTTGCTATGGCGGTTGTAAGTGATATCGATGAGAGAGCATCGCGGAATTTTAAATATTTTGGAGTTCAATGTTACCATGCTTTAAAGGCAATCGTCTGGATGCTTGTCGTGTGCGTACTGGACTTGAGATACGAGTTGAATCTTATTGACCGGAAACAGAAACCATTTTCTATACAACATATTGCTAAATATTTTAACGATTTTATTTCTGACGATATGTTTTGGATTTTTTATTTTGTTGCTATATTTGTTAATATACTTTTATCAACCAATGTCTTTTATATGTGTTGGTGTCAACATGCTCGGTTATGTGTCCGGAATATCATTTTTACGATTAATTCTTATCATTCGGAAAACAAAATTGCCAATTATGTTTCAAACCCTTTCTCAAACTTGCAGCATAGTTGTTGAAAATTGTAATAAGCATGATAAGCGTTCGCAAATTTTATAAACGTACTAATAAGTTTGTCACAGGAAGTGTGGCCCTGATTATTGGAATGTATTGCAAATTGTGTATTTTTGCAACGCTGTGGGACGATCCCAATGATATAACGCCAGCACAAATTATTGATGAGATATTCATTGGTCAGAACTACAGAAATGACGTTCTAAGGACACTTTTAGCAGCAATTTTGGACTCCGCGTCAACTTTTGTTTTATATTGTCATACATCTTTTATTATCATACAACTTTTATTTTATCTAGCAATGTGTGTGTTAATTATTGATTTGTTCAAAAACTTGCAAGATAAGGTTCCAAATATGACTAGCCAACCATTAATGAGTTTATCAAATTTGAAATTACAATTTTATTGCCGTGCATCACTCGATTTCATCAAGGGTCATCAAGAGATTTGGGGTGTCATCAGGCGAATGGACGATTTGTTCAAAGAAACTGTCGGTGTTTGGTGTTTTATGGAAATTATCAACTTCATATTTTCAATCAGATCCATGGATCTAGGTGGAGATAGAGAAATATTTGGTTTTGAGCTCATCATCCTGGACATTTTATTGATGTTTGTCTTTATTTTGAGGACGTTTTTCGGTGCAGGTATCAGTGACCAGGTAAAACGATGCAGGGCACACATACCGGTAACTTATAGGTTTAATTCAATCTTTTTTTTTCCTTTTCACCCAGGTATTGACATCTTTGAAGTTCCTTACGACGTTTCATGATGAAATAAATGAAGCCTTGTATTATATCAATAAACGACAGAAGAGATCTGTAATTTATAAATTGCTATCAAAGGTATTGTATGTAAAGAATCTGACGTTGCCGCTGGAGCATCTGAGCTTCACACTCCATAATACTTCTCTGCGTACCTGCGCAGATCCAATATCTATTTTGTTTATTTCTACCATCATCATCATCATCATTATCTTACTCTTATCCCGCCTGCGGGTTCAAGTCCCCCCCCCACTCTCGCCTATCTGCCACCAGGTCGCCGTCCACCCCACACACTATAATATCCCTACGCAAAACTTGCTCCCACGTCTGCTTCGGTCTCCCCCTATCCCGGGTGCTTCCAACAACCTGCACACTTGAAATGGACCTAACCAGCTCCTCCTCCCCTCTTCTCATTACGTGTCCATACCAACTCAACCTATTCTTTCATTTTCTCGGCGGTGTCCACCCCCCCGTCCGGCTACCTCTAATATCCTCATTCCTAATTCCATCCGCTCTCGACACGCTACTCATGTACCGCAGCATTCGCATCTCGGCTACTTGCAATATATTGACGTGGCTCTTCCTCACTGCCCAACACCCTGATCCGTATAGCATAGCTGGCGTAACCACTGCCTTGTAGAACTTCCCTTTCAGCTTGTTTGGGACCCTCCTATCGCACCGGACTCCGTTTTTGTTTGTTGGTGTGTTAGTGCCCTTCAACTACAAGGTCATTAGAGCCCCGTCCTTTTTAGGTTTTAATACCATAAACAAGTAGGAAAAGGTCGCTATGTTGTGTAGGTCCATTGTTCCCCACTAGGAACTGGTCCCTACATATTGATTGTCAGCAAGAGAGATTAATAAAAAATAATGAAATAAACATATTGCTTAAGAAATATAATTTATTGTTATGTATAGGCAAGGTAAATATTTAGTTTATTTACAACAAATATTTGACATTTAGAGTTAGTAGGTTTATTCACCGTATAAAGGAACTTCGAAAGTATGAGAGGTCAGTTTCTAAATTTTCATCATGGCATCATTAGTCCCAGTTAGTACTAAATCACTTACTTTAGAATTGTATTTTTCTCAATGCTATCGAGCTTTGAAACCCCTCCTGTGGATTTTAATTGCCTGTGGGCTGGATTTAAGACAAGATGTTCAGATGTTACACGCGCAGCGTAAACCACGTGTGTCTACACTAATAATGAATATCGTCACCGGATTGTTCCTTTCAGTCTGCATAACAGATTGTATTTTCATGTTATATTGGTTAATTAACTATTATCAAAGCATTGGTATCGTTTGTTTTATCGTTAATACGGTAGGTTATGTATGTGGTGCCGGATTATTTCGTGCAGTGTTTGTTATTAAACAAGCAAAATTCAAAACAATCGTAAACACCTTATCGTGTACTTACGTGGCAATGGTTCAAGATACTGACCATCCTATGTCCATTTTTAAGACTACCGGCTACATTGTTAGAGGAGGATTGGTGATGCTTCTTATGAGCCATATCGTGGTACATCTTACGAGGCAGTTATTACAGGATCCTGATAATATGAACCCTGACATATTCGTTGAACACATTTTTCCTAGTAGTAATTCGACTCATAGTGCTATAAAATTTGTGTCATTTTTACTCTTGTGCAGTGTAACAGTCATTGATATGCTTTTCTATCCTTTTTTTGTGATTTTTTATTTGTCAGCATGCATGTTGGTTATTGAAATGTTTAAAAATCTTCAAAAACTTGATTATCAACCAGGTGATCTTCTATTCACAGATAATATACAATTACGTTCTCGCACGGTTTTGAACTTCATCACTGGACATCAACAAATGTGCGTTGCTGTCAGGGAATTGAACGAGTTATTTAAGGAAATTGTAGCCATCTGGAATTTCGTAGAGATTATTATTGTAATATTTACCACTAGATCATTGAATCTAGGACAAGAAGGAGCGATTGTTGATCGAGAAGCTGTACTACTTCTTTGTGTGACAACATTAGCTTTTGTTTTGAAAACATATTTAGCTGCCGGCATCAATGATAAGGTAGTATAATTGTGATGTCATTTAAAGATATTAAAGTTTATACTTTTTTGTCATTGATTTTTCCTCTTCCTATCATGCAGGTAATGAAGTCTCTCAAGTTTCTTTCTGTCTTTAGTGATGATGTCAATGAGATTTTATACAGAAATAAACAGTGCTTTGTAAATGAGAGAGATTTCTTATCAAAGGTATGAAGTTTTGTAATTTTGGAAATACAGTCTAGGTGTGTAATTTAGGCATGAGTTTGACTCCTGTTGCATTATAGCAGCGGTCTTCAAACTGTGTTCCGCGGAACCCCAAGGTTCCGCAATACATCTCTGGGGATTCCGCGAGTCAAAATGAAAATTCGTTAACAGCGGCAAGATATACTTTTCTAAAGGTGGGATAGGGTTCCCCAAAAACATTTATAGTTGTAAGGGTTCCGTGAGTCGACAAAGTTTGAAGACCACTGCATTATAGGTATTGTGCAATAGGTGAGACACCATGCAATATTATAACCGACAAAGCATTAATTTACCTGTTTTATAATGCGGCGTTGGAACAGTGGGGTAGGCCGGCATCCCCCCCCCACACCGATAACCAGCCAATATTCCTGCGGGTTCCAAACGCCTGACTGAGGTGTCCCCAGTTAGAGCATGTTCAATGGACCCGCGGACCCGACCCTGTCACAGGCGGGATAAGGGTATGATGATGATGAGTCTAGGTGTGTAATTTGAGAGAAAATCGGCTGAGGTGGTGATGAAGAGGAGGAAGGAGGAACTTGTTAGGTCCATTATGGGACTGCAGGTGATTGGGGGCACCAGGAGTATGGGAAGGCCAAAACGGACGTGGCAGCAGGTGGTGCAAAGGGACATGGAGACGTGCGAGGTGGGGGGAACTTGGTGGGGATTAGGCGGGAGTGGAGGATGAGAACCCGGTGCTCCGACCCCTCCGCAGACGGGATACGAGTGAGATGATGATGATGAGTCTGTGTGTGTAATTAGTATGTTAGAGTTAACCTGGGGGTGGTGGACATCGCGAAAAAAGTGAGGGAGAGTAGGTTGAGGTGGTATGGACACGTAATGAGAAGAGGGGAGGAGGAGCTAGTTAGGTCCATCTCAGGAATGCAGGGAGTCGGAAGTACCCGGGGCTGGGGGAGAAGCAGACGTGGGAGCAGATTGTCTGTAAGGATATGGTAGTGTGTGGGGTGGACGGGGACGTGGTGTGAGATAGGCGGGGGTAGGGGGCTAGAACCCGCAGACCCGACTCTGCCACAGGCGGGATAAGGGTATGATGATGTGTGTGAAATTATAATTATTTTAATATCTTTATAGGTTCAGTTAAAATGTCAGCTGTATGTTCAGTATGTCCATGTGGATCCACCAATTTTGTCGGGATTGGGTCTGTTTGTCATAAGAAGAATGCTGATAGTTACGGTAAGTAATTTAATTATTTTTATAGCAAATTCTGGTGTTTGGACGTTTCCCGCCTATAGCAGCATCACGTACCTGAAATTCTAGAGATTTAGTCAATCTTATTAGCAAAAACTAGAGACTGATAAAGGCTCTGCAGAGGCTAATGTAAAGAACTCGTAAACAAAAGGGTTGGGTGGTTGTTTCTGTAGTTGACAGGATGTCGAACTGATGTGCTGTTGGAAACTACTTAAGTTTATAAGAAATTTGGCAGTAAACAAAGAAACTGAGTGACTTCGTAAGGTAATTATTAAGTTGTTTTTATTGATATGTGCCCTTTGTTAATGTCTTTCAGACTGCTGCCAGCATTTTGACATACATATTAGTTTTATATGCCATAAAAAACTGAAGAATACATTTCAACTTGTGATGGAGCAGGCCTGACTCCTTAAATGACAGTGTGAGCAGTGTTAATATCATTTCCTTACATACATTCTATTCAACAACCTAATTGCATGTAGTTTAGGCAGAATCCTACAATGGATAAGTGGGTCCATGGGGAATTACAGGATTCCATGCTATCGCCAATGTTGTAAGATGTTACTTATGGTGAGCAGGCTTATGGTGTTTAATTCCCTCCATCCCACCCTTATCTTTTTTTTATTCTGCCAGTGCCGGAAGGCGTATTCCCTCAATTTCCCCATATGCGTTATGTATTTCCGGTTGGCAATCCTGCCATAGGTGGAATATTGATCTTTTAAAAACGTAGAAGATTAATGTCGAAACAGACTTGAGTTCCAAGGCTGAGAAGTACTCGATACAAGCGCTCTTATCATCTCGTATAACTGCTATGTTAGCTTATTTTCAGTTTTAACTCAACTTATCTCAACTTCAAGCTGCCCGCTAGAGGGAATTTGTGACGTTCTTGTTTTCTGTCAATGCAATGTTTTTTTCTGTCATTCAGAAATTGATTAGCGCGCTCCGTAACTGCGTCAGTGGTTCAAGGTTCGATACTGGACCAAGGGGAGTTGGTTACTTTCATGCGAGAGGCCCCGAGAGCGCCTTCTTTCAGATGAACTTTAAAACCGAGGTCCTGTGTTGTGTACGACGGCATTTGCACATGAAAGAGCCCTTTTTACTATGCAACGGGTGGACGAGGCAAAATTTCCAGGTATACTAGCTCTCCTTATGGCGTCGGTGGAATGACCCAACGAACAGTAGACTGACGATAAATAACCATCGGGGGTCACAGCTTTTGTCTGCAACCGGGTGTAGAAAAACACTGCCAATATTTCGCCCTTATGTCCATTCTGAGGGACAGAGATACAGTACTTAGGATCAACGTTCCAAAAGCAACGGGGAGATAATCTGATATTGAAGTTTTACAGGGCTTTGCTATATGGATCAGAGTGTTGGGCAGTGAAGAGGAACCACGTCAATGGAATGCAAATAGGCCGAGATTTGAATGCTGCGGTACATGAGTGGCGTGTAGAGAGCTGATAGAATTAGGAATGAGTATTTTAGAGTTAGCCTGAGGGTGGTGGACATCGCCGAAAAAAATGAGGGAGAATAGGTTGAGGTGGTATGCACTGGTAATGAGAAGAGGGGAGGAAGAGCTCGTTAGGTCCATTTCAGAAATGGTGGTGGTCGGAAGCACCTGGGGCAAGGGCAGACCGAAACAGATGTGGGAGCAGGTTGTCCGTATGGATATGGTATTGTATGTGTGGACGGGTACCTCCCTGGTGGGAGAAAGGCGGGAGTGGAGTGCTAGAACCCGCAGACCCGACCCTGCCGCAGGCGGGATAAGGGTATAATGATGTGTCCATTCAGAGGAACAAGATGGTTACCTAATCCTGCCATAGGCGGGAAAAGGGGCTAGGAGTTGCCTTAGTTGCGTTGTTGTCAGGAGAGAGCTTAAGTTGTCATTTATGTACTCTATCACATTGCTAACACTTAAACATTGCCTTAAATGACATCTTAGAATGAGAGCTGTAGTAATAATAAATAATTTATTATAAATTAAGAGGTATTTACAATCTTTAAAAAAACAATTTCATTCCTAAAGCTTTGTGTCAAACAAAGCCATTGTCATAAGGAATGTTCAATACTGATAGTGTAAACTCTGCAATTTAAGAAGTAATTGTCATTTGTAATTGTTTCATTTTAAACAAATGCTTGTTAGATAAAATGCTGCGATCATCATTATCATCCTGTTGGGATCGATTGCTACTACTACTAGTCTGAAGGTACCTTATAGAAATGACTCTGACAACGTGTGATAGCCCCATCGGTAGTTTCTCAGAGGTCAATCATCGATATGATACAGGATGAACATTTGGACGATTTCACATAATGTACCTCACGGAGAACACCTGTTGTTGATATTTAATAGTCACAGTCATTCAACTAACCATAAAATTGTTGAATAAACTACAGGATGTAAGATCCTTGTAAGCATCTTGAACGTTGTCTGGTATATTTTGATAAATATGATATCCTTTGGCTGGATACACGATAATTCGTTGAAGGCATCCAAGCATCACTCCGATGATCACTTGCAGGGAACCAATGGCCTCATTTGGATACTGTCGCATTGGGATCGGAGGAGAAGTTACTTGGACTTTGAGATTAGGATTATCTTCTGGCCATTGTTTCATAAAGGTGGCATATGTTCTCCGCTCCATGTAAGGAGCTTGAACCAAGATGACTGATTGACGAGGAACTAAGTCGAGTTTCTTCAGAACGTCGTAAGAAAATCTCACATTCTCACCGGTGTTTGTAGCTTCCGTTTCGACCAAAATACGATCACTAGGCACTCCAAGCTTGAGAGCTTCTTCTCTGAATACTTCATATTCAGGTCGTGTCCATTTTCCTTTAATTTGCAAGAATAATTATAGATTAAGTCAGTACGTGATGCTAATAATCGGGTAACTTAATTAATTTTAATATTCACCTTCAGTCAGATTTCCTAAATTTCCACTGAACATCACATATTCTCCGTAACCCTGAAGCCATAATTTGGCAGCGTGTTGAGCCACTCTGATGTCATTGTTGCCCAGCACCAAGATGAGCTCACTCTAATTAGAAAAAAAAAGGTAAGTTGTGTTTTTCCATGAAAACAGTGAAAAAAATTTATTGTTAATTGATTTATCAGGAAGGTTTGAGGAGTCCCAAGAGGATGCACGACAGGGCTTACAACAGCAATAGAGAAGGGGGGACCTGAAGGTGAGCATGAAGAAAACGAAGTTCTTGGCTTTCAGTTGGAGCGGCCAGGACCAAGGGGGTGTGGTTCATTGTGGGAGTGAGGTGATACCAGTGGTGCAAGAGTTTCAGCATCTAGGATCGGTGTTTCAGAGCAATGGGAGGCCACAGGCAAGCGGAGTGCTGTGCGACCGCCAGTTCCCAATTAAATTACAAGGTAAAGTTTGCAAAACTGTAGTTAGGCTCGCTATGCTATGTGGCTCACAGTGTTGGGCAGTAAGGAAGAACCACGAGAGGAGAATGCAAGTGCTGCGTTACATGAGTGGGGTGCCGCGTGCTGTCAGAGCCCACAACGAGATTAGGAGGTAGCTTAGGGATAGGTAACATCACGAAAAAGATGACAGAAAATAGGTTGAGGTGGTATGCGCATGTGATGCGAAGGGTGATGGAGGAGCTTATTCGGTGCATTATGGGACAGCAGGTGGTTGGTAGCATCAGAAGTAGGAAGAGACTAAAGCGGACCTGGGAGCAGGTTGTGAGGAGGGTCATGGTTGTGTGTGGGGCGGATGAGAGCCTAGTGGAGGATTAGAACCCGCAGATCCGACGGTGGCGGAGGAGGTTATTCGGTGCAGGTAACATCAGGAGTAGGAAGACACCAAAAATGGGGGATAGGCGGGAGTGGAGTAGTAGAACCCGCAGATCCGACCCTGCCTTTGGCGGGATAACGTTGTGATGATTCATCAGGTGTTCCCTTATGCGAAACTATAGTGATTGCAAAATTGATGTCGTACAGTGACATCAGCCGTTCAGTTATTTGTTTGGATGATTGCACAACAACGTGTTATATTTGTTCAATTGTATTAAGAAGATTCTAGTTGATTTTCACGTCATCGCACATAGTGGAGTGAGTGACATCATGATTTTACAATACGTCATCATAAATCTGTGTTTATTTTCTGTGTCAATGCACAAAATTGAGTGACGGACCGAGTTCAACGTTAACAAGGAAGAAGGAATCATCCCCGGTTCGTAAGAGTTTTTTAAAATCTTTTTTCGTTCTACCCGAAACCTAATTCTTGTCAAAATTTCGCAATAGAAGGGTTGAAAGCGTGTAAATGTCAATGTATGTATTTTTAGAGATAGGAAGTAGGGCAAGATATTTTTCGACTTTTCCAAACTCTTTCTGATACCAATATTATACTACACAGAACAAAACACGGTAACATGAATTTATACGATAAACCAGGGTTCAATTCTTACACGGGACAATATGAAGTACTAAGTCCAGAGAGCAATACCATCCAACACCAGGTACATTTTAACATTAAAGGTTATTTACGGAAGATCACAATGTGTATTTAATATCGTTAGCACACTGCAACGGGCCAAGTTGCATTGGACACACCAGTTCTCGTGAGGTCACTGAAGTTAAGCAACGCAAACTCACATTAGTACCAACATGGGTGGTTGGTAGAGAACCTTGGGTGCTGCAAATTTCCCCTCTGCTTATCCCCTACACCCAGTTCCTTCTCACCCGTGGGCAGCCTCCTAAGGGTTCGGTCTGTTATGGCTGCTTGGCTTACTCCCCAACCCATTTTCTAAGGCCCACTTTGGACTTCCTTCTCACCCAACAGAAGCCTTCCACTTCGGTAAGGAGCGGTCTTGCAACCATGGAGTCACAACGTCATGTGCTCACCACTAAACCCTTCCCAGACAGGTCACAATATTTTCAGTTAGACATTAAAATTTGCTTTTGTGTTAACTACTATTGCGGATAATTGCATCACGTTCTAGTTTCCGAGTTTCCGGAAATTACATCTAAGTGATATAAAAGAAATGACTCACCTTTTTTTCCAAGTTATCGTGCATTAGCATGTAATCCCAAATAACTTCTGCTGTTTTCAGATAATCGTCAGTTAAATTTGAAGCAGGCTTGCTAGTGCGAAGAGTCAGTTCTACACCCATGGCTGTCAAAGTTGGAATACGAGTTGCCAAATAATAGTCTTCCAGAATAAAGTAAATGTCCTCTGTAGGATCAAAATTCAGATACAGCACTGATCTGAATCCTCTTCAATTTAAATAAGTGTGTTAGTAGTGATGCTCTTCCAAACTGAGAGAAGGAAGCTCTCTCTCTCGCTAGAGCTACTCGCTGTCCTCACGCCTATCTTAACGTTGTTTCCGTGTTTTGCATTCCAGGCCTGTGTAGAAGACAGCTGTCCTTTATATAGAGGAAAAGCTTCTCCGTCGGCAGCCCCTCCTAGTGCCAAGTCACTCAATCTCCGCCTTCATCCCATCCTTTCGACCACGGCGGTGGCATACACCCTCTTTAAGCAATGCCAATTCCTATTTATCATTAAGTGAAAGCATATGTAGGAAGATTAAGTGCTAATCAGCCGGTAGCTGCCGTCACCAATCAGCAGTTGTTGTAAGCTTGACGTCATGTTTAGAATTCACTGTATATTCTATTATTTCAATCGAACACTTCATTCAGACGTTCTCTACGATTACTGGGTTCATTTCCGTCCCGTTTTATTTTTTAAGAAAAATTTACTTATTGTAATGATGCCAAAAAATAATATCTGGTTATGGTTACAACTTATACGCACTATTATCCTAGGTAGGTTGAAGTTTTTAGTCAAAATTATCCAACAACCGTCTATTAGAAGTGCCGATATTAAAAGCTTGTTAAAGATGGACGTCTGTGATTCGCAGATGGCCACTCAGTTTCACATTTTCTTCCAAATCTACCTTTTTTGACAATTCTGCCCAGTAATCGCAACCCCCTGCCAGGCCGGATACTCATCTGTACCCTAGCCAGGGCCGGTGTAATGGGTGTGCGAAAAGTGCGACGGCACAAGGCCCCGCGCATTTGGATTAATGAACCTATTGATAGGAGGGCCCCGCTAATGTTTTCACAGGACCCCGCATAATTATGGACCCTAATGACATTTGTAGTCGATGGGCCCTAAAACACAAACAACAACCCGCATAATTAGTTTGCACAGGGCCCCGCAAAATATAGCGCCGGCCCTGACCCTAGCACAGTGCTCCACAACCTTTTCTCATCTATGGTACACCAAAGTTCTTCCTAGCATTTCGTGGCACATCAGTAGCTTCACACCTGTATCGGCTCAAGGCACACCGGTTGAGGAGCGCAGCCCTAGCCTGACCGTCGCAATGTTAAATAATCAAATCAAGTTGTATTACCGTGGGTGAGAAATTGAAATTTGAGCATTGGGACTTGACTCAATGAGAGTAGCAAATTTTACTTTGAGGGCACCTTGAGTTTCTTGTCTCTTGTGTTCAGGGGAGGAGGTTGGGTCCTTTTTTTTCGCTTGCTTTGTTGGTGTTTAAGGGCCCTTCAACTACGAGGTGGTTAGAGCGCCGTCCACTGCGTAGTTCTAATGCAGGAACTGCACAGGCACTATGGTAATGCGACGATTTTTGGGTACCCATTAGCGGTATCCAATTTTCCTTTGTGGCCACCCATGTTAGTACGAGCTGGGGTTGCGTAGGTTAACTTCAGTGATCAGACGAGAACTGGTGTGTCCAACGCAATACAGCCGCTAGGTTGGATCCTGGTGGAGATCGATGGGGAGGAGTCTCAAAATTTACGTTAGGTCCGCTAGACCCGTATCCATGCCTAGAACCTATCTTGGTGGCCCTTACTAGGATGTGAACCGAAGAATCCTTTCAACATGAAGGCTAATTATACGTGTAGATTGGCGAAATTCTCCTCTCCGTGTGGAAGCAAGACACCTCTTATGCCCTTGGTTAATTATAATTGAGGTGACTCTTCAGCTGTAGTCAGGGGCGGATCAGGAGGGAAGCACTTCAAAAGAATCGCGCACCAAATATTTTCAAATATTCAGAATCCCTTTATATGAATCTAGCTAGGAATTACAGTAGGTCCTCTACTGCCCCTTAGACCAGTGCTCCGCAACCTTTTCTCACCTACTACACACCAAAGTTCTTCCTAGAATTCCGTGGCATATCAAAAGCTTCACACCTGTATCGGCTCAAGGCACACCGGTTGCGGAGCACTGCCTTAGACAATGTCCTATCTTTAGTGGTTTAGCCTGGAGAGCGGCTTATTGTGTTGGACACACCAGTTCTCGTCTGATCACTGAAGTTAAGCAACGCAACCCCAGTTAGTACTGACATGGGGCTGCCTGGGGAACCTGGGTACCGCTAGTATCCAAAAAAAAACGTCGCATTAGTGTAGTGTCTGGGCAGCCTCTGCATCAGAACTATGCAATGGACGGGGCTCTAATGACCTTGTAGTTGAAGGGCCCTAAAACACCAACAAACAAAGTGGTTTAGCCAACTGCAAATTGGACTGGCAGTATAGAAGTGAGACTAGCAAATACAAAAATGCCTCAACAGTTGCAAAGTTGAATCGTGCTTCAGTTGAAATAGGCGCCCCACTGCGGCACTGAGGGGGGGGGGGGAAGGAAATGCTGCGTTGCATCCCCAGGATCCGCCCCTCGGGGTAGTGAGACCTGCTTTAAAAGCAAGTTTTTGCTATCATGCTTGAATTTAGTGGCACGTGTGAGTATGTTTAGATTATTTGATATTGTTTTCAATAGTCATAAGTTATATAAATTTGATATGCACATTTAATTGTAAATTAATGAGTTTTATTGATCTTATCGATTGAATCTCTGTCGTGTTACGAAATGATATAAAGTTTTTCATGGGCACAGACTGCTTGCTCTTCCTATGAGATGGCAACATTGAAATGATTGATTACACCACAACACCGTATGGGGTGATATCTATTTTTGACATGTTGAGTTTGATTCTACTACCAGGTGCATTCCATTGTGTTGTAAATCTGTCACTGATATGTCCTAATATTGTTTGTCAGATTGTTTGTTTTACACTAATTATGTGTTGCTAGTTCATATGTCGACATTTCATCCCATTTCAGAAGTGAAACTAGTTTGAACTACAAATTCGACACAGGGTTAAAGCATGATTATCCGGGATGGTTTTGTTTGCCCTACAGATGTATGTACGTTGAGTAATCTATTACAGGAAGGCAGGAATGGAAACAGGAATTGGTGGGCCTCTGATCTGTGCCACAATAAACTTTTTAAATTTGGTCTTTCATGAGACGTTTCTCACCGATTGCTGCCAGCGTGACGTATGTCAAAGTTTATGTTCCACATTTTAGATAATTGCATAACAGGTGTTTGTCATACTTCACCCATCGTCATCATCCCTTCCGCCTGTGGCAGGGACGTACTCAACACACGGAACAACGGCTTTGCTTATCATCCAACGGAAGGCACATTTGGGGCTTACCCCTCGTACGGTAAAGAAATAATCTTCCTCATCTAGGATCGACCCTCTAGCCATGGACTCGTTGCTGGGTTAAGAATCCGTCAAACCTAATCCAGAAGATAATGGATGGGCAGGTTACGAATTTTCTTTGAAAGTTATATGTTAATTATTTTAAACTTTTGCAGGTCAGGTCAACTCGAGCAAAATCACTTATGGTCTGTCAAATTTCGCCGCAACACCTCTGTCATCACTTCTGTGTACCCCAGACCAGGAAATTGGCTGGCTGGAGTATTTCAGTTGATTTAATTCAGTTGTTGGTGTTTTAGGGTCCTTCAACTAAAATGGTCATTAGAGTCCGTCCAGTGAGTAGTTCTAAGGCTCAGTCCGTACAGACACTATGCTGTTTGGACGATTTGAGCATCCTGTGTTCCCTAGCGGTCACCCATGCAAGTACTATCTGGGGTTGCGTTGCTCAACTTCAGTGATCAGACAGGAACTGGTGTGTCCAACGCAATACAGCCGCTATTTCTCAATGTAGGAAGGACCTCTCCTCTGATGTTGCCCCGTTATGTTATTATTATGGAGTCTTTACCTCGCTGGCCCATCTAATATGCGCGAGTTGAACTCATTTGTTACAAGTGCCGTGTTGGTCCTGTTTCATGTACAAAGCCCCTCAGTACGACGGAAAAAATTTAGTTGGACCGCTTCGTCCTTGGCTAATAAGCCAATAAGCAAGGGCTTGGGTAAGATGGCTTGGGCAAGGGCTTGGCTAATAAGCAAGGGCTTGGGTAAGATATTCAGACCCAAAGTATTCTCGCCTGTTTTCGGAAGAAATGGTTAACGAATTTGAAGTGAAACGTCGATTAGGTTGCCCCTAAACTTAGTTCAGTAAACTGCTGAAGGAATGTCTCAAATATATTTATTTATTTCTAGTGATGGGAATTGATCTCAGATCAACTCCACCAGAAATAGAAGCTTAACTGTATACAAAAATCATCATACGTATGTCAACCTTTAATATTGAAAAAGAAATAATTTTAATATATCCTTTTTAATAAATGATTGCAAAATATTTCAGTCATCAAGATTGGATCAATGTGGATTTGATAATGCCGTTTAGGATTTAAAGAAAAGGCTCTACATCATTTCCGTTATTAGAGCGTTATATTGTCATAAAGGTTGGTATTAACTTTTTTTTTTGTAAACATGTGCAGGATGTGACGTCAATGAAATCCACCCTTGCAATTGACATCCAATAAATACTCACTATTCTGCAATACAGCGACGTCATTAGTTACCAATTTATGCGTTTTACTTTTCAGCACTGACATTACGTAGAGCATCTGTTTAAACCGGTTTGAAAATATAATTTATTTTAATAGAGATCGGTTACTTTTTAACGATCAGGTCTTCAATATTTACCCTAGTCCAAAGCTTATACTGAGCATTGTCCAAATCTATCAATTTCAGTGTCGTCTATCATTTCCATATGTTTGTACACAGTAAGGATGATGAGCGTTTTACTTTCTACGAAGATTTCATTTGGATTTTTTTGCTTAGGTAACTTCTGCCTACCTGTCTACTCCTGAGTGTAATTTACCGACGCCAGGAGGCGAGCTCCTTACACATGAGAACTTTGGGTAGAGGGCAGCCAAGTTGCGTTGGACACACCATTCTCGTGAGATCACTGAAGTTAAGCAGCGCAACCCCAGCTAGTACTGACATGGTGTCCGCTTGGGAAAACTGGGTACTGCTAACACCCAAAAAAATCGTCGCATTAGTGTAGTGTCTGTGCAGTCTCTGCATCAGAACTATGCTGTGGACGGGGCTCTAATGACCTTTGTAGTTGAAGGGCCCTAAAACACCAACAAAAAAAAACCCACGTTAGTACAGTACCAACATGGGTGGTTGGTAAAGAACGTTGGGTGCTGCAAATTTCCCCTCTCCTACGTCCTCTACCCCTACCTCTCATCTCCCGTGAGCAGCCTCCTAAGGGTTTCTCCTGTTATGGCTGCTTGGCTTACTCCCCAACCCATGAAATTAATCCAGGAATCCAGCAATTAACGTGTAGTGGTGATATTTTAAACACCTCTTTACCTTTTACTAAACGGAAGGTACCCCCACAGAAAAAAAGCCATCCACGTCGGCCTGGATTGATTTGTTTCGTTGGTGTTTGAGGGCCCTTCAACTACCAAAGTCGTTAGAGCCGGGACCAAGGTGTAGTTATAATGCAGAGTCTAGACAGCAGATTGTTTCCAAGCGGTCACCGGTGCTAGTTCTAGCTGCTGTTGCGTTGATAAACTTAAATGGTCAGACGACAACTGGTGTGTCCAAATGCAGTACAGCCTCCATCGGCCAAGATTGAACCAAGTCAACTTACGAGTCAAGTAGGTAAAGCCCAATCTTGTAGACAGTGTTCCAAGAATCGGATTAACTTGTGTGTCTGAAGCAGGCGTGTAGAGCGACGTCGCTGGACCCGGAAGAAAATGGACTGGAGTGCTGGAGGAAATGCGTCTTTCTCTCGTCGATCCTGTCTGAAGGCATTTTTTTTTCAATCCTAGGAAGGGAGAAAGTGCCTTGTTTGCCACCCGCCTCTGCGGACGCCCATGAATCCAATTCCTATTACGAAACCTGTTTAGAGGAAGTGAACTTCTACTTAGAATATACAGTATTTTACCTTTGGGTGAGAGCAAAGAGTTCCTTGGTATTAAAAGAAAGGAAGATCTTGAGGAACTTCTTAAAAATTCTTAACCTTTCTCCGGCGGAATGAAAGCTGTGCCAAATCATCTCATTGACGGAAGAAATGTTTTTTGTTGAACTGCGGAAACCACAATTTTTGGATGCAGGATGTTAGTTAGACAAATCCATTTTTCCATTACGCTTCATCACCAATATACTGTATAACTCCTGGAACAGCTATGTTGCTCATGTTCTTGAAAAAGAGCAGACTTTGAAAACTTAGGAATTTTAATAACTTTTTCTTAGAATTTGTCTTCGTCTTCTTGTAAGTCCCCATCTCCAAAATCTTTCCTTTAAAAATTGTTTACCTTGGTGACTCAGTAGTAGCGTGATTGATTCTTGAATGCTTGTTTTTCAGTTCCATCCTGAAACCGCAGCTGCGTCTTGTACCAGGATCGAGGTGGGTTGGCTTCTTTCGGGCGAGAGAGAATGCCCCGAGCGCGCCTTCCTTCGGATGAGAAGTAAAATCGAGGTCCCGTGTGGTGCAAGATGGCATTTGTACATAAAAGAGGCAGAATTTTCAGGTCGTCCGCCTGGTGACGGTGGAGTGCCTCAACGAACAGTAAACCGACGATAAATGAGAATAGGTGGTTGCAGCTTTGTTCGGCAGCCGGCTGCGGAAAATCCCCGTTCAATGTATCACCCTTGTGTCCATGTAGGGGAACAAGATGGGTACCCGACCCTGCCAATAGAAGATAAAGGGATAGAAGTTGGTAGCTTGTAGAAAGAGTTCTTTTTATGTGCAGTGGTGACATCATTATGCATCACTCTGACCATAGCGTTAGCTTTGCCGTGCAGTCAATTGTTGACTACAGGGTGGGCCGTCTATTGATGCAACAGTAGGTCTAGTTAGTTTGTTCGCCGGTTCAATCCTGATATCGGAGAGAGTTACGTGTGGATATTCTTGATGAGGTAAACATTGTCTGAATACCCAATGTCGGCAGGC
The DNA here is from genome assembly GCA_013389805.1 of Trigoniulus corallinus. NCBI lineage: Eukaryota > Metazoa > Arthropoda > Diplopoda > Spirobolida > Trigoniulidae > Trigoniulus > Trigoniulus corallinus. The sequence goes on from JAAFCE010006156.1 coordinate 11,381,649, forward strand.
ATCGTAGCGGCACATCGTTACAAGCATCCAAAACCTACTTGATACTGTTGACAGACACTTTCCTTCCTACGTATGTATCCTAATTAGAAAGGGTTATTGTTATTATAGTGACGTGTGTACCCCACAAGAGACCACGGATCAACGTCCTATATGAAGAAAGGCGCGGTTGAGATGATACTGTCTTTCGAAAGAAATCGCCAGCCTTGGTCAGGTTTGATTCAGCACGTTGACCTCACGAGGTAAGCACGCTACCCACTTGATCAAGTGAAGTGGCCACACTTCATTAAATGAATCATATAAAGTGGAGAGCCAATATGAACCAAGTCCCGTTTTCGGATAAATAATATCATCCCAAAAATATCATTTCTGACCTCTCAGAGGTACTAAGGCAATCTATGAAACCGCTATTCACCTAAGTAGTTTACTTGTTAGCGTACTTGAATTACTAGTTCATGTTTCATAGGTTCAATCTCACTCCAAGATGCTTGGTTTCTACACGGGATATCAGAGAGGGAAGTCCCAAATTCGTCTTCTGCCCCGAATGGGAAGAAGTAAAATCGAGGTCCTTGCGATACGTACTGTACGATATCACAGTACATGAACAGTAACCCTTTCTGCATATAAAAACACGAAGCTCGGTAAGGGGAGGGGTAGGGTAGGGACCACATGAATTCTTTCAGTCAAATCAGGATAAGTTAGGGGGGACGAACTTGTGCACCAAAGTGTTGACACTGAACAAGAAGTTATCTTCACGATCTTCTAACCGTCTTTATTCAAATTACGACTTGGGTATGCAAATAATAGACGAAATTTATTTTAATGAGGACAACTCAACAACAAACTTTGGCACCCATAAAGGACAAATCCATTAGAGAAATGGTCAGTCAATTGAAACTGTCACTGGCAATCATTATGTCTGATGGGATGCTCAGTTCGTGATGGTTACTCATGACCTTTAACCTGTAGTGTTTTTTGCATGTGTACTGAGTTCAGGGTTGGCAATGATGCGCGTGTAGCATCTCCTGTTGCATGTGTCCATGCTCAAGTCGTTAACAGGGCATGAATTTGGAGTGGTTGTTCAGTTGGTCGTGTGTCTTACTAGCCACCCTGCTAGATGTCCACCACCCATCCCCTTCTCTTCAGCATTGAGAAACCACGGTCCTCGACCATGGGCGACTCTACATACTGTTGAACTAAAGAGACAATCTCATACCAATTGAACAACCGAGGTCAACTATAATTAATTATTTGGGAGAGAAGTGTTCACCCGACAGGTTGCCTGCTTTCCCGCTTCCAACGGGGCAAGTAGGTACCCGACCTTGCCCTAAGCGGAAAAAAAAAGATTTTGAAGTGCTGATGTCGAGTATTTTGCATGTGGTGTTACTATTTTTGATCGAAAATTTTTCTAGTTACTGAACTCACGAATTTGAAGGTTATTGTTTTTGATCTAAGATGACAAATTTCAACAAGCTATTGTATAAAATTATTTTTCTTCCTGATAGTGGAAATTTAGAAGTAACCTTGAACGTATTTAACTTCGACTAAATTTGGGTCAGTTTACTTAAATTTGAAAAAAACGAACCATTATCATTTAATTTTTGAAAATTATAGATTTAATTTATTTGAAAATATTGATTCTTTTTGATGTTATTGAAATACCGAATGATCAACATCAGTGTTTACCTTTTGGGTGTTTTAAGCAGACAACAGTTGACCTTCCAATTATTGAATGACAAAATTGGTGTCGAAAGAGTTAAAAGGTATTGGTAATGTAACTGTTAGGTAACCATCTGGTAGAGGCACGGGCTGGCTCAGAGGTCGATTTTTTGAACCTTAAACCTTGGCCTCTCGCTGTCAAATTACTAACATTTTTTCGATGCAAAATTTTTTGGCAGGTATAGTTTTGCCTCTACGGGATATGCAAGTGACCAGAGTTTAATTTTCTGTTTTGGAAATGACAATGATGTACAGTATGCTGGTAACTTGCCTCGGTGTTTCAACAGTAGTGTTCTGGATTCGTGTGGCGGTTGTTGCAGGTTAGATCGTGGCCAAAGCAGTAGAATTCGTGTAGGCGATGGAGAGGCCCTGGTGCATCGTCCAAAAAATGGAAGTAAAGTCGTGGTCGTGTGTACACTAACAAGAGCCTTTTGAAACTCCATGGTAAGCACTAAGTCTATGCCTCTTCATTCTAATTATGGACGAACTGCTGACGGGAGTAGGAGGATGGGCCCCTCAGTGCGTGTTATTTGCAGACTACGTGCTGTAGGGCCTAAACGATATTAGAGCAGCAATAGAAAAAGGGAAGACGAAAGATAAACATGAAGAAGACAGTATTTAGCTTACAATTGGAAAGGGCAAGGAAATAATGGTGATGTACTCTCAGGGGGCGAGCTGGAAACAAAGGTGCAAGAGGTAAAGTACTTGGGGTCAGTGTTCCAAAGCAACGGGGAGATAGGTTCGAATGTTGCCCATAGAATCAATGGGGGTGGTTGAACGAGAGAGAGGCAAGCGGAGTCCTGTGTCCCAATCATGCTGAAAGGGAAGTTTTACAGGGCAATGGTTAGGCCAGCTATGTTATATGGATCAGAGTGTTGGGCATTGAGGAAGAGCCACGTTAATAGACTGCAAGTAGCCGAGATGCGAATGTTGCGGTACATGAGTGGGGTGTCAAGAGTTGATAGAATTAGGAATGATTATATTAGAGGCAGTCTGAGGGTGGGGGACATCGCGGAACAAATGGAGGGAGAGTAGATTGAAGTGATATGGACACGTAATGAGAAGAGGAGGAGGAGGAGATCGTTAGGTCAATTACAAAAATGGAAGTGGTTTGAAGTACCGGGGGAGCAGATTGTCCGTAAGGATATGGTAGGGTGTGGGGTGGACGGGGACCTGGTGGGAGATAGGCGGCAAGAGAGGGCTAGCACCCGCAGGCCCAAACCTTCCACAGGCGGGATAAGGGAATAATTATGGTGAAGCAGGACGACGAGGAAAGGGGTGACGGTACAACTGCACAACAAAGCTGAAAAGGAAGTCATGGTCAAACTGTTGGACGACGGTCTTAAATGACTGTCTACTCTGACAGGGACTACCACATGTAATCCTATTTAGTAAAATATTACGTCATGTACAGGTTAGGACACCTGTAAGGTCGCCAAATATAAATCATCGACCTATATTGTTTGTAAACCGGCCGGCGTGTATAAAAGTGCCCTAAATCCTTGTCACCATTTTTTCGTCTATTGATTCTTAGAAGATGAAACTACCAAACGTTAAATTATTATCTTGTCTCTTAGGAACAGCAGCAGCAGCAGCAGCAGCGGCGGCTGGAACCTGAACATCAACGAGCACTAGTAGCAGGAAGAAAGATTATTGGTATTTGTTGGCAACAAATAAATCATCAAATCAATACAGGTCAAGGAATTACAACATGTGAAGTGTAAGTGAAACGAGTAACCCTGAATAATAGACATTGACCCGCTAGAATGAGACAGATTTTTATCGATAAAATATTATCTTTCTATACACACAATCAAAAGCATGAAACTACGGCCATGTTTTATTTCCCCTTCATTTTCCGAGTGGTTTGCCAAAATTACGTATTCAGTATTCTGTAAATGTTTGTAAATCGACGTAGATACAAGTTTTATTTACAATTTATTACAGATGTGCAACATGTCCACATTTATCTTACAACTGATAGTGTGAATTTCTAACCAATGTAGAACAAAAACAGAATTTTCCATTAGTTACTTGAAAAACAACACATTTTCGGGTGGAGGGAAATCCGACCCTCCATAGCACATTTTTATATGTTTTGTTGGTGTTTTAGGGCCCTTCAACTACAGCGGTCCTTTGAGCCCCGTCCACTGCGTAGTTCTAATGCAGAATCTGCACAGACACTACGCTGTTATCACGATTTGGGAATTAGCAGTACCCGGTGTTCCCAAGCGGTCACCCATGCTATTACTTGCTGGGTTTGCGTTGCTTAAGTAATCAGACGAGAACTCAATGCAGCCGCTCACAGAGCTCTGGGTGGGAGCGGCGAGTTGCGTTAGACACACCAGTTCTCGTCTGATCACTGAAGTTAAGCAACGCAAGCCCAGTTAGTACTGACATGGGTGGTCGCTCGGGAAAGCTGGGTACTGCTAATACCCAATAATCGTCGCATTAGTGTAGTGTCTGTGCAGTATATGCATTAGAACTATACAGTGGACGGGTCTCTAATGACCTCGTAGTTGACGGGACCTTAAACTCCAACAAACAACAACAGAGCTCTGGGATATTGAACTATTTTCATCCTTGCAGGGGAGGGCTAGCTATGTGAAAGACAGTTCCATATGAGCCACCAATATTTTCCCACTTTTGTCCATTTTATAGAAAATTTTGGCCTCCCGAAAGTTCCACACCTTCCACGTTGTTAGTGCTCCTCTACTTTTTTCTGTTCCTTAGTCAAAGAGCCAGTAACGGAGTGTTGGGCAGTAAGGAAGAGCTACGTAGGCTACATAAATGCAAGTAGTCGAGATGCGAATGCTGCGGTACATGACTGGCGCGTCGAGAGCTGATAGAATTAGGACTGCGTATTATTAGAGGTAGCCTGGGGGTGGTGGACATCGCAGAAAGAAATGAGGGAGAATAGGCTGAGGTGGTATGGAGACGTCATGAGAAGAGGGGAGGAGGAGCTTGCTAGGTCCTTGCCAGAAATGCAGGTGGTCGGTAGCACCCGGGGCAGGGGGAGACCGAAGCAGATGTGGGAACAGGTTGTCCGTAAGGACACGGCAGTGTGTGGGGTGGACGGGGACCTGGTGGGAAACAGATGGGATTGGAGGGCTAGAACCCGCAGACCCGACCCTGCCACGGGCGGGATAAGGGTATGAAGATAATGATGAGTCATAGTCAGTAACACAGGTGTAGGACACCTCCCCCCTGCTGTCGGCGAACGGCAGAAAGTAGGCAAACGTTAACATGGGTGAAGAGTTACAGCATTAGATCGGTAGCCGGCTGCGATGGGACACATGTAGAGTTTCCAAATATTCGGCTTCATCAACTATCTTGAATATCAAATAATAAATTTCAAACTATTCGAATATATGTTCGAATAGTTTGAATTGTGAGAGAATAATGTAAAAGCTCTATTCCAGGATAATTAAAATGAGTATGATAAGATATATAGTAATAAAATTATTGTAAAATCAATTTATTAAATTGATTTTTGAAAAATAAAAAAGCATTAAATGTCTCAAAATAAAACTATAATAAAGTTGAAAAGGACGTTTCATAAGGCAGTAGTTAGGCCTGCTATGCTATATGGAGCAGAGTGTTGGGCAGTGGGGAAGAGCCATGTAAATAGAATGCAAGTAGCTGAGATGTAAACGCTGTGGTCCATGAGTGGGGTGTCAAGAGCTGATAAAATTAGGAACGAGTATATTAGGAGTAGCTTGGGGGCGGGGGACAATGCAGAAAAAATGAAGGAAAGTAGACTGAGGTGGTATGGACATGTAATGAGAATGCAGGAAGCAGTACAAGAATGCAGGTGGTTGGAAGAACCCGGGCAGGGGGAGACGTGGGAGCAGCTTGCTCATAACTATATGGTAGTGAGTGAGGCTAGAACCTGCAGACCCGACCCCGCTACAGGCGGGATACAGGTATGATGATATTTATTATGCTAATATTTCTGGAAAATCTAGGGAAATGAGGTATACATCGAACCATCGACTGTACTCCCTGCTGAATTCATCATATAATGTCGACATTTGCAAATTATTTAGTTACAAATGGCCGTAAATTTTTTTCCGGATATTATTCGAATAATTTCCAAAATATTCGAATATCAAATACTTCCAAACAGGCCGAATATATCCGGATATCGAATATTCCGATTGGAAACTCTAGACACATGGGTGGGAAAAGGGGTTATGATTGATAAGGGTGATGACAAAGATGAGGAAGGCAAGGCAAACCTATCTTTTTTTAATTTTATTTATACTAACGGGTAGGGGAGTAAGCCAAGCAGCCATAACAGGCTGAACCCTTAGGAGGTTTCTCGCGGGTGAGGAGGACGTAGGTGTAGGGGATGTAGGAGAGGGGAAATTTGCAGCACCCAGCGTTCCTTACCATCCACCCTTGAAGAGACTCGTGAAACAATGAGGGAGAAAGGGGAAACATTCAGGCGTGTTGTTTTGCAAGGTATTTATATGCCGGTAATAATACCATGTGGCCCACGAAGAACTCTGTTGACTGACTATCCAATTTCTGTGAACTGGGGTTTCCTCTGCCACTGTGACGGTCTGAACTGCTTGAACTCTTTGAACTCGAATGAGTTCAAACTGACAGTCTGGCACTTATCAGCAAGTAGTTGCTGATAAGTGGTAGCGTAAAAGTTGCTTGGAAACTCGCACAGTGGCGCTGAAAGTACAGCTGTCGTCGAAAGCAAATTATTTCCGGAAATTATTAGAGACTGCGTTGAGAAAATCATTGAAGGTTCGCGTATTTCGCTGAAGGATCGCGCATTTTAAATTAAAGGCAACACGACCACTCCTGAAGGCCTAGCCCATACTCCATCCTTTATTTTACTGTGACGTTTCAGCGAAAACAATGGTGTAGTATCGGATATGGCTCATCCTAGGCTAGTTTGTAATTGATGACGATCACAATAAAGCCATTAAGTGCTTAGTAAGGGGACTACTAACCCCTTTTCCTGCTTATGGCAGGGTTGGGTATCTATCTTTTGTTCCACTTGGACACTTGTGCAATATGTCGTGCGGTACTATAACGCAGTCTTTACAGTATTATGGGCCCCTAGGCAAAGCAGTGTGCTGGATCCCCTACGACATCCACTCGCAGGAATTAGGCCCGGTGCACACATACGATGTTTGCTAGTGCGGGTGCCGCAGGGACACCGCAGCAATTCAATGTACGCATGCGGTGAAATGTCGCCAGTACACATTTGGCAACTGTCCAGAAGGCGTGCCCTTTTTGCCCACCAAATCGCAAAGCTAAGAACCCGCACTGTAAAGATATCGACAGATGTGTGCACCACTCAGTAGACCAAGAGGTACTACACGATCGGATGTGCGGGTGCGGCGCCGTTGCGGTTCGGTAAGGATCTGTGGGGATTGCCGAATTGCGTTGGACACACCAGTTCTCGTCTGATCTATGAAGTTAAGCAGCGCAACGCAAGCTAATACTGACATGGGTGGCCGCTTGGGAAATCTGGGTACTGCTAATACCCAATAATCGTCGTATTAGTGTAGTGTCTGTTCAGTCTCTGCATAAGAACTATGCTGTGGACGGGGCTCTAATGACCTTGTAGTTGAAGGGCCCTAAAACACCAACAATCGGTAGGGATCTGCGGGCAGTTTTAGACGCAACTCCGACTTGCGGGACAGCAGCGGTGCCGGAAGTATGTGTGCACCCCCTCCCCCATTGCAACTAATGTATCTCACGCCGCAATTACGAGGCCGCACGAGTAAAAATCGCATGCGTGCCCCGGACCTTATATGTAAATAAATGGTCACTTGATATACACAGGTCACCATGGGACTCCCGGGCTAGTGCCCAGCAGTCCCATACATTAATACGGCACTGGTCGGCAGCCGACCTAATGCTGCAACCCCTCTGTTTATTTATTGTCGGCATATTTTCTTCAATGGAGCACTTTTCCTCTTTTGTCACCAAGGGGGAAGCTCCTACAGCTGAAAATTTTGGCGATCTACTCGCTGAATAGTAAAAAGAGCTTTTTTTTAGTGGATTGTTGACATCGTGCCCATCACCCGGGCGCACATGTCTCTATTTCCAATCTGACAGAAGGCGCACTCGGGGCTTGCCACCCCTCTCGGAAGAAGCCAACCCACCTCGATTCAGTATCAAACCTGCAGCTACTGACGCTGTACCTCTGCGCCACCGGGACGACAATTGGGTGTTTAACGTTGATTTTAAAAATTGATAAATCGACATTGAGATGTTTTTCAGTATCTCCATGTTGGCAAATTTAAGTCATTGATATGAAATTTTATTAAATCATAATATTGATTTGACGTTTTATAGAAAGTTGATGGGTGACCTAATTATTGATTAAATTAATAATTAATGTTAATTATAAGATGTAGGCTAATTGGGAATATGTGCCCTAAATTGTTGGACCTTGGTAAATAGACCACAACTGCGATCTACTGTCCGTCGTCGTCTTTACTACTGCTTGTCTTTAATGTCATCATTTTCTGAAATATTTCCTGTACAACTTAGCCAATTTTAAAGTCTTTCACCGAAGTGGCCTGAATCCCAGGTGTAGGAGATCGCATCCTGACTCCAGCACTGTCAGTACCAGCAAGCCGGCATACCCAAGTTATACAACAGAAAAATTCATATGTTGATGGTGCCTCGGTGGCGTAATGGGTGGTGACACTTAATCGACTTACTGCGTTAAGTGGTTCTAGGTTGGACACTGGATCGTGGTGGGTTGGCTTCTTCGAGGCGAGAGAAGCCTTTCAGAGGGACAAAGTGGGTACCCGACCCTGCCATAGGCGGGAAAAGAAGTTAGGAGTTGCTTTCGCTAAACTTTCATATGTTGGCTCTCTTTTCTCATTCCATCTCTCTGTAATTAATGTAGTAGATACTTACATTTATGCAGGGCCGGCCCAAGAGGTTGCGGGGCTTAAGGCAGCAGGCGATAGTGGGGCCCCAGTGCCAAGATTTATGAAGTTGATGGCTTACCATCCTGCGGCAGGGTCGGGTCTGCGGGTTCTAGTCCTCCACTCCCGCCTATCTCCCACCAGGTCCCCTTCCACCCCGCACACTACGATGTCCTGTCAGCCACGTCTTTAAACAAACATGAAATCATTATCATCATACCCTTATCCCGCCTCTGGCGGGGTCGGGTTTGCGGGTTCTAGCCCTCTACTCCCGTCTGTTCCCCACTAAGTCGCCGTCCACTCCAGGGAGCGACGAATTGCGTTGGACACACCAGTTCTCGTCTGGTCACTGAAGTTAAGCAGCGAAACCCCAGCTAGTACTGACATGGGTGGCCGCTTGGGAAAACTGGGTACTGCTAATACCCAAAAATCGTCTCATTAGTGTAGTGTCTGTGCAGTCTCTGCATCAGAACTATGCTGTGGACGGGGCTCTAATGACCTTTGTAGTTAAAGGGCCCTAAAACACCAACAAACAACAACCCGTCCACTCCACACGCTGCCATGTGCCTCCGCACAAGCTGTTCCCACGTCTGCTTCGGTCTCCTCTACCCGGGATGCTGCCGAACACCCGCATTCCTGGAATGAGCTCGTCTTTCCCTATTTTCATAACGTGTTTTGTATTTACCAGCGCGGGGCCCAAGTTGGTTGCGTCGGTCGCGTTGCCTTCAGACCGGTCTTGTATTTATGTATTTCGGCAACTTTCCGAAAAATCGGAATTGGTACGAACGTTTGACTACCGCGCTCCTATTAGCGCAGTCAAGAACCTCAGAGCCGATTACGTCACAGACATGAAGCATAATCAGAAAAGAGCCGGAGGTGCCCTCTAGCGAGAGCTGCGTGTACTGATGAGTGGTAGCGGATCGCAAGCGCTCTCCATTTTTGTTAATGTTTTGTAGCAACGACGTGCCTGAAGCGAACCGCCTGTTTGAAAGGACGCTACCATCGACCACAGCCTCCGCGAGGGTGAGTCCAACGGCTGTGATCCGAGGGGTGATGGGATGTTGTTGATGGTTGATTAGCTTGTGAGTGAGGAAGAGGACGAGATTCTCGAAAACATTCGGTTAGTCGTTAGGTTTTGGAAGGTTCGGCACGATCGTTTGATGACGATCTTTGTTATGAGAAGGTTTTTGGATGAAAACTGGTGGAAAAATGTACGTTGATGGGATTTTATGATTTGATGCAGGAGAAACGAATTCCAATTACGGATATTTTCGTACAGGAAATTTGATTTGCATTCAGGTAATAATCAATTGCAATTTTTCTATCGTTCTAAAATAGAATATTTTTGTTCTCTCTCGTGTTCCATTTCTATTTTCCCCCCTCATCATGGATTCCACGATGTACGATCGACTAATGTGTGGATATGGTAATAGAAAAAGATGGAAGACAGACCATCAAGAGAGAGAAAGATGAAGTGAATGGAATGGACGTTTGTTTTCATTTTAGCCTAACCTTGTTGTGTTTCTAACTTCAAGCTGCCGGTTTTTCTCCTGTCTCTTATTGGACTCGGTGTATCCACCATTGAACCTTCCCTCGGATAGTCGCCAGTTTCTCAGTGTGGCGACTGTGATGTCTAGGGCCTGCTGCTGTTGTTGCTTGCTCCGAAATGGAAAGACATGAAATTGATAAATAGGATCATTTCATTGTTGGATTGGTGAGCTTCTCTGCGCGACGTTTTATTGTAGCATCTTTCTCTATCTTTTTTGCCCCCCTCTCGCTCTCTCTCTTGATTATTTACTTGGCGCTTTTTGGGTATGTGTGTATATGCTCTTTCCATTTGTAGATAATTTTCCAAAAAATGCGATAGTGAGAAAAGGAGGCTGAGATAGTTAGATAACGAAAAAGAAGGAAATCTTAATTGAAATCTTATGAATATATATGTGTGTGATGAGTCTAAAGATGACAGCAGCTAAGAATAGCAAGTTTCATGTCTTTCTATTGGTCCTTTGAAATGTGCCCACCAGTAGTATTTGATGTCAATCACGGTATATACAAATTTCTATCATTATTCTCCCAAATTATATTTGATTTTTTTCATCGATAAATAGATTGTTTTTGCGACGGTCTTTTCAACCAGAATAATATCCTGATGTCAGTGTTATTGTCGGGGTGCTATTAATGTTTTTTAGTATTTTAAATCTAATGACATCTCTTCCCAAATTGCTCTACATTATTGATATAGTCGAACGACCTTGATTGCTTGAGTTTGAGATGTTCTCAATTTCACATTTAATGCGAAAGGATCTTAGTTATGCCATTTAGATATCATATTTTATTTGTATATTCGTGCACTTGAATTAATCTTGCTATTAAATCACTTTATATATTGCTCATCGTTCCTGTAAGAAGATCCTCTGAATTATTATTATAGGCGCTCTTACTATAAGTTTGTCCATCTTTCCTGTTTAATATTTTAAATGCTGTAGAAATGAGGTTTATACGACTATGTAATCTTAAGTGACGGATGCCTTGCTAGTGAGGTTTTTTTCAGACTAGGCCCATACGTTTAGATCTCCAACAGCAGCCTAGCAACATCTTTACCCTTCGCACCCATTCTAGTGGCTCCATCCCAATACCCGCTTATTCCAATGTTGGGGTTTCCCAACCCCTCCTGCAGTGGTCCAGCGTTGGGCATGCCAGTATCACTGGAGCGGCGAGTTGCGTGGGGACACACCAGCTAGTACTGACAAGGGTGGTCGCTCGGGAAAACTGGGTACTGCTAATACCCAAAAATCGTGGCATTAGTGTAGTGTCTGTGCAGTCTATGCATTAGAACTATGCAGTTGATGGGTCTCTAATGACCTTGCAGTTGATGGGACCTAAGACACCAACAAACCAACAAACAATGCCAGTATCACATGCGTGACATCCTCCACTTGATCCCCCACACAATCCACAGCCCTCCTATCCGCCTCTCGCTCTTCTGTCTTCTAATTTTCATTTAGAAACCACCTTTTTTGCTTTACATTTTTCTGTAATACTTCGAATTTTAATTTAGGAAAACAATCTTTGCTTATTACTCTCCCCTTCCCATTTTGACTCCATCATTATGTCAATCAGTTTTACAATTTTTTGTTATGATCAATACAAAGGTTACTTACCACATATCCAACTTTGCCATTAAAATCGTGGTGTGTGTGTTTGATTCAACAGTGGATTAGTAGTGTTCAGTTGTATGAAGTGCAGATCAATAGGACCTTAGGATTCGTTAGCTTATAAGCCGATAGTTAAATTTCCAGCATTGTTGATGTGTTGCTGGTGGTCGTTGTTGTAAGTTTATTGATTGTTGTGACATATAATAAAAATAGTAGACCCCTTCTTACTTCCAAATGGAATAAATACTTATACGTACTAGTGAGTGGGATCAACTTTCAATGAAGTAGAGGAAAATGAATTATTTCGTCTCCCCCTGTTATTCAATAAAGAAGATCCCAATTTTTTCCTATTTCTACTTAAAAAAAAAGCGATTGTCTTGTCCAGGTAGTAGGTGTCTGTTTATCTGGATTGTGTATTTGTAGATATTTGGGTGCTGTTTGCATTATTTTGTTATTGACCATGAAGATGACGTGCGGCGAGGAATAAAAACCTGTGATCTCCTTGCTATAAATTAACATGTAATCACTTTCTTCACTTCAGTGATAGCACATCGTGATTTTTCAATAGTAATTTAATCCCACTTCTAGACGCATAAATAAACTCGCAGTAGCTCAGAGTTAGCTAGCGTTTTTTTATTGTTCTGGTCTTGCGTGTGTAGGCTCAATTCTGGCTCAGACTCGTGATCATTTTCGAGTGATTTAAAGTGACTCTGAAGTTAATTACAATCTGACGCAAGGTAAACAGAAATTTTTTTCTAATAAAAGTTGAAACATTCTGAGGAGACTCCGGACTCGAACATTAGGGTGACAGGCTATGGTTGTCGAGTTGTCCTGCCATAATCGGTTTCAGTCTTCGTTACCTGATGAGGATGACATTTAGGAATGATGCAGAGGAGAAACAACACGACTGCTAAATAATGTATTGCTCTGCTATTGACCTACTAAACTGTCATCTTCTAAGTTTCGCTTGCAGAGGGTTATTTGATAATATTGCTTATGTACTGTATGTCTAGTAAGCCCGGAGGCGAGCTCTTACATATGGAAGTGTGTGGCTCTGTTCCTCATAGAAAAGAGCTTCACAGACACCACTCCGGACCTCGACGTTACTCTCCATCTGATGAGAGCGGCTGTATTCCTTTGGAAACACTAGTTCTCGTGTGATCATTGAAGTTAAGAAACGCAGCCCCAGATAGTACTGGCATGGGTGACCGCTTTGGGACACTGGGTACTGCTAATACCCAAAAATCGTCGTAACGGCGTAGTATCTGTGCAGACTCTGCATTACAATTACGCAGTGGACGGATCTCTAATGACCGTTGCAGTTGAAAGGCCCCAAAAACACCAACGAAAAAAAATCCATCTGATGGAGAGTGCACTTCTAGCTTTCTTCGAGCAGTAGTTAAATGTACTATAATTTTGAGCTTTTAAGGCGGATTTTCAGTTTTATGCTTGTTGTTTGAAATTATTTATGCCGTGTCTTGCGATGAGAGTGATTTTCGGCTACTGAAATTTGGAAGATCCATAGAGAGGTAGTGAAGTAGGTAATGGAACATGTTAAAAGTTGATTTCATCTAATATCATGGGGCTAACTGCAGCAACATAGCATTATTATTATTAATTGAGTGCAGGTGCGGATATAATAATACCAATCATTTGCCTCCTGCTCATTTTTTTTTTACTTTCGCTCTTCTGTTGACGTCCCATAAAATCGATAACTATTCTCTTCGCAATTACAAGGTTCATACAATAACGAGGTGGAGTTCATATTTTCTTATAATGTACATATTTAAAATGAGCGCAGTATTACCGAGGATCGTCAAGAAAGGATGCTAGTTTTTTTACCTAAAATATTAATAGCTTTTTTTTTCCCCCCTTTTTTTCAGATAGTGGTGAAAAGGATTTTGAAAGTGTGTTTTTGGACGTGCGTAATTCATATATAAAGGTACATGGTGAGGATAAAGTTGTCTTCAATGGTTGAGCATCATCATCACCGTCTTCATTGATCCGGTCCGAATCATTGCCAGGAAAAGCTGGGTTCTGCCTGAAGACAAGTGAGATTGAAGACCTTGAGAATATGGGAAACTTGTCATAATTTTGACGTCTGGGAACCGTTGAAATAATAAAGTCTTTTTATGTCATCGATTTGTATGTGTTTGCCACGAGGTACGTCCCGAAACTGCTTTTTGGAAATTGAGTTCCACGATTGAGTCCTGTTGCTAAGAAATGGCCACCGACTCGGAAACTATGAGGAGGAGAAGAAGGAATTCATGGACATCTTTAATGCATTGTAGCAGTCACGTCAAATGTTCTGTGTCTTTAGTGAGATTATGCTTCATGTCATGGTTGTCGTTGTTATTGTCTTGCAGTCGCGCCAATAATGTGCAAGTTGTTGCTACAGCTGCTGCTGATTTGGATCTAGTCGCTCAAAAATTCATCGTTCCTCATAACGTTTCTCCGGGATTTGCAATAACGAAATTTAACGCGGGTGATGTGTTTTACCGATTATTGGAGTCTGAATTGTCACAGTTATTTGCAGTGGTGGAAAACGGGTTGCTCATCACCACCGGCGATATTCGTCATCTTGCCGACAAGGAAGTATCATTGATTGTGGCTCAAGAGCATCCCGACAATGTAATCGACCTGCATTTAAAAGTCTACATTCTTAATAGTGCTACCAAATTGCACTTCCCTTCAGAAGTGCTTTCTGGAAAAATACAAGAGCACAGCCCTGTAGGAACAGTGGTGAGTGGTTTCAAGTTCATTACTGCTCGTCGCGTACCCGATTCCAAGGCAGTCCATTACGAAATTAAGTCTGGCAATGAGGAAGGCGCATTTCGTCTGGAGGACACCTCTGTAGGTGGTATCCAGGGCGTCCGCCTGGTAGTGAATACCGATCACTTGGACCGCGAAATTCGTGATGCCTACACTTTGGTGCTTCGTGCCAACGATTCCTCGACTATCGATATGGCCGAAGTGAAGCTGAAGATCATGGTAGAAGACATCAATGACCACGCTCCGATGTTTGATCGAGAAGATTATTTTATCAGGATCATGATGGATACTCCGAAATTCACTCCCATTGCCCAAGTCAAGGCTTACGATGCTGATGGCGACAAAGTTATTTACAAGATGACCGGAAAGAATTCAGTGTTTTTTGTAGTTCCAAAAACTGGAGAGATATTTCTGATTGGAGAACCTCAACCCAAATCTTACGACTTTGAAGTGGTGGCTCGTGATGACCGGACTCCAACGAAGTATTCAGTCAAACCTGCCCAAATTCACGTGGAGGTGAGTAGTGGAATTATGTTGGCAGAACCACAACCGACTCTCTACGAGAGCAACCATCTCAACTTAGACGGTCTTTTGGAATCGGAACCGTTGACAGGGTTGCAACAGCAGCATCCGACTACCAGTGAGTTACAACAACATCAACAACACTTTGATGACCACTTGGTGAGCAAGAGACACGTGAAGAGGTCAGTGCGTCCCACTAGAACAGTGGAACATCGTGAGACAGACGGCAACAAAGAAGGAAATGTGGTGTTTCGGTTAGAAAATGAAACTGGACGTGAAAAATTTCAGTTGAGGGAAGATAATCAGTGGGTGACTGTTGACCCTAACGGTGATGTGCGCGTGAAAAAGAAGTGGGACTATGAGGAACTCGGTCCCGAAAAATCGATTGATTTCTGGGTGACCATCACTAATACACGTCATGGAGGTGAGTTTTTGATTGCCATATTACTTCTTAATTAATATTCATGGTGTATATTACAGCTCCGCCTTTAACCCGTTCCCCCTACACCCTTTTGAGGTGCAGTTTTTAAGGGTTAAATGTCATTTAATCAACTTACCAACTTGGAAAAATATGATTTTTGTTGTTTGGACGTTACATATAAATTGTCTAATGTGGACACACCATAAGACAATATTTATGGTCAGGTTTATAATTTTTTTTCAGCGGGAAATCTATTAATAGCTGTCGTAAAAGCAAATGTTGAGATGTCAGCGGTATTTTATAATGCTTTTGACAGCATGAATTGCCGTCCATATTGGCAATATTTATATAGGAAACTCCCCCGCCAATAAAGGGTTGCCATCTGGAAATGAGCATTTGGTTCTTGTTGCCGTCCTTCTGTCCTGCTAATATAATAGCATTAATTTCATTATCATATTTTCGTCTGGTTTAGCGCAGCGCACATGTTTTCTTGTTGCACCACCCACCTCCACTGCTACCACCGTCATCAATAGCACAGGATGTCCAACGGTCGTGTTATTATTATTATTCATAATGACTTATTTGTTTGCAGCGCACACAATGTTTGAATGGATGTAGGCACTGTACTCCACTGATTTTAAATTGAACTCCTGGCATTATTATGCAAGAGTACCATTTTAAAAATGATGTTTACAGCGTTTGTGGGTTGATATCCGTCCACCTCCTCCTCTTGTTCATCCATCTTTTTTTTTTCGTTGTTGTTTTTATTGATATTATTTTTATTGGAAGGCTTGTCAACCTTTAAACTGAATTTGCCTACTTTTATAAACATCCTGAAAAGCTCTTGATGCTGATAGGAAATGAATTTTCTATGCAGAATTCATTGGTGTGTAAGGAATTTGCAGAAATAGCGAAGAGTGAGGGAGATATTTTAATGAGGTTCCAGCTGCACTTCTGCTATCTGTCTCTGGTTATTGGCTCTCACAGAGTCACTGAACGGCTATAATCTTAATAAATGGAACAATAATACACAGTTTGATAATTAACAAATTAGTTTCAATTGTAAATTTTGAGTATATGACCCACTAGGGATGTCTTCTGGTCAATACGATAGGCCATTTTGGCACTTAGCGTAAAAATGCTCTTTGGTTGGAGGGTTGTTTTAAAACTCTCTAATGTAAATTGAACTGTTGAGGTTGCAATGCAAATTTAATCCCTTTGTCATGCGTATTGATTGGATGTTATCAAAATAATGGTCATTATTTCATCTGTATTTTAATTACTACTTGTGTGTATGTGCTATTAATTAAGAGAGTTGCGCTTTCAATTTTAGCGTCTGATTGAGTGGTCAGTTTTTATTCTGTTCTTATTTTGGCTTACGGTTATCCATCCCAATTTTCAATAGGTAACAGGCTGGAAACCCATGAATTCAGATTTAAAACCAGGAAAGAAGAACTGCTATTGTGTCAGGGGCGGATCTAGAGGCAGATCAGGGGGAGAGCACTTTAGCACTTCAGCAATTCCCAATATTCAGAATCCCTTAGAATAAATCTAGCTAGCAATTGCAATAGGTCCTCTACTGCCCTTTAGACGATGTCCTACCTTCAGTGGTTTAGCCAACTGCAGATTGGACTGACCGGCAGTATAGAAATGGGAACAGCAAATGCAAAAATGCCTCATCAGTTGCAGAGTTGAATCTTGCATCAGTTGAATTATGCGCCCCATTGAGGCACTGAAGGTGAACAATTGCTGCATTTTTGAGTACTCGAGACTTGTCTGTGAACTCTGACATCAGGTCGGGGCTCTTATTTCCTTTACGTGAAAATACCGTAGTGCATACCTTGGACCTGTATCGAACCTGTGATGAATGAGCTCCGTAGTAAAGAATTCTGTGATTAAATTACTGAGGTGGGTGTAGATCTGTAGTGAGACTGAATATTCATGAATAAGAGTTTGTGTCCCAGAGGATGATTGTTCTTCAGAAAATATATTTTTTTTTTTATCATTCAGACTGCGCTTCTCTCTCTATCTCTGAAATTTTGAATTCTAATGCTATTCTGGCTGTTCAGCTTTGGACGCTTTTTAAAGATTCGTGTGTTTGTGAGCAAGATCCTGAGACTGGTGGGTAGAAAAATTGGTTGACATATCTGTGAAGCTATGTGAATGAGTGCTAGATTCTTGTGATAAAATCCTCACGTCATTCTCTTAGGTATAAATGCTATTTACAGTACTGACTTTTTGGTGATTAACGCTAACTTTTTATTCCCGGAAATATTACTGAAGCTCCTGAAGCAGACCGGAATAGCCAACATTGAAGGTTTCTTTTGAGCAAGAGTCCACAGACCAGAAAATCGTAGGCATCTGTGGCCTGTAAGTCATTGTCAAGTCGTGTAATTTTTATTCTGTGCTCATCATTTGTTTCTTTTTCGCCCATCCGGCCCCTGCCAACTTGAGCGGCGAATTGCGTTGGACACACCAATTCTCGTCTGATTACTGAAGTTAACCAACGCAACCCCAGCTAGTACTAACATGGGTGGTCGCTCGGGAAAACTGGTTACTGCTAATATCCAAAAATCGTCACATTAGTGTAGTGTCTGTGCAATCTATGCATTAGAACTATGCAGTGGACGGGTCTCTAATGACCTTGTAGTTGACGGGACCTAAAACACCAACCAACAAACAAACAAACCTTTCTCTTTGGTGTCAGCTGAAAGGAGAAACTAGGATCGATGCTGAAATAATAGGTGCTAATAATAGAAATCTTTTAAATGTGGTAGCCAATTGATTGGCGTTCATGATTTGAAAGTGCGTAGGTTCACCTCCGGGTAATGATCGATGAATTTCGTTTTCATAAGATGACCTTTCAAATTGAACTTGCTGTTCTGAGTGGTACGCCTTTGCACAACGTCACCAGTTAGTAGGGCTATGATGTCTTATAATTCACCTCCTTTAAAATCCAACTCCTTTTCTTTTCGTACATATCAGCTTAGGCCTTAGGCAAACTGAAGTTATTTTTATATTAAAATGTTGCACCGGAAGTGATATGATTCTAGAAGTTGTGGAAGAAGATTGTACGACTTCAGAACTATAATTTTTGGTTGATGAGTCTTTTAACTAGCGTGTGAACCTATGACATCTACAAGAAAAAATACTGACAGTAATGATGATGATGTTCAGATTCCTAAAATATCCTAAGATATTTTGCACTTGCGCAGTTGCGCCTGGTTGGTGCGTATTGTTTGCAAGCTGTTGTTTATTTTTGTGGACGTTATCTGGAGTACGATGTTTGAGCAGCGAGAACGGCGGTAATGACCTCTTTTAGAGATCAAGGCACCTTAACTAATAGCGCTACTAAGTTCAGGCTACCGGCGCCAATAATAGCATCCGTCTTCAATAAGTGCTGAAAGATTATTATGGCTCTAGCAATGTGCCATTTCTTCACCAATGGCCTGTTGTGTGACATACAGTTGGAATTTCATACGTAGCAGTTGGCAGATATCGGATTATTCCATGAAGCCGTATTTCTGGATCTTTTTTTTTTTTGTTTCATGTCTGCTTTCTTGAGTGTCCTATCAGCGCCATTGAGAGTAGTTCTGTTACATCTGAGTAATGTTATTCAGGCGGATCTGGTGTTGCCTAAACAAGGTTTCTTCTGTTAAGTGTAGGTGATGTCGCACGCACGCCACTCATGCAGAATGGTAGCTTTAGCTCCCACACGCAAATACCGATCATCATTTTAGGGAATTTCCACTATCTTTTTTTTCTACTAAGGCAAGTAACATTTATCAGCTTGTGCCTTAAAGAGTTTGTTTCCTGTTTTCTTACTTCAAATGAACCAGACCAAGATGTATTTACTTCCTGAAGTACAATAGCTCATTAGTCCTTAAAGACACCATAGAAGGGGCCCACTCTAGTATTCTTGGGTTACTATCTACAGCACACGTTCGAATTAAAACCAGTGGGTCCACGGATTTTAAGGGAGCGGCGAATTGCGTTGGACATACCAATTCTCGTCTGATCACTAAAGTTAAGCAGCGCAACCCCAGCTATAGTGCTCGCCACGAAAGTTGACACATTGGTGGGAGGGAAAAGATGAGTCCTCTTCGAAAAATAGGGACTAACATAGAAGTTGTACTTGCCATTACTGAATGAAGCCTGGCATTTGACCTTTTAAAGACTCCCTAATTTTTGTAATGAACATTCCTACCTTCTACCTCCCATGTGTCATCTTTCGTGGCGAGCACTATAGTAGTGACATGGGTGGCCGCTTGGGAAAACTGGGTGTACTTCTAATACCCAAAAATCGTCGCATTTGTGTAGTGTCTGTGCAGTCTCCGCATAAGAACTATGGTGTGGACGGGGCTCTAATTACCTTTGTAGTTGAAGGGTCCTAAAACGCCAACAAACAACAACACGGATTTTAATTACCGTATGTGATGGAAGAAACACCTCATCAATGCAGATATCACCGACTGGCTAGGGGCGAACCTTTGTACCTTGACCTTAAGAGGTTTTATTATTATTGCAGTACTCGGTAAAAGAGGGCAGAGGGGCAATTGAACTGAGAGGAACATTTGAACTCATTGTATGTCATCATCACCTGGTGGAAAGTACAACGAGGACCGGCTGGAGGTTTTCATGAAGGGCCTTTGGGAAAAAGTTACTAGTGCAGTTCCACCGAGCGCAGAACCTCAATCTGAGTAGGCCCGCTACTGTTAAAAGTAATTCAAAAACTATTGTTTGACGGTTCTTTTAAATTATTAACCGTTTTCAGAGGTAATATTCAGGAAATTTTCGTTAACTGCTAACCAAAATTCGACAACTCATTTATGCTATCACAACACACCCAATGTCTTCTTCCTGTTCCTCCAGGCGTGCTCCTCTTCAACACGAAAAGCCACGTTGTCCTCCACTATTGTAGGATGCTGGATACATTTTTATTAGTGAAGGACATACTGTATATTGTTATAAAGGGGACCGGAGGGAGGGGGGATAGTTTTATGACTTGATCCTCTTAGCGTCCTTCTCCTTAGTACCTACATCTTCTGAAAATGAATGGTGAGTAGTCACATGGTTCACTGTGAAAATCTCATGGCCCTGAAAACTCTGCGGTTTTGACTTGTAATCACCACTGTGAACTGCTTTGTTGACGCGTGACTATTTCCTGTATTTCTAGAGACCGGGAGTGACCACTGCAAATCCTGCAACACAGATGTGAAAGAGCTAATGTAACTTGATATGTGTGTCACAAGGATGATTGGGGTATCCCATGACCTTTTCCCAAGACATCTGTACGAGAAGGAAAAATAACCGTTTCGTAGTCATCACTGACTGACCACACCTTATGGGACTTTCCAGTTTCTCAGAAAAACGGATTCAAGTTGCAAAGTTATCATGCTTGGCTTCAGTGACATTCCGCTTCACTTACGAACATTGCCAAAAATACGATTTTTTTTCTCCTCTTCTTTGCCGTGCTAATTACGAGTAGTTCGTTCCCTGTTTAATTGACAAATAATCAGGTGCGCCTACCTCCTTAATGAGAAGTCATGGCCCTGTGTGGGGGTGGGGGTATACGACGACCACTACACGTCAAACAATCCTTTCTAAAACAAACAAGTACAGTACTAACCATTTTCCCCCTATGGAGGGTCGGGTACCGGTTTTTAGCCCATTGGGACACATGTGGGGGGATGTGTACATGTACATCTGTAAAATTCAATTTCTAGGTGCAGCAGCTCGCCTACCCCACTGGTGTCCCTAGCCGTACCCCATTCCTAAAGAAGAGTATAGGTCGATGTTTATTAAACAGGGGTTGTGGTATTTGGTTGACAGACTGCTTCGTGAAAATAACATCCAGCAGTGGTTTCGTGTGTTTTCGGCTTCAAACGGGTCTCATAAGTACCCGACCCTGCCTTAGGCGGAGAGAGTGTTTGAAATAATGACTATGATATTGCTGCATGCCATATTGCACTAATTAATCATCTGAGGTACTGCTCCAACAACTCGTATCATCCAATAATTTCGGCTTGACATCTTTGGTTTAATGTAGTTTTGATGAGATTCAAGATTAAAAGAGAAATTACTGTGCATAATCATTTCATGTTCCTGAATGCATATTCGCACAGTTTTTATTATTAATTTCATGTTTTTAATTTTGTTTTAATAAACTGTTGCGAAATGAAAGGATTAGTTGTACAAGGAAAATTCCAACTACTGTAATTTTGAAGTTATCAAAATAAGAAAAATTACCGCATTTTATTTGTTATTTAATGTCGGTCTAGTCTACGGGTTCCAATCCTCCACCCCGCCTATCTCCAACCAGGCCCCCCCTTCCTCCGCACACACAGCCATGTCCTTTTGTACCACCTTTTCCCATGTCTGCCTTGGTCTTCCCCTCCCCCTGGTGCTTCCGACCACCACCAATCCCACGATGGACCTAATTAGTTCCCATTACCACCTCAACCTATTCTCCCTCATCTTTTCCGCGATGTCTTCCAGGGAGCGGCTTATTGCGTTGGACACACCAGTTCTCGTCTGGTCACTGAAGTCACTGACGTGGGTGGCTGTTTGGGAAAACTGGGTACTGCTAATACCCCAAAATCATCGCATTAGTGTAGTGTCTGTGTAGTCTCTGCATAAGAACTATGCTGTGGATGGGGCTGTAATGACCTTTGTAGTTGAAGGGCCCTAAAAAAAAAACAAACAGCGCTGTCTTCCACCCCTAGACTTTCTCTTTAGAAAGTTTCTGAAAATTTCGGTCTATGTTTAGAGTTCTTTATCTGCTGAATTCTTCCTATCGTTGCCGTCTGCCTCTCGGACACCCCCTCATTTAAAAAACTAATCTTCCTAATATTGCCTTGTAGGGAAAATTTCTTTTGTAATGCCGAGGCCGACCATCAGATGAATGTTTTTTATCCCATAAATGAAGGGGAGGTTACAGACCAGGATCGATCCCTTCTACAGTCGCATGCCGTATTCATGAGGCAACCTCTCTTCAAATGTGCTACCGAAATTGGCTTTGTTGTGATTTCCTTGAAGGCTACATTATGAATGTTGTCCGAAGACAGAAAAAATTGTCTACGAAAGTTCCTTTCAGGCCTGGAATAAGAATTTGAGGAGGAATTTCAAATATGGGTCTATTTTTGGTAACCCTCTGAGTAGTAGTTGTGAATTGTTGGACTTAATGGAGTGTGCCTAACATGTTAAAACATTGCATTGGCAGGATTGATGATTGAGATTTGTTTGAGGAGGAGGTTGGGGGGACAGTTGTGGGGCTGTAAGTGCTGAGATGTGGAGAGGGGCTGAGTGAGAGAAGAGAAACAGGAGTGAAGTGAATGGGTAACGAGTTTTACGTCCCATGTGTTGTTGGAATGAAACGAGAGGGATTTCAGAAAAGATGCATTTCTCGAATTGACTAGTGGAGGGATTGGCTGAAATGTGAAGGGATTTGATGAACGGCTGCATTTTATGTCTAAAAAGTGACAAGGAAACATGTCTGCAGCTTTACCCTATATTTATCCCGCTTAGAGTATTACTGTCTTAACTACTTGTAGGTTTATCCCCTAATTTTCTTGGAAGGAGGGGGAAGAAATGTCTTCTTTTTTTGTCTGTCGTTGTGACTACTGAGTTCTAATGCACTTTGACGACCGAAGCAGGGTCTCTTCCGAGAACTTGGCATAAAAGGCGTCGTCTGCAGGTGTCTCTTTTCTT
Organism: Trigoniulus corallinus; assembly: GCA_013389805.1. Lineage (NCBI taxonomy): Eukaryota > Metazoa > Arthropoda > Diplopoda > Spirobolida > Trigoniulidae > Trigoniulus > Trigoniulus corallinus. The sequence continues at coordinate 11,404,856 of JAAFCE010006156.1, forward strand.
AGATCATCCAATTGATGAATAGACTATGCAATGAAATAAAGCACTTTGGTAGTCATAAGGATCAGCAGGCATATCTTGTCCTCTTGACTTAATGAACCATTTTGGTTCCGTTGTCGAACCAAACTGAAATGACCACTGATCCCATCCAAATCCTTCTCTTAGACATGGATTGACTCAGGGCCAGACTAAACAATTTTTACGACTCCGCGCTGCCTACTTAGAGGCACCCCTAAGATATTTTTTTTGTATTCTAATGTATTACCTAGAGCCATCAACATTGTTTGCGACTCAGGTGGGTAACCGGTGTAGTATGCCTAACCTAAAAACAACTGCAGCCCATCTGCTTATTTATCGTCGACCTATTATTCTTCGTTGGGGCACTATTTCGACACCTGGAAATACTGCCGAACTGCACCTATATTTTGCTCCATGTAGTAAGGCAGTGCAGTGGTGACGTCGTGCACACCAAACGGGCATGGCTTTACACTATCCATCCGCAGAGCGTAGCCTAGGGTAGTTAGCGCCCGGGTACAGACGGTACTGTGTTCACCCCTTAAAGGAACCGCGAGGGAGCGGCGAGTTGCGTTGGACACACCAGTTCTCGTCTGATCACTAAAGTTAAGCAGCGCAAGCCCAGTTTGTACTGACATGGGTGGTCGCTCGGGAAAGCTGGGTACTGCTAATACCCAATAATCGTCGCATTAGTGTAGTGTCTGTGCAGTCTATGCAGTGGATGGGTCTCTAATGACCTTGTAGTTGACGGGACCTTAAACACAAAACAAACAAAAAAAAAAACAGGAACCGCAACGCGGCCCTGAGTGGATGTCGGTTAGCCGCGGCGCACTCTTCAGCATTGGAAAATGGCGCCCCCTTGCAGCTGTGCCCGGGGACGGGTGTCCCCCTCGCTACCCCACTGCTCATCCGACGGAAGACGCACTTGGGACCTTTGTTCATCGCCTGAACGAAGCCCCCACCTAGGTCCAGGATGCCTTCCTAAGCGCAGGATATCTCTGAATTTCAATGATATATCAATATATAGGTTATGAGGTTGTTTGAGTGACTGTTTTGGGCCGAAAATGGTACTAAAACCCGAATTGGGGAGTGACCACGTCCATTATACATTTAGTAGAGTAATAAAATTGGTGTTTTTTTGACGTTTTCCGTTGGCACTATCTTCAGAAATATATTTCATTTACTTCAAAGTGAAGAAAATGAAAGAAAAAGAGAAATGAGAGCGGTCGATCAAAAATATAAGATATTGCAGTGTTCCCTGCTGCGTTTATATTTCAAACTGAAAGGGCACAGAAGCCATTTGAGTTCCCTTCTTTAGTTTCATTTTTCTTTTTTCTCAAAGTTTGAACATAGGCTGCACTTCTACTGTTTTTTTTACAACTTGTGTGTATAATTTCTTCATCTTTCTGCATCGGCCCTTTGAAAGCTTAGTAGTTCATCACCCCCAGGCTTAGTTTCTACAAGAGAGGATTGCTGTTGACATATCAAAGCGGAAAAATTTTTTTTTGTTGTCCATCAGCCGAATAAAATAAGCGGTAGTCCTAAATTCCGTTATTTTGTGTGTGTGTTGATCTTATTCAGGACAGCGAAGAAAGGAGAGGACATAAAGGACAGCGGGATTTATTAGACTATGTCAAACGAGAATTTTGTGCTAAACCAGAAGTTTATATTAAACATTGATGAGGGGGACAATAAATTTACAAAAGACCTATCATTTCTATTCAGTCCTTTGTTGTATCACATATCGAATATCAAGCTCGGATTTAAGTAGTCCATATTGGGTTATTAAAATGACCATTATAAGAGAGACCTTTTCTTTCTCGTTCTTGATTAACTGCCATGGAGTGTCTGCCTTGAATGGAAACATAATTGGACATCCGATTGTTAACCCGTTCGCCTTTGGCAGAGGTGAATTTTTTGATTGAAATCTTCTTCGATATACATACACAAAACTAAATCAATTTTCTCTTTCCCCCATCCTCCCTTCTCACTGTGAGTTTGTCCACTACGTAGTCCATTTTCAGATCAAAAGGCACATTTCTTCAATCTGTAAGTGAAAAGGAACATTTGTGACCTCCCAAAACTCTTGACTAAACATCTAGACCCCATTTTGTCAATTTCTTCTGATAGGACTTGAGAGGTTTTTGATTTGACCACGTTACAACCTAACGTATTGTATGTGGCTCTAGAGAGATATTAATAATATTGATCGCCGGCTGAATTTATACGGTATCGATTTTAGATCGGGGTAAATATTATGCAGCAGATATGATGAGCACTGGCTTAGGTCATATTGTGGCAACAGTGACCCTTAATTTCGTCTTTACCACTCTTTTTATCGGAAGGGAGTTAGGGCACAAAGTATTGGAAGATAAGGATGTGGTGGTGTCATTGAGCCAACGTCGTTTCTATAATCTGAATATTCTTTTCAGAAAGCAAAGATGATAAAAGGGGCTCGTTGTCTGAATTATGACCTTGTTGAACTGAGCTAATCAAAGGCAATTTAGTATCCAAGGGATTGTGCTTATTCGCCATTAAACACAAATGTGAACCTTTGTAATTGAGAAGTTCCCGCGAGATTAGAGGTCCTTAACTCCTATGAGTTAGATCAACCAGATATCGTCATCATCCTCTTTGCCGCCTATGGCAGGGTTGAGGTTACGACTTCTGACTCTTGCATCGCGTATTACCATGCCCCTCCGTACAATCAGAGCATGTGGACCAAACCAGCTCTTTCTCCACCTCTCTTCTTTTAACATGCCCTTACCACCTCTGCCTATTTTGTCTCATCTTTTCTGCAATGTCTCCCACTTCTAAATTACCCTCGCATATTCTTAATACCTTTTGTGGGACACTGTCATAAGCTTTCTGTAAATCAATAAAGATGGCATGCAGACCTTCTGTCTGCTGCTATGCTAGTTAGAGCACCAGATGTGGAACCACCTAAATTTGTCGCATAAAACTATTCAAGATTCAGAGTGGCAAGAAATGGACCTAATAGGAGACAGAAAACATCGTATAAGGAGGTATCCCATTATAACCTCCTTTGTATATTTGTTTAGTGCTGGAACAAAACGGAAGCTGCTAACCACGGAAATGTGATCTCAGACTATATTTCAGTAATGTTTGAGGAACATTGTGGCGCTCACGAGTACCGGATAACAGACCTTCTTTCCTTAATTTTTTTTTGAATGACCTTCACTTTGAATGATTATGAATATATTCATTTTGGAGGCCATGTGTTTTTGTAACAACTAGTCCCCCTCCTTCTTCACTCGCACGTCTTCTTAATATTATAATTGAAACGACTCGGAAGTTCCTGAGAATCAATTTTTTTTCATCACACTAGTTGTTTTTTTTTATTGTTATTACACATGCATAAGGTCCCTCCTCTTGATCCTTCACAAGCTGGTTATGTGAGTGGCTCTCATTAAGGCCCTAGATTAAGATGAGGGGCAAGTTCGTTGGCAGTGTCAGCAAAGCAGAAAAAAAAATTATGGTATTATTAATTAATAACCTCTGTTTTATGAGGGCTTTTTTGGACGTTATTTGAAGAAGATGTAATTTCGGAGAGGGGAAAAAAGGTTTCTCATGTTCCCCTGGTGGCGCTAACATGCTTTTGCTGTTATCAATATCTTGGACTCCGCAGGGACACTGTTGTCAGTAACTGCTTCTTATTTTTTCTCATCTGAAATGTGCAATATTTACTCTGGTATTTTTTAAAAGCAGATAAATCTTCTTCTTTCTCTTTCCTTCCTTTCCATTCTCAGTTGTCCTGACATTGATATTGCACCCCTCTAGGGTCTGTTGTGAAATAAATGGTTCGAGACACTTGAATAGACATCGCCATGACATGAAAGTTTTTTTTTTATTGATAGGAGCATTTTTATAGGATCAGGGATTGTTATGTGTTCAAGAGCACGTGTTGGCAATGAATTAAAAACTTTTTTGAATGATGATGGTCATTTCTCCCCATTCTCCTTCCTGTATTTCAAATATTCCGTTTTGGGACGGACGTATGTCGCATTTTAAAGAACATGTCTTCTACCCGACCTCCCCTTGCTGGGGAGAAGGGCAAAACGGAACTAGCAGTTAGTCATTTTTGAAGCAAAATAGGCTGGATACCATCACAACGCATGCGCAGTGTTCCAAATATACTAAGTCATTAGAAGTTTAAATATGAGTTTTTAACGAAGTAATTGGCAGTATTTTCTGTTTTCTAGACCAATAATTTTTCTGTCTTGCTTAGTAGGAATAATTGACAGGTCAACTCGGGTGTCTTGTCAAAGTATTCCGCCTTTGGATAGTTGGAAGGGGGGGTCTGATAAATGACAGTATTCCGAAAATTACGCAGTGAAGGCGCAGTAATGGCCTCCGAATCTCATACTGAAGTATGATTTTTTTTCTTGCTTTTATTGTATATTCACATAGTGGTGTTGTTATTTTTTCTCCGATTCCGATTAAATCGGAAGGAAGTAAAGAATAATGTTTAAGTTTGAAGCTGGGTTCCAAATAATGTGGCGCCATTTTGCTGCAGAAGAAACAACACTGTATAATGCCTCAGTGGTGAGTTCTGAAAATATCAGGGTTGGGTTCTGAAGAGTTCAACTAGAAGACATAAAAGCAGTTAGTCCGTAACGATTACATTAGAGGTAGCTTAGGGGTGGGAAACATCACAGAAAAAATGAGAGAACAACAGCTGAGGTGGTGTGGGCATGTGATGAGGAGGGGGTTCGTTCGTTGGCGTTTAAGGTCCCGTCAACTACAAGGTCATTAGAGACCCATGCGGAGGGGGGATGAAGAGCTTATTAGGTCCATTATGGGATTGCATGTGATTGGAGGAATTAGGAGTAGGGGAAGACCAAAACGGACGTGGTAGCAGGTGGTGCAGAAGGACATGGAGGCGTGCGGGGTGGAGGGGGACTTTTTGATGGTTAGGTGGGAGGGGAGAATAAGAACCCACAGACCCGACCCGCGGGACGAGGGTGAGATGAGGATGAGACGGAAGCAGAAATTTGGTATAAACAGAGCGGGAAAAACGATGCATGGAAATCGGAGAGTAAGGTAGATAGATGACATTGGGAACTAAAATTTTGCTGAATTTGGGTGTTGGTCTCTGGGCTTCTGCAGGGACCTGGTGTTGTTTAAGAACTTTTTAAGCTTACATGTTGGGCCTGAATCTCTCAAATGGACGACCTTATATTTTCATATCTCCGTAGCTGAGTCATACCAGCTTAAAGACCTCTACTGCGCAAGAGTTACGATTTCGGATCTCCATTTCTATCCTTTCAGCCTAGGACCCATAAAATTCTTAATCCGGAACTGCTCCTATCCAGGCTTTGCTATGTTCGAGCGGAGATGATGGGTTAAAATTCTACAGGTCCGGACAACTTCCTACAATTTGGTTTGATGCGCTAATTAACCGCAGAATTTCCTTCGGGCCCGATAACGTTTCTCGACGTCCCTGATGATCACGCAGGGATATACGATGGGCCGGAATAGTCGGTCTACCCCAGGGTACTCGTGACTCTCGACAATAACTTCTTCTGCTGTAAGTTGCTTGATGGAATACTGGCTTTAACTTCTTGTCAACCTGTGATGTATGAATGCTTTAGCTTGAGGTCAGCTTCGGCCTTGCATGCAGGAGACACCTAAATTCAAGTCGGATGGTGGCGCGACACGTTGAAGGTCTGGGCCATCCATTGTGATTAACGTCAAAAATAAATAATAATCATAATGATTTCTGAATTCCCAGTCATTTGTTGATAAAGGATTTCAATGAGGTAGAAGATGTAATCTCTTGTGACTTGTGTGCTCATTGTACACCGAAAGGGGGTAAACTAGTGTTTTTTTTCCTTTTAAATATGTATTTTTAGCCTTGTGATTGGTTGTAATCGTATAACATGAAGGTGGGCCGGTTGTGTTTTGTAAAACACCTCTCTGCAGTGCGTAGAGGGTTTTTATTGAAGATGTCGGGGTGGAGTCTTGGTGCAAACACTGAAATGTTGTTGTGGTTGCACCCCCTCCCATCCCTCCTCCGTCCCATTGAACACTAGCCGCAGTTGTTATCACTAATAATGCAGTCCGGAGGTTGAGAGTGTTATTATTATTATTTATTCGCTAATTGCCGAAAATGAAAAATTTTGTGGTCGCTTTAAGTACAGGTTGCCGTCTGAACGTGGGCATGGTTATAATTTTAGAGTTCATCATTCATGATTATTTTTTTGCGGGGAATGGGATGGGGTGTGTTTTTTATTGTTGGTAGGGAACACTGCCTATAGCCAATTTGCAGGGCGGATAAGTAAGACATCGTTGTTTGGGATGCATTCCGCATACTAAGATTTTTGCGGTGTTGTAACTCTTTTTCCGTATAGTAGGTTCCAAAATTAGTTTAAAGTAATTTATCATCCGATTCAAGATTCATTTTTCAGTATTGGACACCTGACATTTTGGTTTTCGTGTAACCGGGATCTAATTTATCATGTGCTCTACATTGAGCGTGTGCTCCTACTCCTCCCAAGCTCGTCAACAGGACTCAGAAGCTAATAATGAGTATGGTTGACGTTTGATTACATTTGTCATTTGGAAGAAAATTCAATACTGTTCATTAAAAAAGCCGAAATTATGTTTGGTTTAAGGTACGGACATGTTCCGGTTGTTATTCTTTCCGCAAGGCGTTGTTGATATTACGTCATGTGGCCTATTTCACGTGGAATGTACGATGCCACACCACTGTGCTTGAAAGAGCCCTTTCTACGTAGAGTAAAATGTACGTGCAGATCGGTTAAAATTTACAGGTGTAGAAGCTCGCCACCCTCCCCCTAGTATCGGTTGAGGAAATGGCCCGAATGAAGATTGCCCGTTAAGTAAGCAAAGGTTGCAACGTTAGGTCGGCAGGCAGCTGAATAAAAATGCCGTCTAATAGTTCAGTATGTCCCACGTTTCATTACGACAAATGAGTACCTGACTCTGCCATAGGCGGGACAGTGATTTGGAGTTATGATGATCGGTTTAGGAAAGACATTGCAAAAAAAAATGAGACTGTGGGATGGTATTGTCGTATTCTGAGAGGAACTGAGGAGGATTTGGTTAGGACCATCACAGAAATGTGGGCAAGGGGTCAACTACCGTGTTTCCCCGAAAATAAGACCTACCCAGTAAGTAAGACCTACCAAGATTTTTCAAGATGAGTTTAATATAAGCCCTTCCCCAAAAATAAGCCCTACGAGGGCCCTAAGGCAAAGAGCACAACCGTTTTTGTTTCCTGCATGTTATAGGGTGATTTCATTAAAGGGAGTGGTGAGTATAGAGCAGACGTCAGACAAGTCGTTTAAGCAGTTCTGCCTTCCTAGGGGGGACTGGCTGAAGCAATGGGCATGAATATTACTGTACTTACTACTCGCTAAAAAGCATAGGGCTAGGTTACAAGTAGCAGGCGAGGGTACCCATCTTGTCTCTCCGAGTGGACACAAGGGCGATATATTGCACAGTGTTTTCCCTCACCCGGTTGCCGACCAAAGCTGCAACCCCTATCCTTTTTATCGTCTCTCTGCTGTTCGTTGGGACACAGGGGGCGAGGTCCTACACCTGGAAATTTTGCTTCCTCTACCCGTTCCATAATAGAGAGGGTTTTTTCACGTGCAGATGTCATCATACGCGACGCAGAACCTCGGTTTACTTCTCATCTGAAAGAAGGTGCAGTCAGGGTTTCTCACTCGCCCGAAAAAGCCGACCCTTTGACTTTAAAAGATAATATTACAGAAAAGAATAAGACATTCCCCGAAAATAAGCCCTAGTGCTCATTTCGGCACCAAAATTGAAATAAGACAGTGCCTTATAATCGGGGAAACGGTAGTATCTAAATTTTTTGGCTGAAAAATTTTTTGTCAGCCTTGTGAATTTGAATCCGAAGAGCCACACTAACAAAGTGAGAGATGTGGGACTTTTCAATTGCATTGCTAAAACGTTTTATAAAAAGGGGCAAAGTAGGAAAAACTCCTTGGAGGCCCATTTGGGAATTATCACACCTTTGCGTAGCCAGTTCACTCCTGAATGCAAGTTATAGGTGGCAGATGGATTTTTGTTTGTTTCGTTAGTGTTTTAGGGCCTTTCAACTACAAAGGCCATTAAAGCCCCGTCCACTACGTAGTTGTAATGCAGAGCCTGCGCAGACACGGCGATTTCGGCTATTAGCAGTACCCAGTGTCTTCAAGCTCCCACCCATGCTAGTACTAGCTGGAGTTGCGTTGCTTAACTTCAGTGATCAGACTAGAACTGGTGTGTCCAACGTGATACAGCCGTTCCTATGTGGGAGATAGAGTTGTGGCAAGTGAAAGCGGACACAGGAATAAGTTATATGGCTGTGAGACATTGCACTGTGTGGAGTGGGCAGGACCTGGATGGGGACGATGGTACGAAGTAGGATGTGTACATTGCAAAGTTCCAGATGTTGACGACGTCGCTGTAACACCAGTTTGCGAACTGACAGTTTAGTTACTTTTTTTTGGTTTCTCGTATAGTAGTAGTTGAACTTGTTTAAGGTTTAAGGTCTGTAGAGGGCTATGCTGTAAACCGAATAGAAGATTACTCCCTTGTGTCCCGCATCAGCAGTAACAATATTTAGAGTAATTTTGTATCAAATTTCTGTCAGAAAAACGATGAAGACGTGTAGTCAGCAGTAGTGGTGGTGATGGTTTACAGTAGCGACTTGTTGGCATTGGATTTGAAAGGTCAAATGTGTTTTTTTTTTCACGTTTCCAAAATGAAAAATGGCCGTTTTAAGATTTACCGTGGCCTCTGGAGCCAAAAATAGTTTTCGTAATTTTATATTTAGTAACTGCTATCTATATAGTTTTTGACTTCATGGAGTGTTATTCTGTTCCGGGATGAGGATGTAGATCACCTTTTAAAACTTTGTTTACTGGCAAACAAACTATTCACATTTTACCAGTTTGGTGGTATCAACATGCAGTAGGCAGAGTGAGATAAAGGGTTTTTGTTGGTGTGATGCAGGAACATTCCCTTACCCTCACCCTCACCCCGCGGGACAAAATATCGTTGCTGTAATTAGATTATTTATCGCGTACCCCATTGAATTAATTAAATAATGCTGTTATATCTGTCCATGAATGTTGCTGACACATTCATTATATACTTTCTCCTTTGTTTTCCATCTTTTCATCATCATCTATTTATCTGAACATGGCTTTTCAAGAATGACCTATTCTTCCCCCCTCTCCCTCTTTTTCCCTTCTTGAGATAACGTTCATGAGGTGTAACGGTTTTTCTAAAAGCCGCCCTTGTTATATTTAGAGTTCAAGAAACTGAATTAGGTTAGGCCCATCATAAATTATAGACTGATAATGGGTTGAATTTCTTATGTTGGACTCCTTTTTTTTTTTTAAGTAATAATTAGTCCCAACCCACTAATGTTATATTTTATCTTGCATGGGACGGAGTAGGCACTCCTTCCTCCTGTCCCACCTGATCTTCATTTCTTTCCAATAAAGGTGTCCTGGGACTATTTGTGCAGTTTCAAATATGAGATGAATATCTGCTAAATGAAACCCTTCTTGGATAATTAAAAGAGGAGTGGGGATAGGTAATAATACAGCATTTGACTGTTTCGTGGCCCTGTCACTTCTTTTTCCTCAATATAATTATTGAGTTCATTTTGGTGAGTAGTTATTGTGTAATTTCCTGCTCTTCTGGAGACTTTAGCTTTATGAGTCATGGCAATGTGCTGGAAAATGTCTAATAGGGTTCATTTCTACTAGGAAATTTCACCTGTCAGTGTTTGGGGAGATATTTCAGGTGCCCATATTGTGTCCCAAACTGGTGTTTTTCGAGGGCTTTCCATTGGCACCGGGCTTGTAGCTTTGTCTTGAACTTAAGGTACATGGTTTTTTTTTTGGTTTTATTGGCGACAGGAAAGTCTTCGCTTTGGGTATCATTTCAGATACTGTAGATAATAAATTCGTGGTCCCATTGTGGGTGTACGATAGTGCATGCTTGTCACAAAGTTCTACCCACGAGAATGTGTTATAAGGATCGGGGTATAAATAAGTCGACGTATATATACTGTAGCTCAGCTTCATCATCATTACCATCATCATACACTTATCCCACCTGTGGCAGGGTCGGGTCTGCTGGTTCTAACCCTCCACTTCCGCCTATCTCCCACCAGGTCCCCGTCCACCCCGCACACTACCATATCCTTACGAATAAACTACTCCTACGCTTGCTTTGGTCTCCCTTGTCCCGGGTACTTCCAACCACCTGCATTCATATAATGGACTTAGCAAGCGCCTCTCCCCTCATTGCATGTCCATACCACCTCAATCTACTGACCCTCATTTTTTTTCCGCGATGTCTCCCATCCCAAGTTACTTCTAATATACTCGTTCCTCAGTCGATAGCTCAGTTTACGAACCAAATTTGTCTCACTAATTACGAATACGCTGGTTCTCTTCTGGTTGATGACGGTGGTTATCTCTCTGATAAAGCAAAGACACACTGTAATAGTTCACTTTCCGCCTTGTTAGGAATAACAGCCATGATCCGTAGTGTGGGTTGCGTTGTAATCACCTTAATGGTCCGGATCCCATTATACAGTAATGACATATTAGTGAATTTAAAGTTGTGGTGATCAAGTCTTTTTACCTACCGTAACTTCCAGCTGTATCTCTTAATACAAACAGCTTTATCAGTTGATTTGTTTTATTTCTTTATTTAACATATTAGGCTATATTCTAGACGATATTCTAGGAATTGGTAGCGTATTTGACTCTCGAGTCCTTGGTTACAGGTTGGATTGTGACGGAGGCAGGTGGTTTCTTTCCAGTGCGAGGAAGGGGGTGTCACATCCACCGTCATATGGGAAGTGATCCCGTGTGGTGTGAACGATGTCAGCCGCCCTTAAAAGAAGTTTGGAACAAAATCTACATGTTGATCAAGAAAATCTCAAGGTTTAGGAGCCCTATCACCTATCGTCCGTGGTAGTAAAGTGCTCCAACGAAGAAAAATAGATTGGCTGGTGATAAATAAGCATAAGGGCTGCAGTATTAGGTAGGCAGCCGGCTACGTTGACATGTCCTACAGATCGCTTATGCGTCCCAATGGCTACAATAGGCGAGGAATGGTGATGCTTGTTATCCAAAAGAAATCGTTACTCACCTCAGCTAGAATAGAACTTGTGTAACCACGTGCTGGTGGCACACGTTTGGGTTCTTGATGTAGACCTACTGTATTTCGTTGAGAATTTAATTCCCGTTGTGTTGTCTTGAGAATTTATTTCCCGCCTATGGCAAGATCAGGCACTCATCTTGTCCCTCTGAATGGACACAAGGGGGATATGTTAGACGGTGTTTTCCGCAGCCGCCTGCCGCGACTAAAGCTGCAACCCCTATGCTTATTTGTCGTCCGTCTACTGTTCGTTGGGGCACTTCACCGACGACAGGAGGCGAGCTCCTACACCTGTAAATTTTGCCTCATCTACTCGTTGAATAGTAGAGTTCATCTACGTGTAAATGCCACGTACACCACACGGGACCTCGGTTTTACCCTGCGTGGGTTAGAAGCCAACCCACCTAGATCCAGTATCGAAACTGGAACCACTGACGCAGTAATCGAGCACGGTACATCCTGCGCAGTCGAGGCGGATCATTCGAGATATAGTATAAGATATAATTTTACAAATTGTTGATTAGAGTTGATATCAAGTTGCCTCATATCTTAGGATGTGTTGTAAAAAATTGTTGTTTTATTAATCATCTTGGTGCAGCCTGACAGATGCCCACCTCTGTTGAGAATTCTAAGAAAAATGAGTGTTTAAACGATGTTTTGAAAAGGAAAATGGTTTAAAACGGTGATTATTTTTCTCTGTAACTTTTAATTGCCTATAATCGCATCTAATTGTTGGCAGTGCGACTGAAGCCTGCTCTAGGGAGAAGAAAAAGTTCATCTCGTCATGGATACAAAAATGTCTTATGTTCTGTAAAGTGAACTGCGTAATAGGATAACTATAATTAAATGATGTGTTTAGCTATTTTTCTCAACGGTCATTATTTTGACTTAAATAAATTATATCCAGTAGGTACTGTAAGTGCTCGTTTTGGTGCTTAGAACGGGTCAAATATTTTTCACCAAATTAGTATTTCACGTGCTGGACTCTGAACCGTTGCCCTGAAGGATTAGTCATCCACGCTCATCCGGGCCAATTGATTGCGATTTCTGAAGATTTTGACACGAGCATCAATTATCTTTCTTTCGATGTTTTACTGTGCTATTAAGTGAAATTTGAATGGCGTGGCGAACGTTGAATTTCGTCAGTTACAGTGTTGACTCGCCTTCCTGGTCCACTCTCTCCCTCTCCTCCCCCGCCTTCTCCTGCTTCAGACCTAGCCTTCAGGTTGTTATCAGCGTGTTGTTTTCGCTGGACAAGTTTTTAATAGGATACATTGCTGAACTTTTATAACATGGGTCAAGGGATTAGGTTGGTATTCATTATATGGTCATTTATTATCACACGTGAAGGGCAGTCGTGGAAATGTCTGCCAGGAAAGAGGAGGTGGAGAAGGGGGAGAGTTCATCCTCCATTCGACCAGTCTTTAAATTGTAATTCCCTTTTGCTTGAGGTTTGACTTCTAAGCCCCTTGTCTCATTCATCTTATGCAATATTTCACTAGTAGGCATCATTAAACAATTATAATAGCGTAAATTCTTGTGATTTTTCTTTACGCAGAAGTGTGCAGCACTGACCCATTTAAGCTGACCAGTAGAATTAATTGATTGCGGGATGCGACCCTTGTTTCTACTCTCGAAATACTTTGTTACTGCTCCCGTTTCTCAATGGTGTCACTTTCTATTTAATCATTGTAGTGCCATTACAATGCTTTCCTCGCGGCAGACAGGACATTGAGACGCACCTGCAATTGTGTCTTTCCATCAAGAGAATTAAACTGTGGATATCATAATAGAGACGCAGACTGCATTCACGAGAAATGTCTCCTGAGCTCATAAGACATAAATCGATAGCTTTGATTTGAATAAGCTAAAATCAGGACATGATAATGGTTCCGGACTCGGGTAATCTACCCGTCGAAAAGTATGGAACCTTGACATAATGAGCTCACGAGTCAAGTACTTTTAGTGTGGAAGTCCACCCTCACCTTCCGATACAAGGCTCGGTGATCTTATCAGCAGTAAACTGTTCAATATATAAATGTCACCTCAAGATCAGTTTTCCTTTCTACTTGCAGTACCACTTGGGATAGGTAAAAAAGCTCTCCAGTGGAGCAGAGGTAGTGTGTGGGATTACTATGTAAGTAGTTCCAGGTTTGATCCTGGACCGAGGTGGACGACTTCTTTCGAGTGCGCCTTCCATCGGATGGGAAGTAAGCCTTGTCCTGTGTGCGATATCACCTCTACACGTAAAAGAACTCCTACATGGAGTAAAATTCCAGCTGTAGGAGCTTGCCCTTGGAGGAAAAATGCTCCAAAGAACAAAAAATAGAACGATGATAAATAAATTTAGAGGTCGAAATATTAGATTGGCAGCCGATTGCATAAAAATATCCAACTGATCGCTCCTGTGTCCCTATAAGACAAAATAGGGCATGCAATCCTATCATAGACGGGAAAGGGGTTAGTGGTCATGGTGTTGATATAAGTCGAAACTAAACCTCTGTCTCTCGCTTTTCCTTCTCTCCTTTCAATCCGAAATTCCCGTCCCATCTATAGCGAGTCCAGGAAATAAATTATTCATCTGTGAATCTGAAAACTCACTCTTCCGACTCTTTCTTTGTCTTTCCCCTCGATTGTCTCCCATTTAAAATGGCGGAGAAGAGTGTCAAGAGGCCCCTAAAGTTTAGAGTAATGATGAAGCCTTGAATCCTGTTCCCGCTGGCATCTTATCCTGATTGATGACTTGTGTCTTCAAATCGCCGTCCCCCCAACAACTGGTGACTTTAGACTCGTTTATAGGAGGATGTTGATGCGATGGAATCAATTTTTTACTGGCATAGATTGATTTGAGAGGACTGTTAGTTTTTTTTGTTTTGGAAGGGGGGGGGGGTTCTTTTTGATTTGTTCAGAAGAGAGTTGGTTGGTTGTGGTGGGTGGATGTGTCCACATGAGATCGTTATCGAGTTTTTGTTGTTTTTTTTTTTGCTGAAATTCTGAAATATGACGTACGTTAGGATGGAGAAATTGCAAACTGATTTATGTCATTAATGATTGTAATATTACGAATGTCTCTGTCTTTCCTAATTTTTTTGTTGGATGTATGGGCCATTTCTTCATGCTGTGAAAGAAGTTGAAGAAAAGTACTTTGCTGTTATGCATCTCTTAAGGTAGACTGATTCTCTTTGACGTCATTTATCATAGTCTCAGCCCACCTTTTAGAGTTCCCCACGTCTTTTACTCTCTTCTTTCTCCTTGTCTTCCTCCAAATATGAATATGAATATGAATATGTAATCCTTTGTGACGGATACCTTGCTAGCGAGATTTTTCATGCCAGGCCCATATACCTAGATCTCCACCAGCACCCTAGGAGTACCTTTGCCTTTCGCACCCACTCCAGCCGCTCCACACCAGAACCCCTCAACCCCAGAACCTCTTCCAAGGTGGGGGTTCCCCAACTCATCCTGCAATGGCCCAGCGCTGGACAGGCCAGGATCACATGCCTGACATCCTCCACTCGATCCCCACACAATCCACAGCCCACCTCTCCACCTGTGATCTTTGCCATCCTCTGTTTTGTCTCCAGTGACCCAGCTCTTGCCCGAAACAGAAGTGAGCTCTCCCACGTATTGTCATAGATTATCTCCCTCTCTATGTTAAGCTTGTTCCCATACACCATCAGCGTTTTCTTTGCCGCCCTTCCCTCCATACTCTGCCGCCACTGCCCTAACCCCCATTCCTTAACTTTGTCCTGTACTAGTCTTTGCAATGTTGTTGCCCCCTCCTTGCTCTCCCTGGGTTGCAGTGTTATGCCTATCTTCTTTGACATCTGGTTTACCCTCCTCTCCCAGTTGGTAAATACCTTCATGTTGTTTACCCATGCATTGACCTGCCATACTGGATTCTCCTTCCCTAGCCCCCATATCCTGCATAAGTATAGCAACTTACTTATCATTTCTCTCTGTTCAAATGTAGACCACCCCATGTCCCCTTGTATTGCTTCTACTGCTGTGAACCTATTTCCCCCTAATGCCATCCTGCCTAACCTTCTTTGGGCTACTTCCATACAGTCCCTTACCTTTTTACTAATGCACAGAACCTCATTTCCATACGTTAGCCCTGGAACTGCTACAGCTTTCCATAGCCCCCTAACCATTTCATACCTTGAGAATGAATCAAACGCCAGTTTCCTTATTAATCCTTCTCTGGTTTTTATCTTACTCATGATGTTTTCCTCCATTGCCTTTAAGTATCCCCTATCATTTGTGAGTTTTACCCCCAGGTATGCAACCTCTGACACCACCTCTATCTCCCTCTCCCCAAGCTTGATTGGCATCTTATTACTAGGCTGCATGCCATCCTCTCCAATGATCATCAGTTTTGTTTTATCTTGACCAAATTCTAACTGGAAATCCCTACTGAACTGCTCACAGATATCCAGTTCTTCTTGGAGCTCTCCCTCACCCTCTGTCAGCAGAACTATATCATCACACTGAAAGATGGCTGGCAATTTGTTACCATCCCCCAGAGGAAACCCCAGCCCACTATCTTGGAGCTTGAGCCCCAGTTCATTGATGTACACTAGGAACAGCATTGGTGATAATGGACAGCCCTGTCGCAATCCCTTGTCCACACCTATCTGTCCCGTATTTATTCCCTCCCAATGGAAATCATACCTAGTGCCCATATATAGCTTCTGGAGCAGCTCCACTAGCCCCTTATTAACCCCATACTTGGGAAGAACTGCCCATAGCTTCTCTCTATTCACCTTATCATATGCCCCCTTGGCATCCAGGAAACAGAGGTATGCCTTCCCTTTCTTTCTTTGTACTACTTCCATAATCTGTGTAATCATGTACAGACTATCACCCGTTCTACGCCCCTTTCGGAACCCATTTTGGAATTCTACTAGTTTGCCTGACCCTTCTATTATTGTCCCTAATCGCCCTCTTACTAACCCAGCAAATAGCTTATACATGCAACTGTTTATAGCTACTGGCCGGTAACTGTCCAAACTTTCCTTGCTCTTTCCCTTGCCCTTGTACAGCATCACTACCCGTGTGATGCCCCAGTCATCTGGTAATTTTCCATCCCCTAAACACCTATTAAATATCCTTAAGAGCAGTTCTCTACCTTTACTTCCTAGTGCCTTGAGAAACTCATTTGCTACCTTGTCCTCCCCACATGCTTTTCCCAACTTCAATGCATTTATCTCCTTATCTAACTCTACCCTGGTAAAGCATGCCTCTCCAGCTGATGCTCTCTGGCTTATTATTGGTCTGTTTGGCCCTTCCACCACCTTTCCACCAGTAGAGGAGAACCCACATCCATACTCCATCAAAATCCTTCTAATGCCTTCTCTGCTGGTTATATTTCTGCCATCCTTATCCACTAAAGCTTTCCTACCATCCCCTACTACCTCACTCCTCTCTCTACGTCTATCCCTGACATATCTCCAAAATTTCTTGGTCATCTGTTTTCCCCCATCCATGATTTCCCTCCATTTCCTCCTATCCCCCTCTGCTATCTTCCTACCCACTACTTCCTTTGCCTCTCTTTTCTTCTGTTGATAGGCATCCCATGCTTGTCTAATGCTTTCCTCATCTCCCCCTCTAACTGCTTGCCTATGCTTCCTATTAGCTTGACGTCTACTTTCAATAGCCTCCCATGCCTCATCATCCATCCATGGTTTCTTCCATTTATTCCCATTTCTTTTACCTCTTCCCTGTCCTTCATTAGCTTTGTCTATTAGGGCACTTATAAGTTCAGCATATGTGGCTTCTTTACTTTCCAGTACAGCTTCCATGTCCTTCTGGAACTCCTCCTGTTTAAACCATTTCTTCAGTTGCCAGCTGACTTTCCTTCCCACATGTATCCGTTTTTCCTTTATGTTCCTATCCTTCATAGTAATCATAATTAGATTATGGTCAGAATCTAAACCCACCCTGTTTTCCTCATCCACTGTCATTCCACACACCTCCTGCACTAGATCATTCTCTACCAAGCAGAAGTCAATGCATGAGCCATTCTGTGGTCCCACCCTTGTGATCCTTCCCTGACAGCACTTCAGAAGGTTAACTATTACCATGCCGTTTTGACATGCAAAGCCCTTTAGCATCCTACCATTTCTATTTTCAACCCCATCCATCTCCTGTAGATGCCCATTGAAGTCCCCCACTATTACAACTTGGTAGCCCTCCAGGTGCAGGCCCTCCATGTCCTCCTGTAAGCAGTTGTATATACGTTCATTCCAGCCCCCTCCTGTACCTTCTATACCCATGTATACTACCCCAATGGCCAGCTTTCTACCTCCTCTCTGTACCTTTATCCACCCATGCTCCCTACAATCCTCACCCCATCTTATTCCCTTAATTTTCTTCCCCCACATGATTCCAACCCCACCTCCTTTCTTCTCACCATCCTTTCTGTTCCAAAAGGTTGCATTGACATCATCATCTACATACCCCTCCTCCCCCCTTAGATGTGTCTCAGCCAGCCCCATGATATCTACCTTTTCCTGCCTCATAATTTCACATAGCTCCTTCCACTTCCCTTTCCTCCTCACCCCTTGCATATTTGCAAAAGCAATCCTCAGGCTTCCTTGTATATTGTTACAAAAGAAGTTGAATGTTAGAATTACCAGAAGCGTGAGTGAGCATGTGTAAACGTAAACGTTACTAATATTTCGGTTAGTGAAGGTAAAAAGATGTTATCTTCGTTGAGAGGAGGAGGGACACTAACAAGAAAATGAAGAACAAAGTTCTGAAACCTCACAGACAAAAAACAGTGGTCGCTGCATGGTGACTACATTTTTGGAGTGCCGCCGACTGCCTGCCGGCTTTATCCCCCTCTTTAAGAATGTTTCGGACACCTGCTATCTCATTACAAGAGTTTTGTCACTTGCTCTAATTGGACTTGTAATCTCAAGGTTGACAGTTGTTTGATGTTGGTTTTTTTTTCGGGTAGGGGAGATGATAAGGGTTACTTTGTTGCAACCTTCTGTCTTTCAACTCTTAGAGACACCTCTTTCCTTGCATCATCATCCATTATACTCTTATTAACCGCATTTGTGCTACATTTTCTTGAGTCATTGTATCTCACCTGTCGTGTGTAGGACACCTTAATTGACCTCTCATGTCATCCTTCATTAATCTCTTCATAGCAAAAAGAAAAGTAGGTACCGTCATTCAAGATTGTGTCTTGAAGGGTTCCTAGCTGATACACTGCTGGGGAATAATTTGATGGATTTTTCATCTGTGATTGGTGTTCAAGGTGTCACGGGATTGATTGTCCAACCTGACATGTCTGTGAGACTGCACTTCTTTTGATCACATTTTGAAGCGTTTATCAAATCAATTTTCACGTTTCTTGCAGAAGGTAGTAGTTAACCGCCAATTCACGTCAGTACACACTTCGTTCGCCGACGTTCGTTCGACGCCGTTTGCTCGATGACGTTCGTTCGACGATCAGATTGATTTTTTGATATGTCAGATTTTCAAGTTCGTGGTTGCAAGCTCGATCTTGGTTTAAGTGCATGGCTCTTGGAGGCCAACAAGCCCGCTCCTCCGTCGGATAGAAAGTAAAACCTTGATCCTGTGTGGTACAGGTTAGGCCGGTTAGGCCAGTAAGGTTAGGCCGGCGTTAGTGGCAAAAATATTGTACAATGATTCGTTCGTCTACTTCCTGTATCAACGGGACGAGTGGGTATCCCGACCCTGCTATGGGCAGGAAAAGTGTTAGGAATGAGACGTATGAGCACGTATTATTGAAGTCTAGAAGAGTTGGTTCATGCTCTTTAATAAGAAATTCGATGCAAAAGATTGAAATTATTATTTTGGATGTCTGCTATGATATCTGAAGTTTGGTAGGAAATTTGAGGGATTTGACAGCAATTTAACGTTGGGGGCGCGTCGCATATGACTCGATCAATTTGTACATGCTTGAAGTGAAACATAACTCTAAACTGTGTAGCTGCTGCTGTCTTGCAGCACAGTATCAGTTTTATATTACATATGTGCTTCTTGTGTCAGTGAGAGAGATAGATATGTAGGAAGTTGGAAGATGCAAATAATTCGATTTCATGCTCGAATAGTCTCAAGTAAGCAAATTTTACGCATTCAAAATGATGAGAAGACATCATTTTTGAAAAGATGCGATTTACTACTTAGTTGTATTGTCTATTATGAAGGCTTATTTTTTAAACGGTTTGCAGGTTGAATTTTTTTAACAGCTTTCTTCGAAGTATAAATGCAAAATGATACAGGCTCACTCATGAATTGTGATGCATTTTTCTTTCTCGTTATTCTCGATGCTGACCATTTGACGGCATAAAGCAGCACGCTTTATTCAAATATGACGTAAAACGGGATAAAAAATAGCCCCTACCCCGCTCTGTTCCGCCAAACAATCTGCTATCATTAAGCATTCTTGTTGTTAATAATCGTGCCGACAGTTACGGTTAGAGTATACTATGTTGAATAATTCATTTCTGAAATTATTGGTTAATTACGCAAGAACATTGTTAATCGGATGTGCCTCCTCGTATTAAGATACATCATGAAATTAATAATTTCCATGGCAATCAAACTGGTAGTCGTCCTTGTATCTCTGTTATACCATGAAATTTTTTTCTCATTTTGTGTTTGATGAAAATGCCCTTAGGTTCGTGGTAGGGCGAGCAGAACTCTATTGTGAATGCACTGTTTGAAGTGGGGGGAGCGGCAAATTGCGTTGGACACACCAGTTCTCCTCTTATCACTGAAGTTAAGCAGCGCAATCCCAGCTAGTACTGACAAAGGTGGCCGCTTGGGAAAACAGGGTAATGCTAATACCCGAAAATCGTCACGTTAGTGTAGTGTCTGTGCAATCTCTGCATAAGAACTATGTTGTGGACGGGGCTCTAATGACCTTGTAGTAAAAGGGCCCTTAAACACCAACGAACAACAACAGTTTGAAGTGGGTACAATGGGTGCTTGTTTCTCCACCGCAGTATACTGTGTGCTAGAGACAGGGAATTGAACTCGAATCACCTGCACGCCAGACAAAGTCGCAGTTAGTTATCCTTGTCAACCAAGAGCGCATTTTCAGTGTCAGTAAATGCTGTTAGGCGCAGGTGATGTGTTCACATCTAGTGCAGGTCCTGCTTTTTCCTCGCTGTCTGACAGAAGAAGGTTTTAATAAAGGAACCACGGCTTTATTAGACGCCCTAGATCTCCCACACTGAAAATTGTTAACGGATTCTACTTCACATATGGTCCTCTTGATTGTTCACCTGCCTAAGTTCAAATTACGCCGGTTGATTGGTTGAAGAGATGGGAACTTCTATTGAATGGAATTTCGTTCGTTCGGTTCATTGGTGCTTTAGGGTCCTTACAACACGAAATTCCAGGGACTCTAATGACCTTGTAGTTGAAGGCCAGGGAACGGTGGGTGTCATTATAGACCCATGTGGGAATGTTGCACGGCAAAGGCTTTCGGTTGGATAATATTGGTCCTTTCAGTACAGGCTCCAAGAATTAGAAGTCAGTGTATTTTTATGTTGTGTGAGTGATGCCTGGAATGATTGTTGCGATCTTCCTGCCGTTGTTAAGGATGACTCACTAATGAACCTGACCCAGATTTGCCTAACTCTCAGCTGGCAGTTGCTCAGATCATTTGGATTTATTGCACAGAAAGCAGTCTGATTCGCGCATCTGTTTTCCTGACTTAAGGGGCGCATGACAACCAGCAGCCTCTAGCGTCTTCAAATTCTCGTTTCTGTCTTTATGTTGCGAAAACTCTGAACACATTTTCGCTCGTTCGACTTCATTTGTAGATGTTTATCAAGGTTGGCGTAATGATACGATTAAGAGAGGATGCATGAATAATTTTTGGTTTCCGTTCGCCCATGCAAAAATTTCTAAATTTACACTCTTGACCACGACTGATATACGTCATACGTATAGCCAGCCAGCCCTGACTCTGAAATTAAATTAGCACCTACTTTCTTTAGGTTTGGTTATTGACAAATGTCATTGCATTTTTTTTTTTAAAAATTTGCATTCTTGTATCATCATCCTCATAATCCCTAACCCTTTTACCGCCCATGACAAGGTTGGATACCCATTTTTATTCCATTGGGACACATGAGCTATCTTTTGGATGGCATTTTTACGTAGTCTGCTTGCCAGCCTAATGCTACAATCTCTAGATTTATTTATCGTCGGCCTAATTTGATTCGTTGCGGGCGCTGTTTCTTCCGCCAGGGGCAGCTTCACCATCTGGATAATTTGTCGATCTGCACTCATATTTTCCCCAGGGTTCTTTCACGTGCAGATGACATGTTACACACCACACGGAATCGCTGCTTTACTTCTCATCTGACGGAAGGTTCACTGGGGGCCTCTGTGCCCCTCGCCCGAAAGAAGACACTTCGTTTTTGTGAGCGAGTTTGTTTCGTAAGTCCACATTTGCAGGTTGGTTTCCGACTTAAATGGATGCATTCTTTATCTAACGAGGGGGGGGGGATGTTCTAAGCGCGCCTTCTGTTCCTATGCTCCTTCGCCATTACAGGTAAAAGGACTATTTTAAATATAGTGAAATAAACGTGCACATTGAAAATTTTTCAGGTGTAGGAGCTCTACCACATCAGCACTAGATGCTGACTTTAAACAACCAAACTGTCCAGTTTTTGTCTCTAAATTTGTTGCTCTGTCTTGCCGATTTTTGGTCCCTATCTCTTTTCTCTCCAATTGCCGCCTCCTGTTTTTTTTGCTTAGTCCTTCAAACTGCATGTACCTCTCCCTGCAGTGGGGAGGGGGTGAAGAAATACTCCCAATTACTGAACTGTAATTTTAGTTCGCCGTTTGTCTCGGGCCTCATCAAGAATTCGGCCCTCACATGCGGTTGTTTGTGTAGAGGAGTCCTTAATCAGGCGATAATTCATTGTAAAAACAAGGTTTTGACTGACTTTTTTTATCTTCATCTTTAGTGCTACTGTTGCTGTTACAGACATGAAAAAATTCTTGTCAGATCTTATGGAAAATCTAGAGCACGTCTCCAGATGTGAATTTCAGGCACGAAAGCAGTAGGCAAGGGTAAAGGTGGGGAAGGGAGGAGAGGGAGGTAGAATTAACGCTGTAATCTCTGAGGTGATCTAAGATATGCAATGACGTCATTCTTTCCTCCTATAGTCGTACCTTCAAGTTACCTGCATGTACATTGTTTCTGTAATGGATTAGGGTGTTCAGCTACTACTACTACTTCTAGAGAAGGAGGAGGAGGACGGAAACGGCTCTGAGAGCCGCGTTTGAAAAATTCGTTATTTATGAGTTTGCGAAGTTATCGTGAAGAAGGTTAATGAGTGGACATGTCAGAAAAGAAAGAAAAATTACTTACTGGATGTCATTGGAAGTTATCACTTTCAAGAATCAGATTTTTTTCCCTTTTCTTCATGATGACCAACCCCTTCTGTCTCCTCCTACCTCTGTCTCTCTCACAAGCATCCCCCTCACCCAACTGCAGCTTAATCTATTATTTTTCATGCCTCAACTCTCTTCATTTACTATCCCTCTCCTCCTTTTTCTTGATTTAGTTAGTGTTTTGAAAACGTAAAATCGTGGATATAATTTTTGACTAGGGGGACAACTGATTTCTAACCAGACCACACACACACCCTATTCATTTTATAGTTAGTTTCGTTTTCGTTGTAAGAAAACAAGTCATGTTTCGTTTTTAAGAAACACGATGTTGATTTATTTTTAATGAAGAAATTATGCGATTGGGAATCTTATTTCATTCTTGGGCTGCTTTCCATTTTAAAACTAAATTCATGTTGACAGTTGTTACCCTGATGTCATCTTTCTTTTTCCCTGCGGATTTCTTGCGCGCGCTCTCTTAAAAGGGGTGCTACTTACTGTTCAGGTGTGAAACAGTGCATTATCAGGGTAATCTATTGAAAGAATAGGTCGTCTGTTTGTTATCGGGTTTCTTAGTTTGCAGCAACTTTGGTGTTTGTTGGGGTGTTTTTTTCTTTTTGCTCTTTTTCCGAAAAGAAATTGGGAGTTAGCACAATCGAGCATTTTTTGTTTTCCGGTAAGTGTGTGATGTTATCACTTGAGATTTGTCTCCAAATTAACGCTACTTTTTTTCTGAATTTTCTCTGTATCCTTCCCCACAGGTGAGACATGGGGATTAACACGTGTCTCTGATTGTGTAACTGACAAGAAAAACGTAAAAAGAAATGCATTTGAATGATTGTTTTTGTAAGGGCTTCGAGCTAGGCTACTTCAGCTCCATTAAATCCCCGCTTGATCATCAGAAATGATATGTCCCACTCCACACGGGGCCACAGACGGCTGACGAAGTTCCCTTTTCTGCAGATAGAAACTACTAACTTAACTGCAGTCAGGGTTTAACATTTGAACCAGAACTCAGGCTTGCTGTGAAAATAGCTTCATAAGGAGACGGGGGTTGGACTTGGTGGAAACTCATTTCTGCCTGGCATGGCGCCTTAGTTTTGGTAACATTAAACGAGGCCCTTCTGTTGAAGTAAAAATTAACTTCCATTTTATTCGTAAGTATTTATGATGAAGTGCCAAATAATAATAGTGTTGTAAACACAAATTTATTTTATTCATAATTAAATTTCTGCAAAAATAACTGTGTGGTTTATTAAGTTGCATCTCATAGGATTTCTGAAATGGGGCAATCAGTTCGTTGCATATTTATGCGTATCGCAATGTTAGAAATTTGTAGTTGTGAACCTCTCTGGACCAATGACATTTTTAATCCCCAATGCAGTTTCGAAGTTGACCTGCCTCGGTGGCGAAATAGCTGGCGTGCTCGATTTACTGTCGGTGGTTCCATAGTCGACTCTGGATCGAGGTGGGTTAGCTTCTTTCGGGAGAGAGAGAAAAGCCCTTCGAGTGAGAAGTAAAACAGAGATCCCGTGTGTTGTACGATGCCATTTGCACATAAAAGACCCCCTCTACTATGCAACGGGTAGATGAGGCAAAATTTCCAGGTGTAGTTTCTCGCCCCCTCTGCCGTCGGTGGAGAAGTGCCTCCAAGGAATCCAAATAGGCCGATGATAAATAAGCATAGGGGCTCCAGCATTGGATTTGCAACCGGCTGTGTAAAAATACCTTCTAACAGATCGCGCCTTGTCCGAATGGGACAAAAATGGGCATCCGACCCTGTCATCACCTCCTTATCCCGTCTGTGGCAGGGTCGGGTCTGCGGGTTCTACCTCTCCAGGCCTCTACCTCCACTAGCTATCCTTTTGAAAAGTTTCTTTAGCCACCTGATTCATAGGATATACCACACTGCAAAGGGAATTCTGTCTGAGCCTACTGCTGAACCTTCATCTTCTTAAGGACCCTGACTACTTTCTCCTTTGTTATCCTGTCCACCACCCCAGAAGTAGTAGGATTGATGTCGATGTCTTACTCTCCCACCGCAACATTCAATAAGCTGTGGAAATTCTCGTCCCACGTCCTCTTTACCTCACAGGGGAGAAACAGAAACCCACCTGTGCTATCCTTCACTATTATGGCGTGGCATATACCTCTAGTTGCCGTATCTCTAGCCTTGGCCAGTTTAAAAACTTCTCTCTCCCCTTTCTCGGTCTCTAACTGATCATAGAGGGCCTCATACTTCTGGTGTTTGGCCAAGGCAATGGCTCTCCAAGCTGTGGTCTTGACCTGCCTTAGTGTATTTTAGACTCCTGGTTCCCTATCTCCCTCCACTTGCGGAAAGCAGCCTTATTTTGCTGGATTCATTCCATCCCCATGTCTGCCTACCCAGGAATGAACCTCCTACTCTAGCCTGGCCTAAAATGGCTTTCCCGCCTTTTCTAATGTTTCTGGCGATCCTGTCTCGCATGGCATTACCTGTCCCTTCCCACCCCCAGTCTGGTAGGGAAAAAAATGTTTTGGTGGGCAAATTTCCACCACCTAATAACCTGCTTGCCTTTGCATGAATGTGTGCTGCCTGTGGCTTTCACTTGAATTTCTAACATGAGTAACCTATGGCCACATTCTTTATGAAAAATTTCGCTGGGGAGAGCCCAGCAATCACAAACCTCTGCTCTATGTTGGGCACCCGACCATGTCATAGGCAGGAGAAGGGTTAGTAATGATGAAATGTTGACAGGAATGGACAGTGAATATTAATGGTTAGGATGTGATAGGATCGGTATGACAGTGATTCAGAGATCAAGAGTGAAATTTAATTGTGGTGTGGACTTTGTAGAGTAGACATACTGTATATATGGTGATAGGTTTAGGGATGACGGAAACTGGGATTGACGAACTTCCGGTTGTCAGACTGACGTATTTTGCGTCGATCGATGTGAGATGTTTATTGTGTTGTTATAACTTCACTGGAATTTGATGTCGAAGGAAATCTGCAGTTGGGGGCTTAGATGAAATAAATGATCCGACAACCCTGAAAGTTGTTTTTTTATTCGAATGGTGTTTTATTATACTTAGGGTCCCAGTGAAGGAATATGGCAAAGGGTGCAAGGATTTCTTTATGTCTAGGAAAAAAATGAAAGGAAATGGGATAATAAGACCTGCGGGACAGGCATGCAGAAGTGGAGGAGGGAAAGTAGACTCCATTACATTGTTGGTGACGACTTTGAAGTTTTATGCCTGAAGAGTTGTGGCACCACACCGTGCAATTGGCGACTCACGCAGCGTGATATGTGTTGATCTAGTGGTCGGATGGAGGGCAGGGGTATTGGTGGAGGGTTACTTAGTCATACGAAAATTACATGGCATACGATGACCCTCATTATTTAACGTCGGAATTGTAGGAAGAAAATAAAAAAAAAAAGTGTTGGGCTCATATTTTTTTGTATTTCAATGCTCCGATTTCTTTTTTCTCTCTCTCTCCTTCTGGGGTGCACACCCTTTCTACACCCCCAACCTTTTTCCTTCAACAGTTTATTCTCGTTTTCTTCAGAGTGAAAATGAACACATGAGTGTTGTTGTAATGTCATCCGGAGGAATGGCAATGACCACAACTGCCAGTCAGGATCTCCAACTCTGAAAACAAATCCTCCCCTTGAGGACTCGCAATATAATTATCATAGTCAGGGTGGTGTAGTTTTTTTCATATTTCATGTGATTTTGTTGGACCCTCATCATCATAACAGTCTCCGCGTAACTCAATTACCCCCCATTCCAGCGTCGACATTGAAATTCTATATTTTGTAAAATCGTTATAAATAACAGAGAGGGGCGTTAAATGATAATTGGTAACAGTAAAACTTGGGAATATTTCAACACGACTCCCTTGCCCTTCCTTCGTTTCTCAAATTTGGGTATGCCAACATTTTTGCCACCAACATGGTGTATCAAGTCACATACATACATCCCTATCGTAAAAAGTGTTTTTTGATTGTTGCATCAGCTGTTTGCTTGTAGTTGAAGAGATGTTGGTCAACCCGAAGCCGTAAAGCGAAACCTCGTGGATCTGGATCATCCCAACAATGATCTGCCCTTTGGTCGCTTCTGGACTGGTCTGTACTGAACTAATATCAGTAGTTTCTTGAACTCATCTTGCTCTTGACCAGAGGTGCCAAACTCATTTCAACTGCAGGTCGCTCTTCCAACAAATAACATTTACGCAGGGCACTCTTCCAATAGTAACATATACACTGGCTGTACGTTCACCCGTCCTCTAAACTGATGACTTGTTTTTCACCGGCATTGAGAAAGAGAAGGGAAAACTGGAGTACCAGGGTACGCCTCTAGTCGTTGGGGGGGGGGGGGGGGGTGTCACTGTGGTTTTAACCTTCAACTTTGAGAGGCAGCCGTTAGATGTCGGGTTGAGAAACTGAACTAAATCCGATATTAAGCAGATGAGGCTCGCCTTAAAAGCACCTCAATGAAATGGAGGTCAAATAGTCGCCCCCCCCCAAACTTTCGTGAAGGGCACAGCATTGAAACCACTCCAGTCAGTTATACATCAAGATTTTATTCCTCTATTGAGACAACATTTCGTTGGGGGGGGGGGGGGGGCTTCATGTAACATCATTTATCCCTTTATAAAAGTTTCTCGTATATTCCATTCCTTCAGACTTTCTTGTCATCTCATATTTTTGCCTACTTTTTTTAAACCGTCTTTCTGTCATCCTTCTTTTCCCCCCTTCCCTCTTTCAGGTCGTCCTCTCCGTCTCGGATCTGGTCCAACTTAAATTTCAACTCATTTCTGTGTAGTTGCTTTGGGCCCATTCTGTTTGCTTGTGTGTTCCGAGAACAGTGAATACTGACTGTACTTCTGTTTGACCCGAGGGCAAAACATTGTCTGTGGTGTTTGGGTTAGGGCTGAGGTAGGGAAAGAGGAAAGGGGGGGGGGTCTGTTAAGAGAGTGATATCAGATTCTTGACTCTGATATGACGACAGCAACGTTCATTACAATCGGAAGTCAATGATGCGAGAATTGAAGGAAATTTTATCATGGAGAATTTTGTGTGGAATCTTTTTTCTTTGGTGATTCAATGCTACTATGTTATAGTTGAAGACTTTTTTTTACTACACTACGTGGAATGGCATAAAACTATGTAACCAATTGATGATGTAGAGTGAAATTTTATAGAAACTGCTGCTGCACATCTTTGCAGTACAGTAGTAATGTGCTGGAAGAAAGACACAAAATGGGAGATAGGGCCTAGTAGGCAAAGAGAAACCTCATTGATTTTCGAAATTTATAGATATATGTGTATATTTATATATTGGATAAAGTCAGCGAGCTGATTTCGTTGCTGTCTTTCCATTTTGATGTATTTTTTTTCTGGAGAAGTAGGAGAAGGATAAAGATGATACTCATATTCTAGCACAACCACGCTGACATTGAGAAGTCCTAAAGATGATGTCTGTATAGTGGTATTCGTGCAGAGGTTTCTAATCTTACTGATAATTTCTGACGCATGATCATTGTTGGATGTTGTTTAGTTGCTGCATCTTATCGGCGTTTTTTTGGATTTTCTCTCTCTCTCTCTCTCTCCCCTCTCCATCTTTTGTTGACCTGAATTCTGCACACTAACTAAGCACAAAGTTTTTTTCTCTCTCTCCCCTCTTATCGGTTTCTTTTCTAACTGTGAAGAAACAGAGGTTATTTGTAAGCTCGGAGTGATTATCAGTTGCGCTTGGTCATGATGACAGTAATGTCTCTTTGACACCAACCAACGTGTATATAATGGATTGCCATCTAAGTTTCTGTTGTTGTTATTTCCGTTTGTTGTTGAGACTTAGTTGATGGAATTAATAATGACCTTTCTTTGGTGCATCTTCTCACCACATCAACTGGCTTGGCAGTCTGCAAACACCGCTTTCCATTTCGGCAACTAAATCAATCAGCAGGTGAAGGCAGTTGATGAAATAGAGAGAGGCAGAGAGCGAGGGACAGAGAAGGGCTGAGAGAGAGAGAGAGAGAGAGAGAGGAGACACACACACACACACACACACACACACAGAGAAAGACAGACAGACAAACAGCTAAAGACAGACACACAGAGAGAGACAAACTATTAGGGTGCTTTGTGAACTGGAGGCTACTTGTAGGTGTAAAGAGTTTCGGTAAAGTTTGTTCTGTCTCTCAGCTTGAAAGTTACTTCACAATATCAGAATGCGAAAGGACGCTCCTACACCGGGAAATGTCGGTGCACTAACGTTATTGTTGCGTTGTAGAAAGGATTCCCATCCATTCATGTCGTAACTTAAAGGGTTCTGAAATTAGGTCGGCTGCCAGCCATATAAAGAAAGCCATTGACCATCAGTTCACTCATTTCTTCTATCTCGTTGTTTTCCATTCTGTCCGTCTGTCTACCTCCTGGCTCCATTTATTCTGCTTCCTAGTACAGGGTTCTACAAAGAAAGAAAGGAATAGAAAATGGAGTTTCACCTGTCCGATATGCCTTCATATACCCCGTCAGTTCACGGTTTTACTTCACTGTAGGAGAGATATTGGTACGACATGAGAAGACATTGTCCGGCAAGTGCACTGACAGCTAAATTTTTTTCTACCGGACTTTTAAAGTTGATTGGCAGCACGTAGGAACACATTAACCATTGGCAGACTAGCCAGGGTGTCATCTTGCAGGAATGGAAGTAGGCCCTGTGATTCTATGACAAAAGCGGGCACCCTTAAATATTAGCCTATATGCTATTATCGCTCATAGTGATTGGTGGGAGCCCTTTGTCTCATGGCAGCCAGTATTTTTAGACTCAGTCCTCCACTGACACTGGCAACGTGGTAAATGTGGTATTTTCAATTTGACCGCCAAAACTTTTTATAAAAGAAGGTTCAAATTTGGAAGAGTATTCAGGGTGACGGTAGGTGCTGTTTATAGGGGGTGGGGACGTGAATGAAGACGTTTTGTGCATGGTGTGGTAGTTCCACTGTTTACTTGCTACGTCCAGATCGACTCTAAATCAGGGTTTGACAAGAGGGTGGCCATTCGTGTTTTGTGTTAAAGATTGTTGATAATGTCCGACTCGACATCAAGAGAAAGTGAAACGTCCGTCTCTTCCACACGTCGTCCGTTCCTCTCCACAGCAATACTGATTAATCAGGTGATCAGAATGCAACTCTTTCCTCTCAAAACTTGGCGACACAAATGAATGTTGTATTAAAAGGATGAATATCTACTAGGCTTTATTGGCACTGCGCTAATTGTCCATCTCTCCATCAGGATCACCGGAAATTCGGTTTTCATCAATGTGAAATCTGACGAGCATGATTCCGGGAATGTCACTAATGCTTTTTTGAAGTCTTGATGCGCACCAACTATTGAGAGCAGTCATTGATAGATTTATTTATTAATAACGTATTTTTCTGCTAAAAGGTGGTTGTAACGCGTTCGGGTTATTCTTTTGGCGGAAGGAACTCCTAAATGGATCTAAAGGGAGTATGTGAAAGATGTGGTGAATTCATATCTCTTTTAGACTAAAGTGGATGGATTTCGGTAACATGTCGAGCAATAAACGTGTTAGTTGACGGATCTAATCTTGTGTCGACCTCCTGTTTCGTTCATCGTCGTCATCATCCAGTGCTGCTGGATCTTGCGTCTGGAAAGAGAGTGCATTGTCCTTGTCTATCGCTTTTAGTGGATATATCGATTCCACATCCCTTAACTATTAGGATATGCCATTCTTAGTCGAAAAGGGGTGTGAATATGATGCAGAGAAATTGACAGCTCCAGAAAACGTCAGGGATGTACACACTGGCAATAAAAAAGAGAAAGGACTACCTAACCGAGCGTCGGTAGAGGCGTCCACAAAATGTGTAACAGAAGGTGGGCGAGGTTTTTTTTCGTACTGGGTTGTAAAAGGCAAGATACTGGAAAGAGGCGGAAATTGCATGTGCTATTAACGAGGCACAGGTGGTTTATGACTAGCTACTTAAAATGTCAGGTGACGAATTTCCCACGAATGAAGGGAAATTACGACTGATACAATTACAGATTGCTCATCCTAATTTTTTGTTGTTGTTGGGTTCCCTTCCTCACCCAAAATCTATGCGTCAGTTACTGAATTTGAAGGAAATGTTGACATCCTCGCCATCTCCATTCTTCCATATCGTTGGTGCAGTTTTCTAAACTGAAAGTCACCTGTAACTTAGGACAATTAAAATAATGTTTTTTTCTGGCGACGATATGCTTCATATGTTTGGGACACATTTAGGGAACTAGTCTGTCGTATCGTTTAATGATTCTAGCATTTTTTAACCCTCAAGGTTCTTGAAGTCCATCCAGGTGCGGGTTTGAAGAAGGAATTTCGCAGACCGGAAGTATGCCACTGCTACTTAAGATTTTGGTGTTCACAAAAATGATTATCTTAAAGTGTCCTGTTTTGACTAGGGACAACTATTATTTGGGCTAATCATGATGTTCAATTGTAGAGAGTTCTGGTCACAGAGTTACTCGGGTCAGTCAGGTAGGGAAGATGGCCAGCTCCGATTTCGACTCTTTTAGGCGCGGTACACACATGCGGTGAATTGTCGCCAGTAGACATTTGACAACTGTCCAGAAGGCGTGCTCTTTTTGCCTACCAAATCGCAAAACTAAGAAACTTCACGGATGTGTGCACCACTCAATACACCAAGAGGTACTACGCAATCGGATGTGCGGGTGCGGCGCTGTTGCGGTTCAGTAGGGATCTGCGGGTATTTTTAGACGCAACTCCGATTTGCGAGACTGCAGCTGTGCCGGAGGTATGTGTGCACTCTCCCATTTCAACTAATGTATCTCATGCCGCAATTACGAGGCTGCACGGGCGTCGCACGAGAAAAATCGCATGTGTGTCACGGGCCTTAATGGGGCCTTTTGTTTGTGTGTTTTGTTTCTCTCCGTTAGCACTTCAGGGATTTGGTCCCAACGTTGCGTCGAACTCTCATTTGTTCCTTCTGCTGTTATTTCCTTATCACTGACCCGAACAAAATGAGTGTGACTGGTACGTTAACGAGGATATTACACCAGTTATCATCGCCATACTCATTTCCACGCGACAGACATGAGAGGCGAGCTCCGATACCTGGGAATTTTCCAACCTACACGTATCCGTGAATAAAAGGTGACGTTGGTTCGCCCCTCATTATTAGAGAGAGGCCTTTATTACAGGATTGTATCGCGATCTGGTAAATTGTCGATGGTTGGTTCCACGTTAGGATATTTATTGCCATAACAATATTAGAGAGACCTCCGGTTGTAGCAAGTGGCAAACGCCTAGTGCATTTTTTACGTAGTTTCGTTTTACGGTAAGACCCGCCTCGGCGACGCAGAGGTACCGTGCTCATTTACTTCGTCAGAGGCTCGATACTGGATCGCGGTGGGTTGGCTTCTTTCGGGCTGTCATTTGCTCGCAAAAGAATCCCCTTCTACTATGCAAGGCGTAGATCAGGGGTAGCCAACCTTTTCAGTAAGTTGGCCAAATTTAAGAAATAATATTTCCTGCCGGGCCACGCACCTAATTCTTTTGTTGAATTAAAAGTAAAAAAAAAAACAAGAGTATGTCAACTGCAGCTTCGACCACATGGTCGCTTCTCAGTATGTGAGATCGTGGTTCAAACGCTTGCCTGGTTGATGCCGACTCATAATGCAATGTCGTTTTGGTGATGAATATAATAATTCTATTGACCTAGTTCAAGAGGCCGCTCGGCGGGCCTCGTGTTGGCCACCCCTGGCGTAGATGAAGCAAAATTTCCAGGTGTAGGAACTATGCCCGTTGGCGACGTAGGTGGAATGCCCCAACTAACAGTAGGCTGACGATAAATAAGCATAGGAATTTCAGCTTTGAACGTCAGCCGTCCAACTGATCGCCCATGTGTCCATCCAGAGGGTCAAAATCGGTACCCGACCCTGTCATAGGTGGTGAAAAGGTTACCGGTTGCTATTTGCTTTTACTGTAGTAGTGGTAAAATGTGATATTAATCATTTCTTGCGCCATTGACCTGAAAAATGGATATAAAAGCAGACGTTGTGATTTTCGAGATCCGCTAACCGATAAAATTATTGTGTGGATGGGCGCCCACTTTTTTGATATTCAAGTAACAGATATAATGTACCATGCTTTTTTCAGTTCAACATGTGTATTAATACACTCCTTTGAGCACCGAAATTAATAGTTGCCATATGCTCTCATAAATTTTGGCATTAGCGTATATAAATTGTTGAATCAAGACGTGATTAAGACAATTGGAAGTGCCATTAAGTCAATCAGGACAATTTAGTACATCGTCTTCCTATTTGCCGCCTGTAGCAAGTCAGAAACCCGTTCCGTTAATTGTGACTTATTCATTGTCTACAATTCATAAAAAAAAACATAGTAGAACTTGACACCCAAGGCACAGAGCAGGACGGGCGGGGGAATTCTCGGAACAGGGTAATATCTAATTTGGGCGCTCAGAGTTTGTGGATAAGCTAGTGTCGTCCTGTAGCACAGAGAACCACAGCGTTTTCTTACTCGGACAGTGGATTTGCGTGACCACCTGCTGACTGAATACTGCAACCCTTTTTGGAGATGAAATGCAGTATCGTATTCCACAAAGATTAGGCTATCTAGTTCAAAGTTAACGTCATCTACGTCATTAACCTCTCTTTTGCACATATGGCAGGGTCGGATACCCATTTCTTGTCCTTTTGGGACAAATGGGAAATCTACAGGACGGTATTTTTACGCAACCGGCTGCTAACCTAATGTTGCAACCTATGTTCTTGTTTATCCTCGACCTATTGTGATTCATTGGGGCACTTTTTCCCACCACTACCGTCCGAGGACGAGCTCCAAAGTCTGGAAATTGCGTCGAACTATATTTATTCCATGCAGGGAATGACATCGAACACCAAACGGGACCGCGACTATGCATCACATCTGACGGAAGTCCCACTAGAATCCCCCTACTCTGTCTCTAGGTCGATCTTGCGGCGCTGTCCAGGGACGAACTTGCGCCGCTTGACGTAGTAGTCCTCTTACATGCAGTTGTCTGCGTAAATATGAAGGATACCTTGTTAGTGAGATTTTTTTAGGCTAGGCCAATTTGTCTAGATCTCCACTAGCACCCCAGCAAATTTCGGAGCGGCGAGTTGCGTTGGACACACCAGTTCTCGTCTGATCACTGAAGTTAAGCAACGCAAGCCCAGTTAGTACTGACATGGGTGGTCGCTCGGGAAAGCTGGGTACTGCTAATACCCAATACTCGTCGCATTGGTGTAGTGTCTGTGCAGCATATGCATTAGAACTACGCAGTGGACGGGTCTCTAATGACCTTGTAGTTGACGGGACCTTAAACTCCAACAAACAACAAAAAAAACCCAGCAAATTCGTGCACACATGGGACCTCGGGTTTACTTTCCGTCATGGATCAAATCTTGCTCCACCACAGACTCAGTAGTCCAGACCGCTAACTCTGCGTCATCGACTCTTGAGGATGGAGGGGACAGTTCTTCCTGGGGGAAGTGTCGAGTTGAGTTTCATTGAGTTCGTTACCCTTGTGATGTGCGTAGTGGCACCTGCACTACACCTGTCTGCAAACGTCCCAGGTACATCATCAACTCGCTTCCTGGTGCCGCTTAGTGGCGGTTGGCAAGGTGCACTTCTGTACAAGGGTGGTTTGTTAGTCGTAGTTAGAAATTTAGAGTCGTTATATAAATCGCTTTCCTGGTGATTCCTTTTTTAAAAAAAGTATTTGCAGTATAGCATTTGTAACATGTTATCATGCATGAAATCCAGTTTTACAGTTCATTACCAGGACTTAATCAATTTTTCTGTAATGTCTATTCGTTCCATTCAGACTAGATAAGGATATGTTGTATCGTGAAGTTGATTCTTGCAATTTTTATTTCTGTAAGAAACACTTTACTGGATCAATTCAAAATTCAACTTTTCATTAACGTAGGAAGTAATGTTGTTTTTAAAAATGATCATTAAATTATCGATTTTTCTGCTCCGACCTCGCGAATGGGATGAGGGAAGTAGGTGCTGTAAGCCACACTTTTTTTTTGAAGAAGATTGTTTATTTAATTATTTGGAAATTTTTTTTCCTGATAAACAGCAAAAGCAGCAGCAGCAACAACAACCAAAATAATAACAGCAACTGAAAAGGGTGTTGCCAGCCATCGTCCAGAGTGAAAGGGGGAACAGCCATGATATCAAAAATGTATGCACCAATTTCTACTGTCATGCGAAACGGAATTCGTTGACGGGAAAATTGCAGTTATTCACTTTGTCTCTCACTCACTTTCGGAAGGAACCAAGGCACACCTAAGACTTCCGTTTTTGGCCGTTGAATTTGGAAGGGGTTTTCACCTAATCACTTCTCCTTCCTGTAAGTACACGGGACGTAAACACACTCCCTAAATGTGAGGGAGGTATATTGTTATTAGTTTTTTTTTTGCCAGGATCTTACTGCATGTTCACTGCCTCCTCAGAATCATCCTGAAGGCCTGTTAATCAAATGTCAAATTTCAACATGCCCTACTATTATTTACTTTTTTTCGACTCTGGTAACTAGGAGGTGATTGATAGTGTTGAAATGCAAGAGAATAGATTGTTTGTCAGTGATGGCACACGAATCGTTCAATTAACAGGTATATATTTTTCGTAAGGGAGGAATGATGGAACTGGTTTTGTCTCTCCCTCTCCCCTCATCTTATCGAAGAAATTGGCTAATGCTGTTCTCTGTCCCGTGTTGTGCTGAGGGCTGCTTCTAATATGGACGGAGGATCATTGAAAGGTGATGAATGGGTCCACCATCGTATTGTTAGCAGGGTGGTAGTGGCAGAAGGCAAGTCAAGAGGTTGAAATGGCATTCCTGAGAGATACAGAGGGCCAGCGAAACTATCTTTACATTAGTGGCTGTCATACTGAGGGCCACAACGCTGTGGGGGTGCCACTTGCAACTCAAGAGATTTCGGACCTTTGAGACGTAGGAAGGCTGTGATACAAGTTCAGGAATGCAATGAATTACTGGCAATTGCCATTCGTTTCAATCTTTCGTCGAATTCCTCAATATCCGACTCCTTCATGAACGGGCGGAGGGCTTGACTACTGCGTTATTGGTTCCAGGTTCACATCTGGATCGAAGTTGATTGTCTTCTTCCTGGATGGGAAGGAAAGCCGTGGTCCCGTGTTGTGTACGATGTCATTTACACGTAAAAAAACCTCTCTACTGTGCAACGATTAGATGAGGCGAAACTCCCAGGTGTAGGAGGTTGGTTGGTGCAGCCGGTTGGGTAAAAATACCGTCCAACAGATCATTCAATGTGTCCATCTAGAAGGACAAAGAATCCGTCTTATGGTTGTTAGTGCTTCATTTTAATTTCCTGCGGGCCTGTTTTTTTTTCCTAACTTTTCCCCAAACCTCAATATCTGTCCATTGTCGAACCCCGGTAAGAATCAGGAAATAATCAATCCTAAAATAGTGGTATTATGCCAAACTATTTAATAAGAGTCATTGTCTTCAACAATGTGGTCCAGTAGTGAGCCCGTTTGACCTTCAAAAACTGAATGAAGTAGAGGTACAGTACTGCCATTTCGGCAGTTGTCTATTGCTTCCATCTGGAATAAGTGATACTCCCGTTGACTGTTGGGTACTGTCAGTTACGAGTGTATAGATAAATTGTGATGACCAGGTAATTGCAGGAGTTGTCGGTTGGTTCTCTGAATGAATGCAAATTTTTAAATAATCAGGTGGAAGTGGAGTCTCGTGACAGTAGTAATTCATTGAGTGAATGATTTTTGTTGACGTTGTTGTTGCTGAGGTAAACATATTTGTAGATGAATGTGACACGGAAGCTGGCTTTGTTAGTGTTTCGCGTTGTAGGGTTTTTCCCAAATGCACGAAAAAGGAAATCATAGAGATTGCCAATTTCAGAAAAAAAATTGTAGTCCAACACGCGTTATGCATACTTAAATCCTATTTTTCCTAGGTCGCTTAATATTTTTGTCGTCCAGAGCAACGGTGGTGATGTTAAATCAGGATGGTAATAACCGTTAGTGCGAAATTTTCAATTTACAATAGCCATAACTGAATTGATAATAACACTCTTGATATTTCTTTTTCGTCAGTGCACAGGTTCCATTCTGATTAGGAAAGATGATTTTCGTGTTTTTTTTCCACACTTAAAGGTGCGTATAGGTTTAAGGCTGTGATATCCCCCTCCTCCACCAATGAAATTTCTAAACCGCAGTGTATAAGTATAATCCTTATTGTAGGTACTCGTCATGATCATTTCAAACCATGTTCTCGAGGATCCCTCGAGGATTTGTCCTGCTGAAACAGGGAACAAGTGGGCAAACTGTTGTAGGTGATATTTTGGCTTACTCGGCTGCCCA
Source organism: Trigoniulus corallinus (assembly GCA_013389805.1). Lineage (NCBI taxonomy): Eukaryota > Metazoa > Arthropoda > Diplopoda > Spirobolida > Trigoniulidae > Trigoniulus > Trigoniulus corallinus. The sequence goes on from JAAFCE010006156.1 coordinate 11,441,867, forward strand.
CCTATTCTACAACCCATTGTAATTTAATCGGTAGTCTATTTTCCGTTGTTGGGACACTTTCACCACCGACTTCAGGGGAGGCGAGCTATATTACACCTGGAAATTGAACTGATCTACAAATACAGACTTGGCCAAAAGTATTGAACACTTAAAAACTTGGGATATTTTAAATACATTTCCGTAAAATAACTTCAAATGAAACTTATGAGGGGGTGGCAAATTGCGTTGGACAAACCCAGTTCTCGTCTGATCACTGAAGTTAAGCAACACAACCCCCAGCTAGTACTGACATGGGTTGTCGCTTGGGAAAACTTGGTATCGCTAATACCCAAAAACCGTCGCATTAGTGTAGCGTCTGTGCAGTCTCTGCATTACAACTATGCAGTGGACGGGGCTCTAATGACCTTGTAGTTAAAGGGCCCTAAAACACCAACGAAACAAACAAAAAACCTGAAACTTATGAATAAGAAATGATCTGATATTAACAATATAATCAGTATTTGTTTGATCCACCCTTAGAACTAAACATGACAGCAATATTTCATGGCATAGAGCTAACTAATTCATGGGTGTCTTCACGTGAATTCCATACCTTAGGATTAGGAATAACCCACAGGTGCTGTATTGGATTCAGAACTGGGCATTGTGCAGGCCTTTCAATAAGACGAATGCTGTTTTAATTAAACCAATTCGTGGTTCATAAATGATTGAAAGTGAAGGTCTCAAAACTCTTTCAACTATATCAATGCGCATAATTCAGTCCATGAGACCGTCACATAGACACATTAGTCCAGAGCACTACCTGCTACAGTGCAGCCCCAGATCATCGCATTCCCTCCCCCATGTTTAAGTGAAGGAGATGATATTTCTCACTCACTCATTGCATCACACGTGGCATCTCAGGGGTCCCATAAACATAAAAAATTAAGGAAATTTCATCTAAAGAAGGTCAGGTTTTTATTATGGCGAAAGTTCATTTAATGAATTGAAATAAGATGTACCAATCCTCCTTCGATAGATGTTGCTGCCTAATAGCCCGTTCAATATTGAGATTTTGTGTCTTTTTTCTAAACCCCATGACTTGTCTTGCTTTGCAGCCTTTCAATTCATCTTTAGCAAGTCGTCCTCTTGTTATTCTGGCAGAAATTGGTCTAACAATATCCTCAGAAAATTCTTCAAGAAGCGCAAATGACGTTTCTTTCTCACCTTTATTGGTGATTCTTTCACAGTTTGCTTTAAGGCGAATAGCACAGCTTGTCGTGAACATCTAACAGTTTTCGAGATTCCTTCTTGGAATTTCTCTTGTTCTTCTAAAATCTGAATTTTTACACATTGTTCTGCCCTGAGTTCACCTCTCCTGGGCATTTTTACAATTGTGGAAATCAAATTCACAATTTCGTTAAATTTAAACAGAAACTTTGTTTATAACCTAGAAAGAGTGAAATGTCAACTGTACTTAGTCAAAAAGCTCACATTACAGTTACATTTTGCATGAAAGTTATATGGCCCACTGAAGAAATGAACTATGACCTTTCTTATCACCTTTTGTGAACACTGCGCTTCTTTCGGGCGAGAGAGATGCCCCCAGTGTGCATTCCTTCAGATGAGAAGACCGAGATCCCGTGTGGTGTACTATGGCATTTGCATGTAAAAGAACCCTCTCTACTATGCAACGGGTAGATGAGGCAAAGTTTCCAGGTGGAGGAGCTCGCCCCCCCCTCCCGCCCTGGCTTCGAGTCGATGACATTCGCCGACGATAAGTAGACAGACGATAAATAAGCATAGGGGTTGCATCTTTGGTCGGCAACCGGCTGTGGAAAAACGCTGTCCAATAGATCATCCTTGTGTCCATTTAGAGCAGCGATTCTCAACCTTTTCTTTTGCCATGGTACACTTACTAATTTCAAAATTTGGCGGTACACTAACAACGACACATTTCGGGGCACACCAACGCCAAAGAAAATATACAGTATGCAAAAATCTTGCTTCGGTGGCGCTCGGTAACTGTGTCAGTAGTTTTTGGTTCAATACTGGACCGAGGTGGGTTGACTTTTTTCGGGCGAGAGAGAAGCCCTAAGTGCACCTTCTTTCGGGTGAGAAGTAAAACCGAGGTCCCGTGTGGTGTACGATGGCATCCGCACGTGGAAGAGAACCCTCTCTATTATGGAACGGGTAGAGGACCAAAATTTCCAGGTGCAGGAGCTCGCCCCCTGTCTTCTGTGGAATGTCCCGACGAACAGTAGAAAGACGATAAATAGCATAGGAGTTGCAGCTTTGGTTGGCAACCGGGTGTGGGAAAACACTGCCCAATATATTGCCCTTGTGTCCAGTCAGAGGTACAAGATGGGTACCCGACCTCGCGGCACACTCTCGTGACTCTCTAGTGTGCCGCGGCACAGGGTTGAGAATCGCTGATTTAGAGGGACACATGGGTACCTGACCTTGCCCTAGGAGGGAAAAGGGCTAGGAATTGCTTGCTTTGCTCTAATTACCGAGGTTTTACTGTTTTCTTCATTTACTGTTTAAGATTCAGCTTCAACTCCTTCGCCTTTAATAGCTAACATTGTTTAACAATGCTTACAACAAAAGTATGCTTGTGGGGGGATGTTTTTCATTCAGATTTTTTTTTCTGCACAAAAACCTCCTCTTTTTATTTTAATGTAGATTATATTTTTTCTCCACTTCCTCTCTGGAGTTTGAAAAACATTTTATTAAAACGATTGTCGATTGTGCCTTGATGGAATGAAGCAGAAGAAGAAGTGCCATTACTCATTGGTCTATAATTGAGAAGTTAGGACGACATTGGCAGACGACACAAGCACGCACTTTTCTCTTGAGTTGTGCAGCAGTAGTAATATTCGTCTCTTTTTCTCTCTCACTCTGTCACACGAATGTCGACCACCATTGTCCCTACCTTCCCCCATCCCTTCTATGAGATTTTAATATCGCTCACATGATGTAGTCCATAACTTGAGTCCATCTTTTTCTTCCGAGGTGGATCATTTTCATTCAATTTCATCCCTCATTGCTTTCGTGTCGTGTTATTTTTCCCCCCTCCTACTTCTTCTTGTGAAGTGCCCATTCGTTGTGGATTTTTCTGTGCGTGTGTGTATATATATTTTCTTATGTCCTATAGATAGGTGGCGTATGTATGGATGCATGAAATTCGAGTATATAGGGCCCTTGCATTGAAATTGGATCCTTATTGGAAGCACACAAAAGGAATTGCAATGCTATGGTATTGAAGACACATGAACAAGTTAGCCAAACATGGTGCATACGCCATTCATGTCCATTGACTGGGCCTTAACCCCATTCTGTCTCTTTTCTCTTTCTTTCTGTCTCTCTCTATTTATATTTTTGCTCTCACTCTTGAATTCATCGGGCCCATTGTGTGGGGAGACTATAGGAGAAGTCCATTTTGAAGAAGACGTTGTCACTTATTTACAAGAGGTTGCCTTTTATTCTCTCAGCTTGGAGCTACTTTTTTATGGGTCCTTTTCTCCTCTCACGCCCGCTACCTCTCTCTATCTCTCCTCTTCATTTACCTTCCCCCCTCCATTTTCTGCTTTAGGATACAGGCAGAAAGGGAAAGAGGGGTATAGGCGTAGGGCGAATCTCGAAATTGTCTTTGGGCAGGCCGTCTACAGCTAAAGGTTATTCATTCAGTCGTGTTATGTTGAAGGACCTTAGAACTTTCATTTGTTCCCAAAGATTTCTTCTTGCACCCGGTCTTTTTTTCTCTTTGAAAAAGATGTTTAGCTTTCGTGCCCATCGTGTGGAGAGGGGATGGGGTTTTTTCCCCTCGTCCTAAAATATTTCATCCATATAGTCAGGCATCTGATAATATTCTCAGGTTTGTGCCCAAGTAGTATTTGGTCTACCTGCTGTCAGCATTTTGTTGCTTACTGGCTGGCCCTTGTGGACTCCTATTACTTTCGTCTTGCCTTTTCTCCTTATCTTTCGAATAACCACCTTCCCCCTTCTCTCTCTCTCTCTCCCTCCCTCCCTCTCTTCCTCTCCTCCAATCTCCCTTCTACAATCAGAAGAAAGGAGGCAAAGTACAGAGAAGAAAATTGACTTGCAAATTTGGTGTCTTAGATATATTTCGTGTTGCTGGCATGTCAAGTATTCTATGCATTGGGAATGATGCGAAATGTCAAAAGTTCATGTGAATTGCTTGAGCATCTCTGTTTTTTTTTCAAGAAAAAAGTTATCGGAATCGTCCACATATGTCTGTCTGTCTGTGTCTTGGTCTGTCTTCGTCTCTTCTCACTGTTATTTTCCTCTGTGATAGCGTTTGGAAGTGCAGTAGCACCATGTTGTTCACAATCTCTTAATTTCAATGACCCCTTTTAGCTGCTCCCATTGCCGTCAGGTCTGTTGCGGTAAATATATTCCAGACCTTACCAAATTGCTTTTGAAACTTTCAAATCTGGATTTTGTGATAATATTGTTTTAAGATAAAGAGTTGATGTGTTTGCCTATGTACAAGGCGTGTGATAAGTATAACGACTAACTAGAGAATTCACGTTGCTGAGGACATCTTGGGAAACATTTCTGTGCTTGGGGCAAGATGCCTTTTTTTCTCGCATAAACGTCAACACCCTCCCGCCTTAAATTACTTAATAATAAAGGCGAATGTGTGGTCCCCCTTAAACAGCTGTATTTATTAATGAATGCAGTCGTAAAGAGGTTTTATTTTTTGTTTTCAGAAATTGTCTTTGGCATCTTTAGTGGAGTTTTATCACTGAAGAAAAACAACCGACTGAGGCTTGGGGCGAACTTGCATATTTTTAGGGTTTTCTAGCTCTGGAGGCTCCGTTTGGCCAACAGCCATAGGGTCTTAATGATATTGCCAAAATACACAATTATTGCTGTTGTCATGAAGTGTTGAAGAAGCAAATGGTTTTTGTGAACGTCTTCAGATTGCGCGTGTTGCAACGCGCCTTGAACGCATTTGTTTTGATTGAATTTGTTATTATCCAGTTGTAGGAGGACGTACGACAGTCAGATGCACTCCTGACAAGAGGACTTGTGTCTTGTTCACGAGTGTAGGTGCAACCCTAGGACCCCTGTGGTCTCTCAAAGAAAGAGGAGGGACACCAGAGGTGTGTCAAAATTTCAAAGAAAAGATAAAATCGGTACTCACTCTTATACTGTTAGATGAGTAATAAGGACCAACTGTGTGGCAGCAGGACCTCTTGTACTCGGAAATTAGTTTGCGTAAACTTCCGATTTCTACATTCCACGCTGGGCCGCTGGTATCAGGAGTATTTAAGGATGGTCTCTTCCACTTCATATACCAAAGTCTGACTAGAGTTTGTTACTGAACGTCGGTCATTATCCTACACCCCGGGAATTTTGCTGAGGGCTGTATTGCGTTGGACACACCAGCTCTCTTCGGATCACTGCAGGCAGGCAATGCAACCCCAGCTAGTACTAGCATGGGTGACCGCTTGGTAACACTGAGTACTGCTAATACCAGTTTTCCCAAGTCGCCACCCATGTTAGTACTAGCTGGGGTAGCGTTGCTCAACTTCAGTGATGAGGCGAGAACTGGTGTGTCCAACGCAATAAGCCGCTTCCTCGACTTCACCACAGCTCCTCCAGTCGCCAAGGGACGTTGTCTCTGATTTAATTCCCATTGCTGAATATCTTATGGAATTGCTTGTCTCTCTTTGGATGCTGCTGTCGGAATGATTGAAAGATATCATCGCCTTTATGTCTGACTAAGAAATGAATAAGATGAAAACAGACAGAGGGGAACAAATAAGGGGGAACGAGTGAGGGGCACCTTGCTTATTGATTATGACTGCAATGGAGAAACTGCAATATAACAAAAGTAGTAGAAATAAGCAGTGCTTATATTATACTGTGATGTATAAAATGAATTGAACAATAGCAAGGAAGTGTACTTTTTATGAGACTGTAATTGACTCTTTTTGTTTTTGGGTACACTTAAAAGTTTGGCACTTTTCGACTGCAGCACCATCCTACAAGTTTATAATGCCTTGTAGGAGTAAAAAAGACAAAGGGAATTCGACGTTGATATGAAACTTTAGTGTAACTGACAGATTTTGCATTCACCTCTATTGATTTTATTTCGAGGTGTGATATATGCTCAGAGAAATTGCTACTGTATGTACATTGTTGGATATTTTGTTTCTACGCTGTCGTCGTTATTTCCGTCACTGATAAAAATAATGCGGATATTGATAGATTTATAAACTACCTGTCCGAAAAGGAAAAAGCGAAGTGGCATTGGGGCATTCATTCCATTGTCGATTTTGAAGGAAAGCAACTGAAAGACAATTTCAGACTCAGTAGTTGAAAGTGAAAGACCAGTTTTCGTTTGAGATCCTAACACTCTTGTGTGTGAGCGTGATCAAGGTAAATTTTGAGTAGGAAGGTGCAGTGGCGTCACTAGGGGTTGCGGGCCGCACCGGGTGACACCACTCGCATCATGACAAATGGGGTGACACCAAAGCAGAAGATGCGGCTTTTTGTCGGGAGAGGAGGGGGTGATGCCAACCCTAGCGACGCCACTGGGAAGGTGGATTTGATCTTAGATAATGCTAGAGGTTCTTTTATGGAACAGCAGGTGAGACAGTGAATGACCTCTGTTATCCCAGGAAGGGAAGCACAACGACACCTACACGATTGCCCCAGGTATGGACACCTGGCCTTTTCGATCTGTAATACCCCTGATGATTGAAGGAATTAATTTGAGGTCTACTTGGTCTCGGGTTACCCTAAATTCGATTTCCAGCTTGGCGCTGCCCAAGGCCAGCTAGAGGTTTTGCTGGACCTCGAGAAAAATCAATATATGCAAAATTCTTTTCAAACATTGGAAGAGTAGGTCTTCAGTCATTTTGGTAGTGTTAATTCCTCCTTGAGATCAAAGTAATCGGGGACTCTTCTGTTCACGGACAGGGCGGCTTCTGTGCCCTGTCCCTCGTGCAAAATAATGTTAACCGTCTGTGCGGAGCGGCTGTATTGCGGTAGACACGCTGATCGCTGAAGTTAAGCAACGCAACCCCAGCTAGTGCTGGCATGGGTGAATGCTTGGAAAAACTGGGTACAGCCCATATCCAAAAATCGTCGTAATAGCGTAGTGTCTGTGCAGATTCTGGATTAGAGCTAGGCAGTGGAAGGGACTCTAACGACCATTGTAGTTGACGGGCCCTAAAACGCGAATGAAACAAAAATTAACCGCCTGTAGGCTGAAGGGTGTACTGCAGATTACTGTTCATCCAGAGGCTACTCGCAAGGCCCCACAGTCCTCACTTCTCTAGGTTCGTTTCGAACATCCTCCTCCCTGTCATTGTAACATGCTTCTACCTGGACATCCCGTACTCGGAAGTACTCATTAGGTTGGTCTGTCTATCACCGTATGTTAGGGTCTGCTGGTTTCAACAGTATCCTAATGACCCTGAAGACTACATTTTATTGCTGGTGTGACATTAATGATACTTTTCAAGGTTTCTCTTGCATCACAATTCCTCGGGTGACATCGAAATGAATTTTAGGATAGGATGAAGAATGGGAAGTGGGCAAGTATGGTAGAGTAATTCCGCTTCCTGCTCAATGTGAATTCCGCTGGGGGCTGGTAAATGTGTCGCGGATGAAGTTGGTGCTGAGTAAGTTTAGGAGTACCTAGTAAGTGTGTTATCCTCCATCTTATTATGGTTTCTAGCCAAAAGATGTTAGTGATGTAATTTAAAATGAAATAATGGTCGTAAATGATGTCATTTTGTTGACTGTTTAACAAAACTGACATCGTTACTACTGCCTCTGACACCATCACCATGACCGCCATTTTGTAATGAACATAGTAGTAACAAATTCACTTTGCCCTCAACTATGTCTTCCGTTGCCATTTCTTGATTATCTTCCTGTCTTATATTGTTATATTCTCAAGAATATATGTACGTGTGTCTAGTCAGTGTGTGAAATGCAATTTTTATATGCTTTTAAGTCTGTTTTTTTGTGTGTTGTCTCTTTTCGGAAGGTTTTTTTTAACTGGCAATGTGTCGACCATAAAAAGAAAATATGGCGACTAGACTAAGTTGGTTATCATGAGGACATTATTTGACTTGGAGACTGTGTTCACTAAACGAATTTTGCAAGTAGAAAAAGGCCATGATACCAATAATTCGGTTTTGTTTTTAATTAAACATTAGATGTGAGTAAACGTGTTAGTGGTCGTTAGGTTCTTCAAATGTATTTCCTGATAGTTTCCGCTAGCACCTCTACATTGTGCGTACCTTTTTTTGTGTACTGCTACTGTCTTCTTAGCCAGCTTGAGGAAAGTGGTTTACCTAATGCAGCTGTTTCGCTGTGCCTCTGTCCCCCCCCCCCCCGTGATTTCCTTCATCCTGTCAATGTAAAGATGCTCTTAATGCCCCTTTAATCTTCTGGAGGCTTTAGTCGTCTTTGCATGGAATTTAATTAAAGGTAGACGCATCATGAACGTTCATTAATGTTCACAGACGAGCAATTGTTGACTGACTGACCGACGTCTTGTGTTGTCTTGTCTTGTCCAGTCTTGAAAGCTCACATATACATGTCATCTTAGATCTCAGTCTCTATTTAGATAAGAAAGTGTCTCTGATTGATTCATGATGGTCAACTTGACTTGATACATCCTCGTATGCTGGAGAACTGAGTTCAATTCTCACCTGATGCTGTCTCCATTGTTCCTTCTCATTAGCACATCTCGAAGGATGGTAATGCATATGTTGTCTTTCAAAGTGCTATTAAAAATGCACCCTTTCCCCCCACTCATGGCTTTCCATCGCTCGTGATCACAGGTTGAGAACTGAGTTCAATTGTCACCTGGTGGTGTCGTGATCACAGGTTTGAATCTCTACACTGGAGCTGAACATACGTGTAGGAGGGTCCCGGTGTAGGAGGTCATATTTTTGACTTTAATAAGTGGTCACATAGCAGGACCTGAAGGGCTGCCCGTTTGTCTGTTGTCCCCTAAAGTGTTATGCGTTGAACGCACCACTTTTCGTCAGATGACTGAAGTTAAGCAATGCAACCCAAGGTAGTACCGACATGGGTGTTGGTTGGGAACACTGGGTACTGCTAATTTCCCCACTCCTACCTCCTACTCATCCGTGAGCAGCCTCCACAGGGTCCGGCGCGTTATGGCTGCTTGACCGACTCCTCTACCCGTTGGCGTAGCAAACTAACAAACCAATCATTGTGTTACTTGCAAAATGCAGCTTTCCCCCCACGGCATTACACCTCAGCCTTCTTGATCTCGTGATCACAGGTTCAAACCTGACTGAGATTTCGTTCTGGAGGCTGGAGTAAAATTGCATGTAGACATTTTGAGCACTTTCTTCACGAGGCAGAACTTACGTGTAAGTTGGCGAAATTTCCTGGTGTAGGAAGTTGCATTTATTTATTTAAGTGGTCTCAGAGGCAGGACCTGAGGGGGCTGACCAGACGTTAAATAATCCACTTAGGTAGGTTGTTGGGATTTCGGTTAGCAGTTGAAACCCTTTTGACCTTTATCGAGTGTTTGAGTCGTTTCTGCTGCTCAGAGACTCATAATAGGTCGCACTGCCAAGGCCTGCATCGATCGGTTGGGTCTTGTTGCCCGACTGACCAGGCTGCAGTGTGCTGGACTGAAGCCAACAGCTGTCTCTCTGCTTGCATTCTAAGTCGATTGGCCTCACCATTTGGCAATTCTAGATAATATTCTTATGTACTACTAGTCTTTATGTAGCTGAAAATAGCAACGCGTTAAGAGTTTTGTTAAATTACCGAACATCTCGTTACAGTAATGGAAATGAATATTTAAGCCAAGTCTCAAGAAAGAAAGCCCAAGATGGCTGCTGAAAGTAGAGGAGGAGCGTCATACATATTAAATTGTTTCTTGGTGTTTTCGCCTTGCACGGACCCACCTCGATGGCACAGAAGGTAGCGTGCTCTATTACTGTGTCTGTGGTACCAGGTTCGATACTGGATCGAGGTGAGTTGGTTTCTTTCGAGCGAGGTAGAGGTCCCGAGTGCCTCCCTTCCCTAAGATGGGAAGTAAAGCCGTGGCCTCGTGTGGTGTACGACATCATTTGCACGTAAAAGAACCCTCTCTACTACCCAATGGATAGATGAGACAAAATTCCCAGCTGTAGAAGCTCGCCCCCCCCCCCCTCGTCGGAGGAGGCCCATACGAGCAGTAGGCAGACGATAATTAAGCACAGGGGTTGCACTTTGTTTGGCAGCCGGCCGCGTAAAAATATCCTCCAACAGGTCGCCCTTGTGTCCATCCAGAAGTACAACAAAAGATGGGTACCCGCCTTGCCATAGGCGGGAATTTAAAAGTGAAAATGGCCAACAATCCGTATTTTAAATGATGGAAATCAGCCCGCGTCAGTAGTATCCAGGTTCGATTCTGGAAGAGGTTGACGGCGTAGAAGGGGTTCTTACATGCAGCTGACTTAGTACGCCAACTTCATTATCTCACGTTTAGTTTGAGTTCGCCGCGTCGACCTGCAGACCCCGTAGTAAGTGTGATAACGCGTTCGACTAGTGTAGTCATGATTGTAGGTTCGATCCTTGACGTAGTGGTCGACTTTTTAACCGAAAGAGAAGGGGAAAGCTTCAGGAGGGGAGGGGGTGGCCTATTAGGAAGAGCGGCTGTAGTACATTGGACACACCAGTTCTCATCTGATAGCTGAAGTTAAGTAACGGAACAGTAGGTACTTGCTAATACCCAAAATTCGTCATAATAGCGTAGTGGACGGGGCTGTGATGACCACTGTAGTTGGAGGGCCCTAAAACACCAACGGAGCATTGCAAAAGGGCAGGTGCCCAAGAATTTTTTTCAAGGATATTGGGCAAACGCAATTTGTCCCTAGTGTTTCCTTTTATGGAATGGGGCGCACACTTATGGTTATGGGTGCATGGAATCTTACAGCGGGCTTCACAACAGCAACGGGAACGGGAACGTAAAACGTATTTTGTGCAGAGGGCAGGGGCGACGGGTACGTCATGTGGTGGAGGTGCGCTTCTATTGGTCAAACGGCTTACGTTTAACGGAAAAGTTGAATTTTTTTCAACTTTCCCGGCCGTTGCCGTTCTCGTTCTCGTTCCCGATGTTATTGTGAAGCGGGCTTACCAGTTGAAGAACCTCTTGTACGCGAAATACAATAATGTACTTGAAGAGCGAATGAGCAACACTTCAAGTGTGGGAGGTCGCCTCTTCCCCTACTGAATAAAATATCGTCTAAAAATTCGCCCCTGTTTTCCCTGTGCCTACGGGACAACTAAGTAGGTCATAGGCGGGGAAAAATTGGTTTTATTGAATGAAAATTTAGACGGAAAATAAATGGATTTCAGATGCTTTACTAATTTTTTGACGTTTTTTGGGCTAGAAATGGTCGTTGACTTTTAGGCGTCATTTTTTTAAGGTGCAGCCACTAAAATTACACAATTAATTTTATGTTATATTCGTATTCATGCAGATTTTTAAAAATTACCTTGACATTCTTTTAGTTGTCAGTTTTTCCTCCATGTTTTTTTATATCTAAATTTTAGACTTTGCCGCCATGTTTTTTTTTTAAAATTTTGAACATTATCTGATATTCATGTAGAGACATTTTCATTTTTTTTAAAACTCTTTTGTAGTCGTTGAATAGCTATTGTTATCATGTTGGGATTGGCGAAACAATGTGGCGAGTGTCTTTATGAATTACTGACATTTTTGCGGGCCACCTACGAAAATATTTCTTTTCACTCTTCCTTTATTTTCTCCCCTCTCAAATTCTACATGGTTCTTCACCCCTTGCCTTTTTGTCATATTGAGCTTAATATTAATGACTTTATTATTAAATGACGACCACACCAACTGCATGATTCACATTCTTTATATAAAACTCTACCTGGGGTGGCGTTGTTTTATTTTGGACACCTCAGAGCTTCAAGGTGCACAAAATATGGAGCTGTGATGTACTCGTACTTGAGAATTGAACTCGAATCTCTTGGATAGTAACAAGCATTCGTAGATCTTAATGGACCATAGGACTAAATGTCAGAATGGGCTTCAAACACCGAGATAATCACTTTTATGCAACATACGGCCCCCCTAAAGATGGTATGGTGGGTGATAAATATGCGTGACCAACATTAAGACGATAATAACTATTAAAGATGCATAAAACCAATCTCTTCAGAGCCCTAGCCCCGGACCTACTTGGCCTGTTGCATAACTCTAACAATAACAGGGCCGTGTCTAGAGACTTTTTGGATCTGGACACAAATGAGAGAAGTCGGAACCCTTCTATAAAATAATAATTGTGATATTTGTTTAAAGGAATGTAATATTTTCCCCGATTTTTCTTCTGAATTTTCCTTGACCACTCCCCCCCCCCCAAATTTTTCCACCTAAAACCACTAACAAATATTTTTTAAGGAGCTTCCGGTTTATTTTATTACTTAATGTTGCTCTTTCGGCTCTCCTTCGCAGCTGCGGAATTTTAGGATTTAAGATTTCCTTCCGTAGAAAGGGTCATCCCGGTCTTGTATTCACACCATGAGACTAGGACTTTGTACCTCCTCACCTGGCCGCGAGAGGGCGGGAACGGCTGTATTGCGTTGGACACCAGTCTTCGTCTGATCACTGAAATTAAGTAACGCAACTCCAGCTAGTACTAGGATGGGTGACCGCTGGGGAAAACTGCGTACTGCTGATAGCCAAAATCGTCGTAACAGCGTAGTGTCTGTGCAGACTGCATTAGAACTGCGCAGTGGGCGGGGGTTTAACGACCGTTGTAGTTGAAGGGCCCTAAAACACCAACGAAACAAACGCGAGAGGGCGCACTCGAAGCTCTCGGTCCGGGAGCAGATTCGTACTTTTCAACTTGCGTAGAGGCGGAATACTACATTGTTCATTTCTCCTAAATTTAGAGGTTTTAGCTTTGTTTAAAAATTTTGACTGCTGAACGGACGTGTTTCGAAAAGTCAATGAGAAAATGTTTTGTTCGGTTCATTCGAAATGTTAGGAGGCATTTCTTCAAAAGTATGCAAGAAGTACTTCCGTTTGTTTGGAACACAGCCAGATTTTGATTGGCTAACCGACACTGTTAGACTGAAGTGCAAAATGCCATATTCTGTGTTTGTAGGGCTTTGCTTTTAATATCCTTACCAACAAAAGGGTACCCATCCTGTCCCTCTGAATGGACACAAGGGCGATCTATTGGACATCGTTTTTCCACAGTCGGTTGCAGATCAAAGCTGCATCATCCCTGTTCGTTGGAATGCGCCAACGAACAGTTGGGGCGCTCCACCGACGCCAGGAGGCGAGATCCTACACCTGGAAATTTTTGCCTCATCTACCCGTTGCTTAATAGAGATGATTTTTCTATATGCAAATGCCATCGTACACCACACGGGACCTCGGTTTTACTTCTCATCAGAAAGAAGGAGCACTCGGGACCTCTCTCGCCTGAAAGAAGCCAACCCACCTCGGTCCAGTATCGAACGTGCTACCAACTGCGCCACCGAGGCGGATCTTTTAATATTCTTACCACCCTGAGCTGTTATTGCCTGACACCCTCTTTTAACAGCTACATTAGTGGGTAGTCGATCTCTAATGAGCTCATTTCTTCGTATTTGAAATAATAAGAAAAATAAATCGATTGAATACCGCGTTGATTGCAAAATTTCATCATTTGTTGTATGAACCACGTTGTACCTTCAGTTTTGGGATGGCCACTCCCTCCAATCTAGTCGCAGTTTCCGCCACCCCTGACGAAAGTTTGTCGTCCAGAAGTTTGCCCTCGAGTTTGAGTTGCGAAAGGGATAAATGGTCACGTGGATTAAGGGTGATGATGATAATGTGTCAGAGATGGTGATAAAAAGAGGAGAGTGGCTACCGGGGTATTTGCTGAGCGACTACCTGGCCAAGGTCTGCCTTTGTTTCACTGATGAGATGGGGCAAGGGAACCTCAAACGTATTTTTCGACATTTCAATAGATTATCAGAGGTAGTGTGCTCCTCTACTGCGTCCGTAGTTCCAGATTCGTTCCTAGATCGAGGTGAGTTGGCTTCTTGCGAGAAAGAGACTCCGACGGCACCTTTTGTTGGGTGGGAAGTAAAGCCGTGGCCCCTTGCAGGGTGTGTACGATACAACATTTACGTAAAAGAACCATTTTCTGTTATGGAACGAGTAGATCGGCAAGATTTCCTATTTCCTCTTTCTATCTTAATGATTGTTAGCAGCCAAATTATTGGGCAGAAAATGTCTCTTGAAAACAATGGCGGTTGCAGAAAAATGGTCTGTATTGTTTGCACAAAATTAGGGCTCTTAGGAACAGTGAACTATCATAGAAAATAGAATTCAGACCACGAAATTTTAGGAAAGTAAATTGATTAGTAGTAGTAGCCTCAACATTAATGAATTTGAGTGACGTTGTTGTCGTGGTAGTGGTTGTATTTGCTTTGATCTTTACCCTTTTTTCACTCTCCATGGTAACGCCAATAAATAATTAAACAACAATTACTATCTAGTTGGTCCTGTAATAAAACATGATGGTGGTGATGTAGGGATTTTGGTTGACCTTATCCCTACCTCTCAACCCTACCCTTGCTGACTTTCAGGGCTGGTAATCTGGTTATCAAGCATCCCGAATGAGATGGGGATCCTATGTTGAGACGCATAATGTCTAAACTAGTAATAAAACATTTATGTGATAACGATATTTTCATCGATTATATAATAGCAAGATGGCAGCTGTGCAAGGGCGTGTTATTTGTTGTTTTTTATTGTTTAAATTTTCTGAAGGATCCCTGATCTAATGACTTCCCCCTATTTCGGGACCCTCAGTTATTGCAAAGCAGGGTACTTTCTGCATGTGAAAATCCCATTTCTACAAGGTAAACAAAACTATTTGCTGCAAATACTCCTATTCCGTCTGTGGCAGGGTGCGGTATGTATCCTGTCTACGGCTCTGCAGTGTAGCGTCGTGTTCCACCGTATGTCCTGTTCCCACTTTTCGATTACACTTCTGTGAGGAACCTACAAGACTTTCTGCGCCTGAGAATTTTACCGATTTACAAGAATATTGAAGGGATCGGCTTAATGCGTTGGACACACCAGTTCTCGTCCGATCGCTGAAGTTAAGCAATGCAACCCCAGCTAGTACTGACATGGGTGGTTACTTGGGAACACTGGGTGCCGCTGATATCCAAAAATCGTCGCATTTGTGTAGTGGCTGTGCAGTCTCTGCATTAGAACTACGCAGCGGATGGGTCCTTTGTAGTTGAAGGGCCCTAAAACACTAGCGAAATACCAACTAACCACAAGAATATTGACTTTGTGAGTCCACGGTCGGAGGATAGCCCCCTTTTGCGTACGCGTCGGTGAAGGAAACGTGTTCCAACGAAGAGAATAAGCCGACCGTGGCGTTAGGTCGGCAGCCGGGTGCGTTAAAATACCGTTAAACAACTGGCATGTTTCCAATTTAAAGGAATAATAAATTGGTATCAGAACCTGTCATAAAATGGATAAGGGCTTGAACTGATGATGATGCATGAAGGGTTCTTTGCTGTGCAGGTGATATCGCGCACACACTATACGGAGCCACTACTACTTCACTTTCTTGAGGGGGCGGCGAATTGCGTTGGACACACCAGTTTTCGTCTGATCACTGAAGTTAAGCAGCGCAACCCCAGCTTGTACTGACATGGGTGGCCGCTTAGGAAAACTGAGTACCACTAGTATCCAAAAATCGTCGCATTAGTGTAGTGTCTGTGCAGTTTCTGCATCAGAACTACACAGTGGACGGGGCTCTAATGACCTTGTAGTTGAAGGGCCCTAAAACACCAACCAACAAACAAACAAACAATTCACTTTCTTACCTGGGTGGGAGCGGCTGTATGGCTTTGGACACACACCAGTACTCGTCTGATCACTGAAGTGAAGCAAAGCAACACTTGGGAACACCGGGCACTGATATTTCCCAAACCGTCGTAACAGCGTAGGGTTTGTGCACTTTCAGCATTAGAACTGCGCAGTGGACGGGGCTCTAATGATCGTTGTAGTTGAAGGGCCCTAAAACATGGACCAAAGAAAATCCTGCTTGAGTGCTGCATCCGGGTGCAGCCAAGTTGCCTTTGGACACACCAGTTCCCGTGAGATCAATGAAGTTAAGCAACGCAAGCCCACGTTAGTACCATCATGGGTGGTTATTAAAGAACGTTGGGTGCTGCAAGTTTCCCATTTCCTGCATCCTGCGCACCTTCCTCCTTATCTCCCGCAAGCAGCCTCCTAAAGGTTCAGCTTGTTATGGCTTGTTACTGTGTGTGGGCCAACATGAAGAAGTGACTGAGAACTACTGTGCTTGAATGGTAAGTTCGTGGTAACAGGTTCGGTGCTATGTAGCTCTGGTGGGTAACTTCATTACCTGAACAGAGGTAGGGATTTGTGTGTCATGAAGTCATCCAACCACTTCTCTCCCTCTTCTTTCTCTTCTCTCTCTCTTCCCTTTGCTCTGGTCTCTCCTTCCTCCCTCTCTCTGTGTTGAAAGAAGCCGCCCTGCCAGGAAAGATCCGAACCAGCCTATCTGAACTCACAAGCCAAGTACTCTTTCTGATGCCATACTGACTTAAGCTTTTGTAAAAATAAAAAGGTGTTTGCAGGGGTATGTTGGTGAGGTTGCAAAGTGGAGCTTGTGAAATATTGTAATAATTTTCAATAATTTAATCCGTTTCTTCTAACGATGTGTTGACATAAATTTAATTAAAATGCAGCCGTATTTCTTGACATCAAAAGAAGCTTGTTTTTGGTGATAATCTTCATTATTATTGTAGACATTATTCTTACTTGGATTTCTTTTGTTTGTTTATGTGCTGTTTGAATACATTTTTACTATGGCGCTTTGCATTGAACAGATTATAATGATATGCAGTGGCTTTATAATTCGTTTGAACTGCAACAGCGCCGTCTAGAAGTGTACATATTGTAGTTGCAGGCCTACTTGACAAGGGCTTTCGTAAATTGCAACTAGATGTTTGTTGGGCTATTGTTGTCTTGTTGCGAAGAATATCGTACCGTTTTTTATGATTATTACTATTATTAGTAACAATTATGAGTAGGGTATCTTTCTAAAGGAAATTAAAACTGAATTGGAGTGTGTTTAATGGAAGTATTAGGCGCAGTAACGCCATTGGCCTTGAAATCTTCGTCCTGTGTGAATGTGAGATTGCATGCACTTTACTACAAATGTTTGGCGTCGTAACAAGAAATTAAGTGGATTTTATTAATTAATTTGACTGCGATGTCTAGAGATGCACTAACTCTTGTCGTTTCCTGTTTATTTCCGGTTCCCCTCCCGGCTTCTCTGTCTACCGCCCCCCTCGCTCTTCATGACTTTCCCGACAGACTTTTTCTTCCCCATAAAAATGAAAATAAAGTGAACATTTTCCTCTGTTAAATCTGTATTATATTAGGTTGTAATAAACTTGAGACTTACTTAAGTGTGCTAAGGCTTGAAATATTGCAGAGCTGCTACACGGAGCGATGTGCAGTAAGACGCCATCAGATTAAGCTTGTGATCTGCAACATATTTTAACTGGCGTTTTTCAACTGTTAATTGATTAGGAGTTGCTCTTATCTGAAGAATAACACTCTCCATCTGTAAAATGTAGTCTGGCGTGTGCCTTTGCTTAATTTGAGATTTTTGGTTGCATTCCGGCTAAAGTTGACTGGCCATCTAAGGTTCAAAAAGTGAAGTGGACGCTTTGTTCTCCGTCGTATAATTATAAAAGGGAAAATCCCGGCTCGGGGCTCGGTGGGCAGCGTGCTAGGTAACTGCGTCAGGTGTTCTAGGTTCGTTACTGAACCACGGTGGGTTTTCTTCTTTCGGGAGAGAGAGATATGCCCCGAGAGCATCTACCTTCGGATGAGAAGTAAAACCGAGGTCCCGCGTGGTGTACGATGGCAGTTGCACGTTAAAGAACTTTCTCTACCATGCAACGGGTAAATGAGGCAAAATTTCCAGGTGTAAGAGCTCACCTCTCGGTATCGGTGGAATTCCTCAACGAACAGTAGACCGACGATAAAGAAGCATAATTTGAACTTTGGTCGGCACCCGGCTGCGAGAAAACACTGTCCAAAATATCAACCTTGCGTCCATTCAGAGGGGCAAGATGGGTACCCGACCCTGCCATAGGCGGGGAAATAGTTAGTTGCTTTTGCTTTATTATAAAAGGAAAACCCAACTACAGTGTATTGTCAGTCGTGTGCACTGCTGTTATGGGCGTCTGCAGAGGAGGGGACAAACGCGGAACTTGGACCCCCCCCCCCCCAGGTTTGAAGTATCACATTTGCCCGATTCCTGTATTATTTCCCCCATCCCTACAAGGCCGCAACATTGTCCCCAACTTTGCTAACCCGGCATATTTTTTTTGCAGCCTCTCGTGCCTACTTTGATGCTAATTTACTTTTTCAGGAGATTTAGAGGACACCCGCGTCAATGGCGTACAAGCTAGTGTGCTCGATTACTGCCTATTTTTGCGTTAGTGGCTCCAGGTTCGATACTGGATTGAGGTGAATTGACATCTTACAGTCCCGAGTGCGCCTTCCGTCGTCGGATTGGAAGTAAAGTCGTGGCACCGTGTGGTATGCGATGACATTTGCACGTAAAAGAACTCTCTTGACAATGCAACGGATAGATGAGGCAAAATTCCAGGTGTAGGATATCGCCCTAACTAACAGTAGGCTGACGACAAATAAACTAAAGGGGTGCTTCTTTGGTGTTCAACCGGGTGCGTAGAAGATGCCCATCCAGACGGACAAAGTGCCATGTGCCCATCCAGACGGATAAAGATAGGATTCCGACACTGCTATAGACCTGGGAAATGGTTGGTAGTTGTTTATTTTGCCGGCTAAGTGTGAGGACTGAACCCGCATCAGTGGGGTAATTATCTGGACTGTCTGGATCGAAAGTGATGGTCCTTAAAAATGGCTTAAGTATTTTTTTACGATGGTTTAAGACTTACTGGTTTAAAGGGAATGGTTTGTTATAGTAGATGAAAAGAGCGCCGTAGTGATAGATGGATATTTATGAAGGAGATTTGAAGTTGCGCCATAGAACATTTTTCTGTAATAAGTCCTGGAGAGTTTCGGCATTTTGATAGAATTTGATGGACATTTAAAAATTGACCGCTTTTCATTATTTCTCTAAAAAAGGGTCCAACTACGGTGTATTTTTTTATTCAACGGATTTATTAGTTTATTGCTGAAGTTATTGTGGGTACGTGCCAGGGACGTAATGTTTCTAAAATGATGATCGATGGCGCTTCTTCAGCTGGCGTCTCTGCCAATGAGAATGAAACGCAGGTTCATTGTTTTAACCCTTTTATTTTCATTACTTTTGAAATATGTGCTGGCACCGTAGCTGAATAGTATGATATATGCATAATGCCACCAGGAGATTTGTACGATGATTGAATATTCTACTCTAAAATCCTTAGATGGGACTGTTGTTCACCTATGATCATTAACTCTTTACCGCCTGGAGCAAGACCAGGGTGCTCATCTGTCCCACAGGAACGCATGAGCGATCTATGAGACAATATTTTAAGCAGCCGGCTGCCATCCTAATGCTGCAACCCTAATGCTTACTTAGAGTTGGCCTATTCTTTGTTGGGACACTTTTCCTTCCCAAGGCACCGGGGTCTAACTCCTGCACCTGAAAAATTTTCCGTTCTTCACTTGTTTACATAGAAACCCGCCTCGGTGGCGCAGTGCGTTGTGTGCTCGGTAACAGTGGCTCTAGGTTCCACACTAGATGGGTTGGCTTCTTGCGGATGACAGAAGCCCCGAGTGCGTCTTCCTTCGGATGAGAAGCGAAATTGCAACGGGTAGAGGCGGCAAAATTCCCAGGTATAGGAGCTTGCCCCTGGCGTCGGTGGAATTCCCTAACAAACAGTAGACCGACGATAAGCATAGAGGCTGCAGCTTTGGTCGGCAGTCGGCTACGGAGAAATAGCATCAATACATCACCTGTGTGTCCATTCAGAGGGACGAGTTGGGCACCCGACCCTGCCATAGACGTGGAAAGGGTTAAGAGCTGTTGAGCTGCTGCACTTGTCCACTTAGAAAAGATTCTGATTCCTGTACGTCGGTAAATCATAAGAGTGGACAGGCCACACCGGCACGTTACGTAACGGAAGAAACGAAAATTAACGCTCTGTTGTCCCAGGAACGAACCTGATTAGGTTGAATTCAAGAGGCGAGTACGTATAGCAGTTGAATTAGTGACGTCACTTCGGTCTATCAGTTAGGCCCAAAATACTCGGTAAGACACTTAGAGGAGGAGAAATTCAATAGACCTGATAAAATTTGTGTTTTTGTGAATTTTCTTTCAATCGACAAATTGGAAACGTTTGCGCTATTTGCTGTTGAAGTGGGTGCACTTGGGTATTTCCTGAACTACCGTGACTGCATTTCCGGTTCTAAAACTACTAAAAAAAATGTGGGTGAGTGGAGGAAGAAAGCCTCTAGAGACGATATTTCTGTTGAGGGATTTCATTGAAATGCGACTTGTCCCTCTCCCAACTTCATATCCACCGAATTGATAATTCATGTTCACATCCGTCCACATTGCAGGGTTGTGGATCTATCTGATTTGTGTCTGACAGCACTGTTCTATCTATGCATTTCCGGTTTGTATATTTATATATCCACTGTACTAATGTCAAAAATGAATATTTTTTTGGTTGATGTTCAGAGTTCCATTGATTGGTTATCCAGCAAATGCCTTCGGTGCACCAACACACTCCTTGTAAGTTGGTGAGGGGTGATGGCTGAATTATCGATTCCATCCACGGTCAATTTTGGGGCACCCACCTCACACTCATCCTTTTCTCCCTGCCCTTTTCACTCAAATAGGGTTGACGTGATACAGCATCGCCAGTCAATCTAATATAAGGTTCCTTCCATCAGATGTCTCTGAGGGTTTTTTATTCTCCCCCTCTCCTCTCGTTGTGAAAAGAAAAAAAAAGGTCCTGGTCCTAAAACAAAAAATGAAAAGGGCATTTGGATTTAAGTGCTGTTTTATATTTCACGAGATAGACAGGGTAAGATTTCATTTTATAACAGTTTCATGTCTAAAATTGATTGTTGGATGTGGTCTTGACGTTGGATTTCGTTTTCTATCAATGTCACAAGCAGAATTGTTTTAAAATAGAAATTATGGTAGGCCTATATTTCTACAGTGTGCTAGGCTGCGGTGTAGTTTTCCCCCAAAAGATTCTTTAATTTCATTAGACGCTTTCTAGTCCTTTTTTGACTGATTTTTTTGAATAATATATTCAAAATGAATTGTAATTTATATTTGTTTAAAGATTAAAATTGAAATTGATGCACCGCAGAAATTTAAAACGGTGGTTCACCTTAGCTCCTCCGTCGAAATTTAACCACCGTTTTAAATTTCGACGGAGGAGCTAAGGTGAAGTTCAATTTAATTGCTTTTATGTGCGTACTACGAAGGTCGATTTTAAGTAGAAATGGTATACCGTAAACTGTTTCAAATTTCCATTTTTGTGACGTAATATGGTTATTCGCAAAATACCCGATTTCTGGGACCGTTTATGGCGCACAATGCCATTCGGATTGAAACTCATGGAAAGAAATCCTCAGGTACGTGCGTCCTCTGCTAGGATGTCACTGTGAGGCATGTTCTGTCTAGATCAGTGGCTGGTTGAAGATTCGATCCTGGGCTTCTTTCCCGGCTGACAGAAATGTGCCTTTCCGTTTTTCTATTGGTGTAGAGGGGCCCTTCAACTACAACGGTCATTAGAGCGCCGTCCACTGCGTAGTTCTAATGCGGAGTCTGCACAAACACTACGGTGTTGCGACGATTAGGGTATTAGCAGTACCCAGTGTTCTCAAGAGGTCACCCATGCAAGTGATCAGACAACAACTGGTGTATCCAACGCATTAAAGCCAGTCTCCCGCGCCTTTCCGTCCTGTTTGTTGGTGTTTTAGGGCCCTTCAACTACAAGACCATTAGATCCCCGTCCACAGTGTAGTTCTTATGCAGAGACTGCACGGACACTACACTAATGTGACGATTTTTGGATACTAGCGGTACCCAGTTTTCGCAAGTGGCCACCCATGTCAGTACTAACTGGGGTTGCATTGCTTAACTTCAGTGATCAGACGAGAACTGGTGTGTCCAAGGCAATTTGCCGCTCCCTTTCCGTCCTGAATAGGAGACACCCGTGGTGGGTGTGTATGGCGTCACCGCTGTTCGTAAAGGTACCCCTTTCTACACGGAGTGCTCGTAAAATATACAGATAGATCGACATTATTTCCTGGTGTAGGACCTCGTCCCATGGCGTATGTCAACCCAGTTTCGTTCCTGAGAACACAAGTCCTAAGCAGCGGGTTAGTATTAGGTCGACACACCTGGCTTCGTAAACATTACCCGAAATCCAGGGAAGCGAATGGATACCCGACATTGCTTTAAGGCGGAAAAGGTGTTATGAATGATAATGATTTTATAATAGGAGAGGCAGGAGAAAATCAAAGTCGAGACTCACGTAGTTCCCGAATAAGCCCATGTGAATTAAGACGTTGATGTATGCGTTGAAGATGCTTTTATGATTCATATTCCGTCGTTTCTTATATTATTAAGCCTCGAATGCATTATTTTGATTATGGTTTAATGGAATGATATCAAAGTAGGACATTTTCATTTCAGATAACTCACCTGAGGGAATGGTATTTTACATATTAAAACACTGTCGACTTTTCAAGGTATTACTTTCGCTCCCTCCCGAAATTTAGTCATTTTTAAGCGAAACTTGACACACTTACAGGATTTTTGTTAGTCGAAAGATATCAACAATTTATGTGTCTCTGTGTTTCTTACGTCTTTAGTCTGACTTTGAAACTTTCCGCTAGACGGCGGCGATGCACTGCAATTAATATTCATATTTTAATTTCCTCAGGTTCCTCTGGTGAGTTCCGGCGGGCTGTGGGCGGCAAAAGTATTTTCCCGCCCCCACACAAGTTGTTGTTATTATTAAAGGATATATTGCTGGTCGGGAGCCAGATATTGTCGAAGAGGTGGCATTTTAAGTTCCTCTTTCCTGTCTTTTTCATCTTTCATTAGATCTGCTCGTAGTGCATTTGCTTTGAAAATCCGTGACTGCAGGTTCTATCCTGTTTGAAATGAGTAGCTTCCGACGGCCAAGAAAGCGCAAAGTAAAGCCTTGGTTTAGTGTGTAGTATGCGTACAATGTCGCCCATTGCACGGCAAGGAACAAAATTTCTAGGTGTAGGAGCTCGCCCCCTCCACCCCGATTCGCTGTAAAGCGGTAAAAGATGGTCGACCACCATACGAAATAACCAGAGGATCAGCTTGTTGGGTTGGCCGGCGATTGCTGATAAATAGTGTAGCGGGAATATTGAGTATCCTATCCTGCCGTAGGCGGAAAGGGGATAGGGATGCTGATCCTGCTGGTGCAATTTCTAGACATGTGTTCACTGATATCTTGAATGACGGCAGGTTGTTATTCTGTTATTTAACATTGGTCTGCTTTGAAAGTTACTTTCCGATTTTTGTTTCGTTGGTGTTTTAGGGCATTTAACTACAACGGTCATTAGAGCCCCTTCTACTGCGAAGTTCTAATGCAGAGCTTGCACAGACACTAAGCTGTTATGACGACTTTGAATATTAGCAGTACCCAGCGTTCCCAGGCGGTCTCCCAAGGGTTGCGTTGCTTAATTTCTTTTCTTCCGGAAACTAGGTGGCTTGCGTGTACACTCAGATGTATACAGTATTACCCGCCTATGTAGTCCAGGAACAGAGGTAGTGTGCTCGACTACTGAGTCAATCTTTTAAGGTTCGATACTGGATGGAAGTGGGGGGAGCGGCGAGTTGCGTTGGACACACCAGTTCTCGTCTGATCACTGAAGTTAAGCAACGCAAGCCCAGTTAGTACTGACATGGGTGGTCGCTCGGGAAAGCTGGGTACTGCTAATACCCAATAATCGTCGCATTAGTGTAGTGTCTGTGCAGACTATTCACAAGAACTATGCAGTAAACGGGTCTCTAATGACCTTGTAGTTGATGGGACCTTAAACACATCGACAAACAAAACAAACAACAATGGAAGTGGGTTGACTTCTTTCGAGCGAGGGAGAAGCACCGAGTATGGTTGACGGTGTTTGCGATGCCATTTACACGTAAAAGAACCCTCTCTACTATGCAACGGGTAGATGAGGGAAAATTTCCAGTTGTAGGAGATCATCCCGTGATGTCGGTGGAGTGTCCCAGCGAACAGTTGACGGATGATAGGGAAAGGATTTTTGCGTTGGACACACCGGTTCTCGCCTGATCACTGAAGTTAAGCAACTCAACTTCAGCTAGTATTTACTAACATAGGTGGCCGCTTTGGAAAACTGGGTACTGCTAATGCCCAAAAATCGCCGCATTAGTGTAGTGTTTGTGCAGTCCCTGCACTAGAACTTTGCATTGGACGGGGCTCTAATTACAATGTAGTTGAAGGGCTCTAAAACACCAACGAAATAAACAAAAGACGGATGTTAAATAAGAATAGGGGTTGCAGTTTTTGTCAGCAGCCGTCCAACAGATAGCCTATGTGTCGATTCAGAGGGCCAAAGAAGGGTACCCGACCCTGCAATTGGCGGGAAAGGGGTTAGCAGTTGCTTTATTTTGTTGTCGTCGTCGATTGAATGGAGTCTGTTTAGAATGTGTAACCTTATTTAAAGGTGAAATATCTTCTTCATCCATTGAAGTGTAATATTGAGTTTTGCCAGAGAAGTCATTTCATTAAAGTTTACGATGAAAACTGTTGTGTGATTAACAAGTAAATGGGAGCATCAGCTGCTTCCATTTTTCATTGTGACAGAGACGGTTGAGTCAAATAATCATTTTCAAAGTGAATGTTGGCGCTCACGACGCAGTCAGTTTACGAAGAGGTGGTTAGTATTTCGTTTTTTTTCCTATCCTCCCTTCCTTTCTTGGTGAAGCATCATTATTGATTTGTAGTTTATCCTTTTAAGAATGCACAAGGTTTTAATCAAATTTACCATCGTTGCAGAAGTCATTATTTCATGGCAAGGAGCAATATGTTCAGAGTGAATTTGTTGAATATTTTAATCTTTATGTTGGAATCATTTTATTTTCAAGAAAAAATATATAAATATATGACGTAGGTTGTTGAATTTGGTAACTTGATGTGATGGAAATGGGAAAACTACACTCCTGAATAGTAAATAATAGCATTTCCGTCCCTTTGCTACTGCATTACATGATAGGAATTCACATAATTCACCTTGAGATCCAAACGTCGAGGACGCAGACTGAGATGGGCCTGTGTGAAATATTCCATATGTGACTACGGGGGGCAATAACGCGTTTTGAGCATGCCAAAGAAAAGGTCAAAGGGGCGCCACGCCGTGAGCAAACCAACATTCAGAAAATGTACCACCAATCTCAAAAGTTTGGGAACCCCTTTTGTTGTTGTTTGTTCTAGTTTTAGGGCCGTTCAACTATAGAGGTCATGAGAGCCCCATCCACTGCTTAGTTCTAATGCAGAGACTACACACACTACGCTTATGCGACGATTTTTGGGTGTTAGCAGTACCTAGTGTTCCCAAGTGGTAGCCCACGTTAGTACTGGGGAGCGGCGAGTTGCGTTGGACACACCAGTTCTCGTCTGATCACTGAAGTTAAGCAACGCAAGCCCAGTTAGTACTGACATGGGTGGTCGCTCGGGAAAGCTGGGTACTGCTAATACCCAATAATCGTCGCATTGGTGTAGTGTCTGTGCAGTCTATGCATTAGAACTATGCAGTGGACGGGTCTCTAATGACCTTGCAGTTGACGGGACCTTAAACACCAACAAACAACAACACGTTAGTACTAGCTGGGGTTGCGTTGCTTAACTTCAGTGATCAGGCGAGAACTGGTGTGTCCAACTCAATAAGCCGCTCCTTTGGGAATCCCTGAAGGACCTATGAGGTCGTATTGTGACTCTGTCGTACTGCATTCTAGTGGCCTCTGCATTCCTAGATCCATACGTAGGACATCCGAAACAGCGTACTCTAGGACTCGATCAAACCTGCCAACCGTTCTTTGGATTTCATTGTCGTTTCGGATATTCCGTAGATGCGTACTCGGAACACAGAGCTGCACCTTGGGAGGCGTAAAAATATATGCGTGTTTTTCTTTGTAGATTCTGCGGAAATGGAAAAAGTTCGACATTGTGCATAGTAATTTCATACGAGAGATCCCTGTACATATCTCGCATTTCACGAATCGTATCGTGCGTGGTTGACACTTTGCTGCAACAAGGTGTTACAATTTAAATAGTAACCTACGAAATTGAAATAACGGGTTGCGAGATAAATTGTTATGTGCATTGGGTCCTTCTCTACCTCTCCCTTATGGTCTTTAGCTCAATTTCAGTGTATTGATTGCTTATGAAAGCCGTAGTTATATGTCCCACAGGAATTTTTCGACTTTTCTGGGGTTAGACAACTCCAATTGCTTGTTTCCATGGGGAAATAGTCACTGTTTGCAGTTTGTAACCCCTTTATTGTGAACCCCTCTCCTCTCCCCATCCTCTTTGGAAGAATTTTAAAGATTAATTTTGAATAGTACAAGGTAAACAGTTGGTGACTCTGCGTGTTTGCATCGATATTTGGTCTGCTTCTTTGATAATTTGGCGTTTCGATTATCTAAAAGTTTCCTCCCATTTCTAGGTTCGATCCTGTCTGAAATACTGTACACTGTTTCTGATAAGTCACTAAACGTAAAGGCCCTCTTTTCAGACGGGAAATGATACCGGAACTCACTATGTTGTGAGTTCAATCTCACCTGCATGTAATAGGATTTCAGGGCGGGATTGAAATTGTATCTGCCTAGTGTGCAGACAGACTGAGTTCAATTCACAGTCGTGGAGACATGATTCTACTGCTGTTCTCTCCTTCTCATCCTTCTTGTCCTCATTGGTACCTTGAAGGACACATAAACATCCCAGGTGTATTAATTGCTCATCACTCACCCCTTCTCTATATATTGTCGACAATAAACAGCCTTCAGCGACTTTTAAGCAGCACAAAAATTCTTCCTGAATACGAGCAGGCCTATGTGGCACTCATGGGCGCTTCACTTTGCTGTTGTCGGACTGCTGGACAAGTGTCAAGGTTGCAAAGGGGGAAAAGAAAGAATTCGATTCCGTCCCGGGTTTCTCACAATGAATCGCATTGTGTTATCTACAAAACAGTTTAATATCCCATATTAGCGAAGTGTTGAAGGAAAATTGTAGTTGATCTATAATTACGGTCAAGGGTCACTGTGCCATGCGCCTATTATTCATGTGAAATACGAAGATGAGGGGATCTAGAGAGGGGTACGACTGCAGTTTTTTTTTGGTAGATGATTTGCTGTGTATCACTCATGAAAAATGATAATGTATTATTGCACTAGCACACGTATACCCTACATGTAACCGATAGATAATAAGGTAATGAATGACCACTAACTTGAAGGCGGAGTGGTTTAATGTCCAGCGTTTCCCCTTCCCCCTTTCTGTCTTCCACCTCTTCTAGTGCTTCGTCTCAGTTTCTGTTATTAAGGCTGATGATTTTTGGCAGTAGGTTTTTGCTCTTTATTAACATGTGGTTTGAATTAGAAAAGAAAGCGCATGAGAGCTACTGGGTGAAGCCCAAGTGACTCACTGTCAGAAGAGATATTGGTGGTTGGTGTCTCAAATTTTGCATCCAGTATATTGTTGCATTCGGAAAGATTCATCCTAACTCTGGTCATATCCTCCCCCTCCCGTCATGGGCTTGAGCAAATGGCATATTATTCAGCTTCCTGGCGTCAACCTTTCAGCAATTAACTAAATTCACTCACATATGTGCACTTGAGATGACGATATGATTACGAGTGGTTCAGACTTAAAATTTAGGGCTTTTTGTAGAGATGGTCGTCCCTACTCGGTCACTCCCCTCTCTCCTCTTTCAGGCAGAATATATTATTATCTACATAAACTAGGAAAGTTATCTTGGAGTAGAAAAACATAAATCCGTCTACAAATGTCCTTACTGCCCCTTCCCTCTTTGTTAATGGTGAAATTGGAATTCTATCAAAATGTCCCATTACAGCGAGACAACTTTGAGGGGTTGAAAGATGACGATTGAAAAATTGATTGTGATGAAGTCGATTTTTATGAGGTAGTCTACTGTGCCAAAGTGGAATGGTCAGAGGTGGAATTGGAAGCTACTAGTAACTGATGACTCATATATGACAAGCGTGGGACTTAATCTCTGGGTTTATTTATATTTTCTCTTACATTGTCATATTCCGAAATGGGTCGGTGGAGACTGGCGCTGGTGTCGTTTGTTCGAGAGGTTGGATTCGCTGATCTCGTGCCCCCAAGAGGCACTTGTTGTTTCTTAATGGAATCTTATTTCTAAGTGTCACCAACAGCACCCCGATGAGTGGCCGCGTGTCGGTTTGTTTGGGTAACCGATGACGACAGACACACCAAATGGGACCGCCCACGCCAATGGTTGATAAACTGCTACTCAGAAATGCTTTTTTTTGGCTACTTCTTGTCTATTTTCCTTATTTAAAAGGGTTCGTGGCATACAAGCGAGCCCCATCGTACGCTCGTCACCCGGCTAAATATTTTTCCGCCCTATAATAGGGCTCCTGAAGCACACGGACCAACTATTGAACGGTATTTCAGCAGTCGGCTGCCGACTTAATGATGCACCCTCTTGCTTATTTACGTTGGACAATATGCTTTGTTGGGGGGGGGGGCACAAACTCCTTCTACACCTGGAAATTTCAAGATAGGTTCAAGATAGGTGCAAGATAGGTTCTTTTACATGCAGACGTGCACTTTCGGCCAGGATTGATCCTGCAACAGGACATCACCTAACTTGAGTATGATATGGTCAGGTACCCATCATGTTCTTCTGAATGGACGGTGGACGGTGTTTTTTCCACAGCCGGCTGCTGACCAAAGCTGCAACCGCTATGCTTATTTATCGTCGGTCTACTGTTCGTTGGGAAATTCCACCGACGCCAGGGAGCGAGCTCCTACACCTGGAAGTTTTGCGTACTCTACCCGCTGCATACTAGAGAGGATTGTTTTACTTTCATACGTCATCGTACACCAAACGGGAACGGGACCCTGGCTTTACTTCTCGCCCGAATGAAGCCATCCCACCTCGGTTAAGTATCGAACCTAGAACTACTGAGCGTGCTATCCACTGCACCACCGAGGCGTGTGAACTATTTCCGGAAGTAAACAAAAAAAGCCAAATGAACCAAAGAAAAAAAGAGTTATCACACTCAGGGCCGTAAAGAGGGCGTGGCGAAGAAGGCGGCTGCCACGGGCGCAACTGGGTTTGGGGGGCAAAATGTTTGTTTTTTGTCATTATTGGGTTACGGGCAAGTGAAAGTTAGACTCATACCCCCTGATCACACTGGGTTGTACTGTTTCTAAAGGGATGCTCGATTTTGATACTTGAACAGGGCGGATAAGTGCAGTATTTAATGAATTTTCAAACGGGACAGTTTGTGGATGGTTCTACAGATACAGAGCTGTCATGGAACTTTTGAAATAGTTGGCAGGAGAAAGATTTTGACAGTTATCTTAGTTTCTAAATGTCGTGCTGTCAATTTTTAGGTTAAACGTATTTTGCAAAAGGAACCTTTGCGAAATGATGATATTTTATTGGTCTCTTGAGGTTTTGGTTCGTGTCGAGGCAATGTTTGCAGGTGACTGCACGACCGAAAAATGTTCAGCCAATCACGTTTATTTAAGGTGATGGTTCAGATGCACTCTCGCTTATTCGTAAAACTCGCTTCAACTAGTCTAACTGCGCTCCGTTCTCTTGCCGATCAATAGGTGTTAATAACAGTGCGGGGAGAAAATGTTAAAATTTTTTGACATTTGCAGTGTGTGGTCTGGTAACAATGACATCTATATTACTATCGATTTTTTTTCTCCTCTCCATACTAAGAATGTAGGTCGTCTTGTCTGCAAAATGTGCTTTTCCAGAAACTAATTGTGGTTGGTGGTTTTCACTCACACCCTTCTCTCCCGTCCCATTCCCGCCACCTTTCTCCCAATCGATTTCTGACGATTCTTTCCTTTAGCCCTCTTTACTTTTCCCTTAACCCTACTCGCCTGCTGTCTGTAGCATGTTTATGTGTCCGGTGTCCTGCAGTCATTAAAGTGGATTTTTTTTCAGTGTTAGAGAACTGTCCATCTTTGTTTTATATTTGAATCATCATCCCCCCACCATGGTGACTGTCTTTCTGGGCCTTAATGACCATTGATGTCGATGGGCCCTAAAACACTAACAAACAACAACAATGAATCCTCATCATACCCTTATCCCACCTGTAACAAGGTCGTGCCTGCAGGTTCTAGCCCTCCACTCTCGCCTATCTCCCACCAGGTCCCCGTCCACCCCACACACCACCACTTGCTTCCACCGGACAACTTGCTTACGAACAACTTGGTCTCACCTCTATTTTGGTCTCCCCCTGTCCCGGGTGCTTCCAACCATTTGCATTCCTGTAATAGACCTAACGAGCTCCTCCTCCCCTCTTGGAATTCGTGTGCATGCTACCTCAATCTACTCTCCCTTATTTTTTTTCCGTGATGTTCCCCAACCCAAAGCTACCTCCAATATACTCATTCCTAATTCTATCTGCTCTTGACACCCCATTCATGTACCGCAGCATTCGCATCTCGGCTACTTACATTCTATTTACGTGAAAGGCAAGCAGCCGAGATGCGAATATTTATATTTGAATAATGAACTAATTGTATTTGTTTTTAGGCCACTTGTCCCGTTGTTAAAATTTGTGATTATAATTGATGACAGCTGAAAAATTACTGAAATTCAGATAGTAATAGGGGTGGATTTGTGTGTGGATATTTGAGTTAGTTTGGTGTGGCACTTAACAGCTCTTCTGCTGCGCGATGGGTCATTCGAAATGATATGCAGTCGATTATAGTATGTCCACTGCCAACTATATGGCAGTTAGCCATCTGTGGATGCTCCCTGTCTTTGCACCCCCCCTCTCTCTTTCTGTCTGCCTCTCTTTGTCTCTGTCTGCATCTCTCTCTGGCTCTGCATTTCTGTCTGTGTTTTTATCTGCCCCAATGTTTCTGTCACTTTCTGCCACACACAAAAAATAGATTACTATCCTGAAGCTAGCTTTTGTTTGCTGTCAGTCATC
This sequence comes from Trigoniulus corallinus, assembly GCA_013389805.1. Classification (NCBI taxonomy): domain Eukaryota; kingdom Metazoa; phylum Arthropoda; class Diplopoda; order Spirobolida; family Trigoniulidae; genus Trigoniulus; species Trigoniulus corallinus. The sequence goes on from JAAFCE010006156.1 coordinate 11,473,138, forward strand.
GGATGATTGACAGGTAACCCCTTTTTTCTGTTCTCTTTAGCACGCTGTTGTCTCCCTCTAGACTAGTTCAATCTGAAACATGATGGTTCATTTAGCAGTCGTCTCACGAGAGTCTCACGTCTCACATTTAGCCGTTATTGCTTGACCACCTGACACAAATGTCCCTCTTCATCTACTTCATCCCGTCAACTATTATTGGACTAGTATTAGCTTATAGTTTTCAGTCATTCACTCCTTCCCATCCTTGTAAAGTAATAAAATACCTCTCTCCCTTTAATCTGACCATCCCTTTTGGGCTGTCGCTCTCATACTTGACCTTTAACCAAAACGCTGCACGTCGCTACGTCTTCTCTGCTGTACTTCCGGAAATTCCCTCGGATCGATACTCAACTGTAAAAATGGTCTTCCGTAACATAATATGGAGTTGTAATTGACTTTACTGCTAAATCCATAAAAGTAATTTTACTGCAATCTGCAAATTGGTGTTTTACACATGTTTGTCGAATGGCCTTTTGGTGGACCTCTCATGGCATTATCGCTGGTCAGAGGGTAAGAAAAGAGGATTTTCTAGATGGCTCCTTGAAGCGCAGGTAGTGTCATCATGCGCCTCATTAGGAAGTAAAGCCTCTGGGGCTGCTTATGCACTGTTTTTATATTTAGCCCCAAGGTAAGCCGTTCTCTCATCCGTAGAAGTTTTAAATAGCGGGATCTTAAGATTGTTGAGGTCCTAAACATTTAAAACAGTACCATTATTGTGCCAGGTTCAATTCCGATTCCAGGTTAGAAACCCTCCTGTGAACTTACTGTCGGATGAGAAGTAAATACGCTGTCCTGTGGGATGTGCGCCGTACAACCTGCACATACTTGAATATGAATTTGATGATTAGAGAGAGAGGGGCAGGGAATTGACGATCTAGACCGCCCTCTTGCAGGTGGTAGGTAAAACAATTGAAAATTGGTCTTGCATATCAATTAGTAATTTTAACAATGAACCTGTCACTTGAATCATTTCCGACGCTGGACATAAATAAGGTGGCGTTTTCGTAGACCTTAGGCACTGTCGTAGGCCCTAATCTCTAGATACTGCACATGGGGCCCCCAGGAACTGCACTTAAAGTATTTAATGGATAAGACCTTCAGGCTCCAAGATGGCTGACTGTCATCTGCGAAAAAAATTTGTTCCCACCGTTGCAGCCAAGTTGCGTTGGACACACCAGTTCTCGTGAGATCACTGAAGTTAAGCAGTGGAAGCCCACGTTAGTACCAACATGGGTGGTTGTTAAAGAACGTTGAGTGCTGGAAATTTCCCCTCTCCTACGTCCTCGACTCCTACCTCCTCTACTCCTACCTCCTCATCTCCTGCGAGCAGCCTCCTAAGGGTTCGTCCTGTTATGGCTGTTTGGCTTACTCCCCAACCTATGAAATTAATACAGTAATACAACAATCCAGCAATCCAGTCAGGATGTTGGTCAACTATTAACATCGAAATCCGATTCTTGCATTGATTAGTTTCCGTCACGTGACAAGCAGGCTGCGGAAATGTTTCCTATTGTCGGTGGGGAAAATTTTCCTATGGATTTCGTTGGATTGAAATATTCGATGCGGCTTTCTATCAAATCGGAATTAGCAGATATGTCGTCGAGGTTGAGTTACAGTACATCCATTTCTATCCTTCACGTCATTTAATCAAGTGGTTAAATCGGCATAGGGATACGAGGAACTGATGTGAGGAGGAGCCCTGTCTATTCATCTTTGCCATCCTTTCTTTTAGATTTTTCGGGACCATTTTCGGTCACAATCAGAGGTTTTTTTAACTGTCATCTCTCTCTTTCTCTCTCCCTTACGCTTAACTGAGCTGCAGTAAAGTGGAATCCTGTTGAGTATGGACGCGTGCCTGGTCACTTTAGTGAATTGCTACCGTTGTTGTTGTTTTGTTTTTTTCGTTTGGGGCTGTGAAAAGATGTTGAATTTTAGAGGCTATATTTCTTTTAGGGTTTTCATTTTCTACTGCGGTGTACATAGACACACTGCAGATGTTATATTGATAAAATAAAACCACTAGCGAGAGGCGGAAATACCTTTTTATGTCCAGTGAACAATGGTAAAGAATGTAAAATATTTTCATTGTACTGTGTAGAAATAGTAAAAAATTGCCGCACTTGGGTCGATTTGTGTTTTTATATGCAGGTCGGTAAAGGATGATGATGATAGGACACGCGAGTTTACTTCTTGTATAAAACGTGGGATCCTATCTTTTCTATAAACCGGAATCATTTTTCTGCTTGATGAGTTCCTCTTCTCCTTTCCCCGACTTCCTGTAGCAGGGGGGGGCGGGGGTGGTGGGGGTTGGGGGGGGGGGGGTTAGAGGGTGTTAATCTAATGTAAAACCAACTTCCACTAAAGCATCATTACATACTAGGCAGCATACTAAAAAAAAACGTAACAAAATTACCCGCAACATGAGTCGGATTTTTTCGTTGTTGTTATGATGGTAACTTTATTATACTTTTTTGCCCCCACCCTCCACTTTTTTCCCCTTTCTATCTCTGTTTCTCTTCCCTGCCGTCTACATTTTTACCCCCGTTATGCCTTGTCGGCTCTATTTGTCATCCTTATTAAACAGCAGTTAATACAGTAGTTAGTTCTGGTGGTTTCATTGCAGAATATTCAGTCCCTTTTTATTAAGAAGTGACTAAAGGGGTTATGACATCAGATCAATCACCGATCAGCTATCTTGGCCATTCAAAATTTCGCCTCTGTATTTCAGATGTTCTCCTTTATATATTTCAGTCTACCACTCCTTATTTTCCGCTTTATCTATTCAGACATATTATTTGTTTGTTTATTGCTCTATTTAGGATAGACGTCTGAAGGTACTCTACACCAGCCTGAGCCATTACACCTGGGACTTTTACCAATATGCATATTTCTTTTTCTCTGTAGAAAGGGCTCTTGTTTTCCACGGGTAGGTAGGTATATATGCATGAGCTACATTGCGCTGATGGATGTTGGATTTACTTTGAATTCAGCGCGGAATGCGCACGAAATTTTGCTTCTCTCTCCTCTACAAAGCAAAGGCAACTTCTAACCAACCGTCTTCCCGCCTATGGCACGGTCGGGTATACATCTTGTCCCTCTGAATACCGCCAGTATACTGTTCGTTGGAGCACTGCCGACGGCAGGGACTCCGTTGCATCGTCGAGAGGGTTCTTTTACATGCAAATGTCACACGAACACCACCCGGGAGCTTCTCTCTCGCCCGAAAGAAGCCAACCCACCTCGATCCAGTATCAAATCTGGAACTACTGGCGCAGTAAGTCGCGCACACCACCTACTGCTCCACTGAGGCAGGTCACTTGCTTCACTCTCCAGTCTCTGTTAGTAACCCCGGTTGTTGTCGTTGGCTTTTTCTTTCGGGTGTGAAGGAAAGTGTGAAGTGAGTGATGCTGTCCATGAACTTAACTAAAACAACCCTTTCTACATGGGATCAGGGTCATTGGAGGATTGCGCGGACCTCAGGAAAAACTTATTAGGGGAGAAGGCCAAAAATTATTGCAAAAAAGAATTCAAAACTGGGAGAAAATTGGTTGTTAGATAGTGGAGGACCTCTGAGCGTGGTGCCGCGGTTTGAGGCCCGAAAAACCCGCCGTCCTGCTTGGAATAATGAAGCCACGGCTTTGAGCGGGATTGAACTTCTTCAGAACTTCCTCGGAACGTAGGAGCGAGCGGCGAGTTGCGTTGGACACACCAGTTCTCGTCTGATCACTGAAGTTAAGCAACGCAAGCCCAGTTAGTACTGACATGGGTGGTCGCTCGGGAAAGCTGGGTACTGCTAATACCCAATAATCGTCGCATTAGTGTAGTGTCTGTGCAGTATATGCATTAGAACTATACAGTGGACGGCTCTCTAATGACCTTGTAGTTGACGGGACCTTAAACTCCAACAAACAAACAAACGGAACGTAGGACAGGATTGAATTGCCGCAGACTAGATTCGAGCTCTTTACCAAGTTTTTAAAATAGTGGAGATAGTGGAAACTATGCATCATCAAAAGAATGGCAGTGGTTCCCAATTTTGCCATAGGCAAGAAGTAAATACTTGAGCTATCTATTTTCCCCCATTTTCCACTTTTTTTAAATATGTTTGCTGAATATTTTGTGTTTAACTTATTGTTAAAACGTATCGCTTCTTATTTCTCTTCAAGTACAGTCCTGGAGGGTGATTTTTACGGTTTTTTTTTTGGCCTGATACGATATTTTGTTTTTATATACTGTATTTTAAAATTATATTTTTCAAGTAATGGAGAGGAAGGGGTGTATGACATTTTGAGATGAATTTCTAAATGGATTCTTTTACTTATTATGGCAACATAGGATTGTTTTCTTGAAAGAAAAAAAAAGCCCCTCAATGGGGTGAAGAAGTGAATGTGAAGCAGAGGGCGAGAGGGACGTACTCTCCTTGTAAGAAAGGGAAGGTTTTCATGCTGAAATAAAATTTTTTTTGCTCACGGGATGGACACACGTCATGCAAGTGTAAAAAAGATGGGAAAGAAGAAAAGAGAGGGGTGAGAGTGAGACGATTTCAAAGGTGTTAGTGGGTTTTCTATCATTTCTTCTCCCATCACCTCTTCCTCCTCGCTTATTCTATTACATTTCTTTGTGGCACAATTTTATTCAGATTTTTTTCAACTAGTATTTTACGTGGTAATTTATAAGTTGTTATATATACATTTTTTCTTTATTTCAAAAATGGGCAAAGACTTACATTCAGAAATCGGAGTGGTGGAAGAGGTTTGAGAATGTGGGTTTTGTGCCTGTAGCAGTTTAGAGATTGACTCGAGTGAAGATGCCTTCCATCTGCGCTCATCCCCATGTGTTGTCACGTGTATTTATAGTTGCACTTTCTCACTACTTTTTTCCTTCTTCTCCTCTCCCCTTCGCCGCCTTTCAACTTCCAAGGGAGCGGCTTATAGTGTTGGACACACCAGTTCTCGTCTGATCACTGAAGTTAAGCAATGCTACCCCCAGCTAGTACTGACATTAGTGTGGCCGCAATTCGCCGCTCCCAAGAAGGAGGAGGAAGAGCCAACCTCCTCTCCTACATTCAGAAATTTACTCCTCTATACAAAATGCTAATATGGACTCGCGCATAAATACCTTCACGCGCTTATGTGGTACCCTGCTGGTGCATGCTGGTTGTACACAGTTAGTACTGACATGAGTGGGGAGCGACGAGTTGCGTTGGACACACCAGTTCTCGTCTGATGACTGAAGTTAAGCAACGCAAGCCCAGTTAGTACTGACATGGGTGGTCGCTCGGGAAAGCTGGGTACTGCTAATACCCAATAATCGTCGCATTAGTGTAGTGTCTGTGCAGTATGTGCATCAGACCTACACAGTGGACGGGTCTCTAATGACCTCGTAGTTGACGGGACCTTAAACTCCAACAAACAAACAAACAAACTGACATGAGTGGCCCCATGTCAGTACTAACTGGGGTTGCGTTGCTTAACTTCAGTGATCAGACGAGAACTGGTCAGAACTTGAAGTTGCTCGGAGAAAGACTTTCAAGAGAGTGATTGAAAGAATGAGTGAGGCAGAGAGAGGGGGAGTGGTGAGTGAGACATAGAATGAGACAGTGAGGGAGGGGTGAAGCAGACAGCGAGTGAGATTGAGTGAGGCCAGAGAGTGAGTGTGTACGTGAGACAGGACAAAAAGCGATTGAGACAGGATAGAGAGAGGGGAGATGAGACTAAGAGAGCGTAAGGCAGGTAATGCAGGACAAAGCGAGAGAGAGAAACACAGGAGAGAGGGACGAGGATTTGGGTAGAATTTCTGCGTTATTTTTACCCCCTACACCTTTGGTCACCAACTCTTGCTGGTTTATTTCTATATTATTATCCCATCCGCTGTAAGTAAAATGCTGCTGGAGATTTTGCTGCAGTACGAACTAGAATATATAGAGATGTTGGATCTGTGGTTTATAACCGTCGTCGTGCATCTGTCGGTGTGCCAATGACCTCCTGAAGCAACAATATCCATGTGTTTTCTTGGAAACCAATGATGTTACATGTGTACACACACACGCACCACCCTCTATCCCTAATTTACATCTCTCGTGAAACTTCATTTACTGCACATCTTTGCACCGCAGTTAATGTTACCATGTTTGTTCAACTTCCCCCTCGCCTTTCCCATTTCAGAAAGACCAGATTTCTGCTGTTACTGTTTTTTGCGGAATCATAAATGGATTTACTTATTAGCGTTCACTGCATGGCTGTGTAAACAATATTTTCTTTTTACCTTCCTTATCCCGCCAGCAGCATCTCTCGTTCCCCCTTTCCTAAAAACTTTCATAACAGCGGTGGAGTACTTTTTTCATGTACTGCAAGACCCATTCTTGTGTTTTCCAAAATAGTTTCTTTTGCCGTTGTCATGGCAGTGAATTGGAGTACTCTACATGTAGAATCGATCCTTGTCGGTAGCCCCGACGGGTTCTCGTAGGGATGTCTCGGAGCGGCTGTATTGCGTTGAACACAAGAGTTCTCATCTGATCACTGAAGTTAAGCAACGCAACCCCAGCTAGTATTGACTTGGGTGGACGTTTTAAAAACTGGATACTGCTATTACCCAAAAATCGTCGCATTAGCGTAGTGTCTGTGAAGTCTCTGCATTAGAACTAGGCAGTGGATGGAGCTCTCATGACCTTGCATTTGACGGGGCTCTAATGACCTTGAAGGGCCGTAAAACACCAACGAAATAAAATTAGGGAAGTCTCAATGCTGAACCTGATTATCATATTATCAGAGAGGAGTAGAGTTAGACCTCTGGTGATTGCATTGGCTTGTCATGGTAGTGTGATTGTGTGTGAGGTGGACAGGCGCTGTCTGATGGAGAGTGGAGTGGAGATTGACCAGTTACATACTCCACTGTATCATAGGTGGGGTAATTTCCTTCCTCGGGACATTGGTAACTGTCAAGATAACTCCAGAGGAAACTGTGGTAAAATATCGCAGTAAACAGACTGTAGTCACTGTTGTTGACCACTGCTGTGTCCAGCCCCAGATTCTTTAAGGAATGGCACAGAAATGCTTAGTTTATATCAAATTCTTTGTACGCAAATTGAGTTGAGGGCAGCATTACATATATAAAAAGAGAGGGTAACAAAAAAGGGAGAAATTTAGAGAATTAAATGACCTATAAATAGAAAAGAAGACTTGAAGATGTAGAAGTGATCTTATTTCTGTAAAGATTCTCCTTCAATGATTCCATTTGTCTGAATTTAAAGGGGCATTCGATTTTTTTTCCAAAGTTATTCAACTGAAAAATGTTAATAAGGCAGATTTTTTTGTTCAGTGTTGAAATCAGTGCGACGATTCTGAAATTGAAGAAAGATTGGACGACCACCTTGAGAGCTCGCTAGTTACCAGCAAGCTGTCTGGTGAATCAGCGACTGTAGCAAAGGAAGCACCAGGCTGGTTTATTTCTTTACCAGTGTTTAAAACTTTTTTGACTGTCCATTGTGGTCAACTCTTACGAATCTCTAAGGATGCTCACTTCTGTTCTCAAGCCCAGGCCCAATTCAGACCTTTGAATAGTTTGGTCTCAGACGAGGCTCCACAAAACCTCCAGCTGGCCCTGCTCGGACTTTTATAGAAACGCCTATACCTTACGAATCTTAAAAGAGGATCGTTCACTGGCGACCCTCCAATAAGTCCAACATACAAGGTGAAAAGTGCGTGTCTAGGGCAGGGCCATAGTAGAGAGTCCCACGTGTCACTTGTCTGAGACGTTTGCCTCTCATCAGCATTTCACCAATTTCACTTAGTCCGTTAGGGTTTGGTTCAGTTGGTTGTTCAAATTTAATTAGTAGGGGCGCATGTTTGTAGTCAAGGAAGGCTAAGGAGGACAACTTCTTGATGGAAGTTTCTTACCACTTCTTGTGCCGGTGCCCCGTTAAATTTACCAGCCCTTGGGGCCGGCCATTTTTTGTGCTTTCACGTGAAAGGTATAAACATTCAATAAAACACACGCAACTCCTGAACTACTGGATATTTTTTAATGAAATTTTAAATGGATAGAGATTATATTCCAGAGTAATCAATTTGCCGGAACCAGTGGTGTAGCCAAGGGGGTTGGGGGTTAAACCCCCCTTGGATCTCGAATATAGCGAAGCGCTATACACCCTATCGACAGTCATATCCTCCCTTCAGAAAATCCTGGCTATGCCACTAGTCGGAACCTGTCCCAAATAAATCCACCAGGGGGTGGGAAACCGTAGGCTAAATGAACACGTATTAATACGTGAGCGGACCATAATGTGTTAAGGGCCCCGCGTGTGATCATCCTCGCAAGCTGTGTTTTGTCTAATGTCCGCCTTAGAGTTGTCTTTAGCAATTGCAGTTGACGGTTGAAATGCAGTGAGTTATTTCATTCCGAGGAGACCGTCTACTCCTTTGGGTCACTGGTGGTAGTTAGTCCCAAATGTTATGATTAGCCCCCCCTTTCTGGTATCAGCAAACACGAGATCAGAAAAATTAATAGTGTTTACGTTTTCGAGATTGTGTGGGATATCTGTGTCCTGTCATGTAACCACGCATTTCAATTTGGACGGGAGGGGAAGGAAGATGTTTTGTTGGTGTTATTTATAGGATTTTATGATAACAGTTCGAATTTCATTTATTTATTTCTCTGGATTACTGAGTAAGTAAAAGCGAAACCAATTCCTTGTTGCCTGCCATGACTTGAAACATTCAAAGGAGCCGTTAGGAACTCACTCTCACATTGATACTGTCCACTGGAACGAAGGACTCAAATTTCATTTTAGGCCTATTTGTTTTTTTGTTTGCATTTTTTCTTTATGTATGACATAGATGGTCCATTTAATTCAATTATAGAAACACGATTTCTTACTTTGAGGTCCTATTATAGGGCGCGCCAAGAGTTGCCCATTTTGCTCTGCTGACCCTCCCCTTTACCCTCTATCAGAATGAAATATCATCATCATTTCCCGTCTATGGCAGGGTCATATGCCCACGTTTATCCCATTGAAACCCATGAGCGATGTTTTTACGCAGCCGGTTGCCAATTTAGTGCTGCAATCCCTCTATAGGCCCCGTATTTTGAATCGTTGAGGCACTTTCATCCACCGACGCCAAGGGGCGAACTCTTCCATCTGGAAAAGTTGCCAAACTACACTTATATTTTACTCAATGTAGCAAGAATTCTTTTCCGTGCAGTGGTGACATTGCACTCATCACCCGGGGCGCAGTTTGATTTCCCACCCGACAAGGATGCTCCTCTCCCTCACCTCCGATAAAAAAACTATACTAAGCCAGGAACCACCGACTCTCATAAGTCAAATACTCAACCATTGAGCAACAAAGGCGGGCAAGTAGAACACTAACACCTCGGAATACGTGTAACTTTTCACTTGGGCAGTCGAATTCTCTCTTTTATCCGTTTTTGGTGAAAAGAATTCCTTGGTGGCCCGTATGCGAAAATTTTGAAATCTTCTGCATAGCCTGTCCATCCATGTCCATTGTCTCCCTCCGGTCATCTGCACACCCAAGCTCGGATACCAGACAGCAGATATGTTTTTTAACGTTATCTGCGTGGTCCTTTTCTGTGTAGTGTGCGGCATTGTTACGGCAGTTGACCCCCTCAGTGCGAGGGGAGGGCGAGATTTTGAATTTCCATCTCCCAGTAAAATGTCGGTAAATTGTATTAGGGTTGAAAGTCAGACCTACAGTACCGTCCCAATAACAAACCAGCCCCTCTCCTCCCCTAGTCGTCTACTTAGCAAGGATGCACTTTTCTGATAAATAAGAATTATTTTGCAAAATGTTATATACAGAACTGCATTTCTGTCCTATTTTAGGGAGAGGGGGTGTATCACAACTATGAAATAGACTGCCACTCACACCTATTCGGTAATCGATGTAGAATTGTGAAAGAAATGCAGTTGTAGTTGGGACTCAATTTAAAAACTGTATCTTTTTAGACCTTGATATTCAAAAGCTGTCTATATTTTATTTTTTTCTCTCGCAAAAAATCAATTGTGAATATTTGCGCCTGTATGAACTGTAGGCCTATTTACTGTTTTTTTCAGTATCACGTTTGTTATATGAATAATATTGATCGAATGGCGACTGCTTCTGTTTTCCCACCTTTCTTTTAAATCAGTTACAGGAAGGTTCCCTTTTCCTCTTCCCCTTCCCACCGGGACGAGAGAAAGAGATGTGTTGTGTGTGACCTCGTTGAACCTCCTTTTTCTCCCCTCACCTGAATTGTATATGCGCCAAACAATCACATATCGTTTTATGTTATATTAAATTTTACGATTGGTACTAGTCTAATAGTCATGATATACCCTTTATCGAAATGAAATCGGCCCTGCCAACGGACCTCTATCTCCTCCTGCCATTCCCGAGCACACATACACGCTGCTCCTGTCATAAAAATTTAGCACTAGTTCATAGAAAGGCTTGCGTGTCTATGCAGAGGACGTATTTATTATTAATAATCACATTTAAAATCGTTTTTTTTCAGGTAGAAAATTCGTATTATATTTATATCACATGTGTTGCCAAATTTACTAATTAATTATAGGACCCTGTACCGTGGATTGTGTCCCATTCAGTGACTGGCTGGACCTCGTCCTATCTCCTAATTGCGAAAAGACTGGAAGGCGAACTGAACACCATCTGGTAGAATGTCATCGGTGTAGAAAGAAAAGGTTCATTAATATGCAGGACATCTGGCGATGTAGTTTTTGGCTTGATTAAGCAGGAAGGGGAACGTGATGGTCAAAATGGACTGCCAAAATTGTTCCCTTAATAGAGGCTCTTTGAAGAGCAATAGTAAAATTTTGCAGTAAGTTTCGCATTTCAAGATCCCACCTCAGTGGAGTTAGAGGCAGAGTGCTGAACTACTGCATCAGTGGTTCCAGGTTCATCCTGGATTGAGGCGGATGAGGCAGAGGTCCCCATTGCACCTTCCGTCGGATTGGAAGTCATGGCGTCGGCGGGTAGTAAATGTCCCAAACGAAGAAAAATAGACCGTCAATAAGTATAAGCGCCGGGGTTACAACTTTGTTAGCAGCCGGCTACTTAAAATATCATTCAACAGATGGCTCATGGGACGACATGAGACCCGATCCACCCATAGGCGGGAAAAAGATTAGGGATGATGAAGTTCCGCATTTCAAGATAACAAATCAGCACTCACAAGGTAGTATTACATTGTACCCAGTGCCGAATTGTGACTTATGGACCCATAAGAAATGGACCCGTGACCCTATACGTGAATTCGATACGGATTACATGTAAGATTACATGTCAGTTTTTCCAGAATCGTGAAATATAACTAGGGCCCTATTCTCTATAAGTTTGGGACATACTTTAGTACCTATTAAGGGTGGAGATCATTTAATTTTTTGGAGGTGATAATCGCCAATCTGTGGTCTAGATTGATTTGCCTCTTTTGAGGGGGAAGGTCGCAACAGATCTCTGGGGTTTTAGGCATTTAAAAGGTAGGGTTACCCAATTTCTTTTTCCGGTTGGATAACGATCTCCTTGCACATTGAGCAGTAGCATAACCTTAGTTTTCACCTGTCTGAGCCTGGGGATATCGTGCAGGGTACCATTAGAGGACTAGGGGTTATTGCACAAAACAGCCACTCCTGCCTTTGCGAGAATCGATCCTATTATTGTTAAGTCTTATGCACTCGAAAGAAGTATGTGACTACTGAGACCGCCGTTTATAACGGTAATAGATAAATGGGAGTTCGCACCCTTGGTGGGATGGTGAGAAGCTTAATCTTCATTAAATTCGACAGGTTTTAATTGACTTTTCTTGGTAGGGTCTAATTAGAAAGTTGTGAAATTGCACTTGTGAGACGTTGATGCTGCTATTTTTACCAAAAGGACCTAACTTGTATAAGGGAATTCATCACTTAAAGAGAGACCTTGAGAATTCTCTATCGACTAATATTAAAATGAAGCCTTGCGATATAGTGTGTTAGCTAGGCATCAGAGCCTTTAATATTCATCTTTTCGTTTTCAAAGATTCCCCCCCCCCTTTTGAAATGTACTCACTTAAGACCAAAACTAATTTCTTAAGTTCGTTTTGTGCACATATGGGCCTTTCTAAAAGGGCATGATGGTGAATTTGAAGTGAGAAAGTTGCCTTTGATAATCTCTTTTACATCTTGAGAAAATGTTATTTTCGCTTCTTAACTTTTATTGTCTCCTCCTCCTTCTCTCTGTTGCCCTTTCACCCTCACTCTGAAGGCTACTTAAGGATTGGGACTCATATCTAAAGCTTTAAAAAAAGATTTTTGAACCTTGTTTGGGTCAATGGTGTTAGCACGTGTGTCAGGACGAATTTCATTTTGGATATAAAATAGATGATGTTTAATTTGTAAAGTTCATTTTACACATTTGGCTTATTTGTCCACTGGTATTTGTTTAACAACGTAATACGAAACGAGGCGGAAGAAGAAGCAGAGAGTCCATTCCATAAATTCGAAAATGAAGAAAGGGTTAGGGCATTTCTCTTGGGAGTTGGTGTGAACAAGACACTGATGGTTTGTAACTGGGACGGACTATGAGATGTGGATTTTGCGCTACCGAAGAGCTAGAAACATTTTCGTTGTCTCTATGTAGTTCTCAAGCGGGAACCCCGTCTGACCTTTTCGAAGGCCCCAAGACTATTTTAAGAGGACCTTACTGGAATGTATCAACATTGGAACCAAGCTTACATGGACACGGTGACAGAAAGTATCTTATTGTTTTTGTTGATAGAAAATTCACCAGTATCCGGCTGGGGACCGTGGATCTGGTTTAGAAAATTGGACTCACTAACTCCGAATAGCCCGTCTTGGTTTCAATTGGTAATATAAGACACGACTGTTGAGCTCATTGTGCGGAGGGTCAGTCCTGGCACATTTCGGGTTGCTTCTGTCCGACCAGAGAAAAATATTTTCCATTGAAGGTCAAGTAGGGCCTACGTGGCCCTGTGTAAAACATCGCGATTGCGAGGGCCGACTGAAGGCCTTGGGGGTTTCGGGTAAGAGGTATAAGTGGGAACCCCTCATACCAAGGCTCGGCGCCAATAGGGGCCTACATCTGAGATCCGTATTTGTTTCGTTGGGGTCTTAGGACCCTGAAAGCTAAACACTCTGTCTTCATGTTTAGCTTTAGTCCTTCCTTACAGTTGCTGCTCTAATATCGTTTAGGCCTTTGTCTGCTTGATCTTTGAAGTCACTAAGTATCCCTGTATTGCCGTGGGGAATAATACTGTATGTAAATAGAAAAAATGTACCAGGGTTAAGAAGTTCGCCTCCCTCTCACCACCGTCACCAAAATCGGTAAGTGATCTTAGGCATACACTTAAATATATCTCTGAATAAACAGAAACCCTTTCTACACGATGAAAGATGCACAGGTGCGCAGAATTCCCAGATAGGCCGATAAGAACTTTTCTCTCTTCCTGTTGGAATCAGGGTCGGGACCTTTAGCCTTGAGAGACTGATGTTAATCAAATAAACAGACGACTAACCTTGACACCTTTACCCTCGAAAGTAATATATGGCGTTACTAAGCTTGAGATTGCTTTAACTGATTTTCGCGAGCGGAATTCAAATGAAATAAACTTGCGGTATGCAAAACATGCTATATCTATGGTGGGGAATGTTTCCAGAGTTTGAATCCGTTGTGCTGTATATACCGTACGTGACTTCTGGGGTTCTCTCTCCCTCTCACTTGAAAGGATGGAAGATTGAAAATGCTCATATTTTTCAGAAAAAATCGTTTGCTGAATTTCCGCCTATTTTCCTACGTTCGTTCGGCATGCTTGTCGGCTAACTGTTGAAATTGAAGTTTACTGAGAAAGCAATTTTTTTTACGACAAAGCCACCGTAAATTTCTTAATATACTCTATACGTATATTAGATGTGAAGGGAGGGACATGGGGTTCGTTAATAGGAAATTGACCACTGTTTGCCCTCCGTGTTCCTCGTCCCCGTCCCCCTCTTCTAGTTAGAATGGCTCGTTCGCAATGATTTACGGTAGTCAAGTTGGCAGTTGTTTGGATAACCAATTTGCGAAAACTCACAGTTTGTTTGCTGTCAGTTGTTAGTGTTACGTCTCCATCAGTAAGTTTTTGATTTCACCCCTGATCTCCACGCCTATATTCCCCACCCCACACACAATTTGCAGTTCAGTTTATGGTTCGCAGTCAGGGTTGCTTTCTAAATAAGTTGTTGGCTATTTTTGAAAAAAAGAAAGTGTTATGGATGGTTGATGATCGCAACAAACAAATCACCAGAAATCTGTTCATTGTCTTGGCCTGAAGAGTATTTATGATGAAATCGCTTCAAGGTGACCGGAAGCTGTGAGTCAGTATGCAGTTTGATTGTTTGACGTTGGTTTGTCAGCTCTGAAAGGAATAAAACGACTTCAGGGTGTCTTTCCAGCTTGAGGAAGGTTCAGTTGAGATTTGCATCTCTTTTCCTAGAAAGAAAGCACCGGACCAGGGTCGAACTTGTGAACCATCAGCTCAAGATGACACAAGTGTCTGTAAGACATTCACATGAGAGAAAAATGAAGGGGGACAGAGAGGGATATCGCGCAGATCCTAGGAACATCCTTGACCCGAAGGTGCCCCCACCTTTTGAGTCAATTGCTGCGGTTCGATCCTAGCCTAGGTGAATGACATTTCATGACGAATTAGAAATTAAAGTGTGCCTTCGTTCTGGATGGAAAGTAAAGCTTAGTCCTTGTGCTTGGTGCACTGTTACCACTTTCTCTATGGAATAAAAAATACGTGCAGATCGGTAAATTCCCCAAGTATGGGAGCTCGTCCCTCACCCACCCTGTCGTCGGTAAATTGCGTTCAGCAGTCAAGAAGCCTGTAATCATCTGCACTCCAGGCGGTGTCGATAGTTTTCTTGTAGCCGCAAAGCAGCGGTCGCATTATGTTGGGCACACCTGTTCTCGTCTGATCTTCAAAGTCAAGCAACGCAAGCCCAGCTGACATACCCTACATTGGTATCCATTCTCAGCCTAGATGACCAATGTAGTGGTGGACTCTATTGTTCGTTGGTGTTTTAGGCCCCTTCAACTACAAGGTCATTAGAGCCCCGTCCACTGTGTAGTTCTGATGCTGACTGCACTAATGCGACGATTTTTGGATACTAGCGGTTCCCAGTTTTCCCAAGCAGCCACCCATGTCAGTACTAACTGGGGTTGCGTTACTTAACTTCAGTGATCAGACGAGAACTGGTGTGTCCAACGCAATTTGCCGCTCGGTGGGCCCTAAAACAACAATAATCATGTAGCCGCCAACTTTTGCAAGTGAAACTGCCAAATGAATCTTGGTTGAGGTTGGTATTTGAGTTGACATCGAGACAAACTGGATGTTTGCGGGCCTCGACAAACCCCTACATAGTTCCAGAGAAACAATGTTTTATCGAAAGATTCTAGAAATTTTGAGAGCGGCTGTATTGCGTTGGACGCACCAGTTCTCGTCTGATCCCTGAAGTTAAGCAGCGCAACCTCAGATAGTATTGGCATGGCTGACTGCTTGGGAAAACTGGATAGTGCTAAGACCCAAAAATCGTCGCATCTGCGTAGTGTCTGTGCAGTCTCTGCATTAGAACTACACAGTGGACGGGGCTCTAATGACCGTTGTAGTTTAGGAGTCCTAAAACACCAACAAAACAAAATCTAGAAATTAGAGTGTGGGACCTCTCTGAGCTAGCCCTGGTTCTAACGATGGAGTAAATCATCGTGTTAAGTTTGTTGGTGGATGGGAAGTGACGACCGTGGATCGAGACTGGATGTGGGCGATAAGGCTAAAGTTAATTGAATAATCAAACGTCCTCGGGTAGTAGGCCAGGGTAACAAGACGGCTTCTTGTTGCACGACAAGTGGCTTGGTGGCTGGTTATTTAATGTTGTTGTAAACAAAGACGTGGCTGGTGGTTTTTGAAACATGTTTAAGCTCTTAGTAGGTCGATATTTAATATTTTCTTGAAGAGCCATTAAGGAACATCGTGACTGACTCTGCGTGAGACTGATATCGAAGAAAATGGCTTTAATATTGTAATTTCTTGAAGAAATTTTAAATTTATACAGCACATGGACGCACGTAGTAGTAGAACTTTGATTGAAATTCACAGTGAAGATTTGTGGTAGCGACAAATCCCACAATTGAATTTTTCTCTCGTCTTGTTATTGTTGTTATTGGCTTCTTCTTCTTTACTCTCTCAGACCCTTTTACCCTTCCGTCCCATCCTCCACCTACCACGCCTCGTTACCCCTTTCCAATTCTTTGACTTACTGCTGCTATCAACCTCTAGATTCGGAGTCTGGAAGATATTTTGTTTATTATTATTCTTTTTTTCTGGTTACTAACTGCTTCCGAAGGAAAACATACTTTTTCAGTTTTTGGTGACAGGAAAGAGGTCTGTCTATATGTTGTTTATCCCACAGATGGCGTGTTGAAATGATGAATTCGGTCTTTAAACCCTTTCTTTCGTTCGTTGTACTTGGCTTAATGCAGTTCTGGTAGTTTCGGGTTTTCAACTTCGTTTTCTGTGCTTATTTTTCTGTTATGTCTGCATGAATTATGCGTTTTGCTAATGGAGTCTGAAATTTAAACAAAGAAAGCCTCCATCACCCTTCTCTCTCTTTCTCTCCTCCCCCCATGAATATGCATTAGATTTTTTTATTTCTGATTGCTACATCTGGTGTTGTGAAGCTCTTTTTCGTTCCGCTTTGGTGTGATCGCAGCCCAACCTGTCTATCCATAAAACCTGAATACCTGGTATAATCAAGACGGCAGGAATGAGTGGATGATGGATAAGCCCACCTCGGTGGCTCATTAGAACCATGTTTTACTCGGAGTTTGTGAATTGAAGTTCGATCCTATGGTAGGCATGATGTCACCTACGATCATAACAGAGCCCTTTCTAAATGTATATTCGTGTAGATTGGCAAAATCCCAGATATACGAGCTCGCTCTCCCTCGCTCCCTCCCTCTCTCTCTCTCTCTCTCTCTCTCTCTCGCCCTCCTGGCATCGGTACATTACCTTCAGCAGTAGAGGGGCCACGAGGTTAAATAAACAATGACGGAGAAGCACCTAGCACTGGTCCAAACCTTGTGTTCATGAGCTTGGTGTAGCGTAACTGTACTTGTGAGCTATTGAGGTGACTTCCTGTAATCTTTGTTTCCTCTTAATGCTCTAGTTGTCGCAGTTGTTACCCGATGTTTTCTATATGGTGATTTTTCGTCACACTCTTTAAAATTCCTTACCCCTCCCCCTCCTTACCCTTTCTCTCGTCCCATCCAGCTGCATTCTTCCCCCCTCCGCCTACCAACTTCCGATTGTTTACAAAGTGGCATGTTGAAAATGATTTAGTGTGTACACTATTACTCCAGCGAATAAATCAAATATGAGTACGGATATGTAGATAATGTAGGTAGTATGGGTAAGCTGGTGTATATATATATATATTAATAGTTGTGGGAGGAGAGCAAAACAAAAAGAGTTAGTTACTGCGCATGCCCGGAGTGACAAGTGCTTCTGGATGGTCGTGAAAGGGTTGAATTTGACTCTCTCTCTCTCCGTCATCCACAGATGATGGAAAAGAACAGGGTTACCACGAATAATTTGTTTCAGATATCAACGGCGTTAAAAACTTGTCGTCTTTCATTTTCACAATCAGGACTAATTAACGCCGACAAGCTATATACGAACTGACGCATTATCTGTTTATCCAAAAGGGTATTTGCTCGAATGCTCTTGTTTACAGTGGGCACGAATGAGCATCAACGAACAGAGCAAAGCAAGCAAGCATCTGGTTGATGCCATAAATGACTCTTGTTAGCATGTTATTGTTATTTTCTCTCTCAAACAGCCCTCCCTCTCGCTCTCTCCCTCTCTCTCTCTCCTCTGAAAAATTCAATATTTAAATTAAATGACAATTAAAATGCCGCATATCTGTCTCGTGTTCTCTCCTCCATTACCCCCTTTTCATTATGTATGTATGGAGGGAGGGTAAGGTGCAGGCTATAAAACTTTTAGGTTGGTTGTTATGATGACAATTTGGGGACTATATTTTATTTGTAGCCTACTTTGGTAGAATTTTTCTCGCTTCTCTATCCCTTTCTCTCCTCTGTGCCTCTATCTCCATTTACTTTCTCCCCCTTGAACCCTTCATGCATAACCCGTCCCATCTCCATCAAACTACTTTGTTGTAAAAATATCTCTATAAATTCACCCGTCCCTCTTAATTTTTCTGGGGCACTTTTCATTTATTACCGCCTTACTTTGCGCGCTTCCGTCCAACATCTCGCCCGTGTGCACTCGGTACCAGCGGGACAAATGACACCCACCATAGGCGCGAAAATGATGATTTGACCATGGCGACAGCAATTTTTGAAGTCGATTTCCCTGAGCGAGATCCTACACCAGTGGTTGCGAACCTTTTTTTTGAAGATGGGTCAAAATATCACGAAAGAAACCAGAAAGTTGTCCGCGGGCCGGGTGCAAGCATTATATAATTTTATGAATAAAAAAATTATTATTAATAATGAATAAATTATTTTATTAAAGTAGCAAATAGAGAACATCATCATAATACCGTATCCCGGTCGGGTCTGTGGGTTCCAGCACACCAGGTCCCCGTCCACCCCACACACTATGAGACGATAAACTACGTATGATTCACGTTCGAGTCGCTAAAGATTGCACGGTGGGTCACAGGTTTGCCACCACTGTCCTACTCGTTGCTTTTCCGCGTCGAAAGGGTTATTTTACGTGCAGGGTAGCGTCGTACCCATAATATCACGGGTTCTTGGGACTTCTATTCCTCTGCCATAGAACCCTCTCCCTCTTTGAGCAGTATGTACCAGCAGGTTCCGCATTTCAGGGTACCACATAAGCTCGTGAAGGTATTTTATGCGCGAGTCCATATTAGCACTTTGTATAGAGGAGTAAATTTCCAAATGTAGTAGAGGAGGTTGAGTCTTCTTCCTCCTTCTTGGGAGCGGCGAATTGCGTTGGACACACCAGTTCTCGTCTGATCACTGAAGTTAAGCAGCGCAACCCCAGCCTGTACTGACATGGGTGGCCGCTTGGGAAAACTGCGTACGCTAAAACCCAAAAATCGTTGCATTAGTGTAGTGTCTGTGCAGTTTCTGCATAAGAACTATACTGTGGACGGGGCTCTAATGACCTTATAGTTGAAGGGCCTTAAAACACCAACAAACAACAACAACCTCCTCCTTCTTATCCCAATTTTTCATTAGTGAGTTTCAGATATTCGTCCTCCATCTACCTTTCTCATTTGCTATGTCGCACATCTCTACGTTTGCCTCATTACCCAATGACTGTCAGGTTTCATGTTTCTGGGCTCTAATTTTATTCTTCTGGCGCGATGTCCCATACTTACAAGGAGACTCTATCCTGACCCAGTCTGAAAACGGAGTTTTATATTAAAAAGAAACTGAAGTAATGTAGGTTCTGTCATGTTTGCCTTAGTATTCTCTCTGTGTGCTGTTGGTTGTAATAGACTCTAATAGACTGGCTGCTCATTGTCCCAATTGTAATAATGTGTCATATTAAGATTTGATGAAAGGTGGTCGAATATTGACCCAGGTGATGAAAATGCTTCCTTTTCTCTCTCTTTCTCTTCCTTCATCTTGATTTATAGCTCACTGTTTGATTAGCGTCGTAATTGTGTTGTTGTTATTGTTGTTACTACACCTAGGTGTTGAATAAGGGGCAGGCATGTGAACGTTGCAGATGCAGCATGTTGTGTGCTGTTATCGATTTGCGCCCTTTCCCCCTCATCTTAATCTAACAATTTCCCTTTCATTCTCCCCCGCCCTTCTATTTTGTGGTTTTATCTCATCCTCATCTATTTGTCTAAGAAATCTGTGGTTAATGTTTAACTCCCTGTGTCCCTTTCTTTTTCCTGCACTACCTCGTTGGAGATTCGATGATGGACACTGCCTTAAAATTAGTTTTTACCACCCCATCAGCCCTATCTGTATTTTATTCCTCTCATACGAATGCCATTTATTCGAGTGTCAACAGGAAGCGCCCCTTAAATGATTTTCAAATCCATCTGCCACATGTTTAGGTTCCTTCTGTTTCGGAACAGCAGCCCTAGGGCCTGTCTATTTTTAGTCTTGTATCTTTATTTGATGGGTCATTGGATTCCACGGAACGAAAAAACATGACTTTGAGGAGTGCGAACAGCAGGCTGATATGGAGGAAAGAAAAAAATGTTACCCCCCTTTTTCCTCTCAATGGTCGCTGTCAGAGGAGCAAAATGGAGTTTAGTGTCGTTAACTGCTTCCACTTCATCATGGTTTTTTTTCATCAGACATTTAATATGCATCAATCTGTTCCTTAAATTTGCATATGTCACTGTCATCTTTTGAAGTGTCCTAAGTTATACATGAATGCGTGACTCTGTGTGTTTAGTCTAGGACCTCTCTCTCCCTTGCTCTCTTTCTGAAGTGATGCCCCTCACTTTTTATTGCTCATTAGACTTTATTTGGTGTTCGCTTCGTGGTCGTGTTTTCCACATTTCCAAAAAGATTATCAATAATAAAAGTAGTAGTATAATGGGTGAAAAATTAAAACTATTTTGTGTATCGATCAGTAGTAGCAGGTCGGTGAACCTGTTCCTACGTTTCATGTCTCTTCTCCTCGCCCCTTTCATCCGGTCTCTGACATTGATATCTCTCTAATTTTCTTGGCAGCTGTACATTTTCCCCTCGCGACAGTATTGTGGAATTCATTATATCTGGTAATTCAGCATGAAATTGTGTGAAATTCAATTCATTATGAACAGATTCAGACTAGCAATGGTCTCCTGTATACAGTTGTCACCGGAAATGTGAATGAACCATGTTGACCGTATTTAAAGATCGACCCTTGACGTATATTGGGGTGGCCTCTCCTCACGACATTGGCAGCTTCACTCATCTTTCCAGCTCGTCTTTTAAGTCCGAACCTACAATCTTGGGTTTGTAATTCCTTACGGCTGAAAGGGGAGATCTCGTGTCAGGATATCGTCCCGAATAGGAATTTCCGGTGTGAGCGGCTGTATTGCGTTGGACACACCAGTAATCGTGTGATCACTGAAATTAAGCAACGCTACCCCAGCTAGTACTGGCATGAGTGACCGCTTGGGAACACTGGGTACTGCTAATACCTAAACATCGTCATAACAGCATAGTGTCTGTGCAGACTGTGCATTAGAACTACACAGTGGGCGGGTCTCTATTGACAGTTGTATTATAGTTGAACGGCCCTAAAACACCAACAAAACGAATTTGCGCCATCTGTGGGGTATATGTAGGTCCGCCGCAAGCCCGGACAATTTAATGATGATCGAATCCCGGCGGCCCTCAATGTATGGCATCATTTTGAACACGCACGCGATACCTTGTAGAGCCGACTAGGACTAGGATCGCCCCTCTCCTCCATCCACTACACCTACCTCCTCCTCACCCGTGAGCAACCTGCTAAGGTTTCGGTTTTTTGTTTTGTTGGTGTTTTAGGGCCCTTCAACTACAAGGTCATTAGAGCCCCGTCCACAGCATGGTATTTATGCAGAGACTGCACAGACACTACACTAATGCGACGATTTTTGGGTATTAGCAGTACCCACTTTTCCCAAGCGGCCACCCATGTCAGTACTAGCTGGGGTTGCGCTGCTTAACTTCAGTGATCAGAGGAGAACTGGTGTGTCCAACGCCGCATAAGCCGCTCCCCTAAGGGTTCGGCCTGTTATGGCTGCTTGCCTTACTCCCCAACCCGTTAGACTAACCAGCTGAGACTAACCTACTATTCCATTCTAGTGAGAATGTTTGATTCTTGTTTCCCTTGTTTTAGGTTCGATTCTGACTGAGGTAGGCGATTATTCGGAAGAGGGAGGGTAGACCCAGATGATCCTTTCTTCTAATAAGATGTAAATTTATAGTCCCTTGTGGTGTGGCGCCATCCAAAATTTTATTCCTTTTTGTCAGGGTGTCGAATCTGAATCATTTTACACGCTCACGTGTTTTTGTTTACTGAATTCCGACTACAGGCCTTGCTCTACACAAGGCTAGGGATCAGGCATTTTTGTTTTGAATCTGTAGTCGTGTGATTTCTATAATGTGATAGATAACAGCATGGGAGTTGTGGTTTCCCCCTTTCCCCCACCCTCGGCCTGCCCTTTCCGTTTTTTGTATCGTCCCAAGTAGGAACATGTTTCTTTCTTGTGATTGAACTCTCCTTTTCTCCTCCGCCTTGTCAAGTGTGATCAGAGATATGTTAGTTCGCACCTGTAAACACCAGGTGGTAAAATTGTTATTTTTTTTACCTTCTCCTCCCCATCCTCCTATTACAAATTTCGTTTATTTCAGTGACAAAAAAGAAACGAAGGTCAGCGAAAAATTTGGTTTTTATTCCAATGTGTTGCCGAAAGATTGTTCGCTGGTCAAAATCTGACAGATGCCAGCTGGATATCGGGGTATCAAGTCACATTTGTTAATCCCAGAGGCATAGAAAATATCACCTCTGATATGAAAAGGGGGAAATAATTCAAATTAGGAGAAAGGGGGCAACTAAAAATGGTCCTTGTTATGTGACGTTTTTTTTTAAATCACGAAAACATAAATGACGTTTTTTAATATCACATTTGGGCCATCAGTACTGGCGTCGTCTATCTTGTTTTAGTTTTGGTTATAAGGATGTTGGTCAGTTCAGAACGAATAAGGTCGACGTAGAAACAAAGAGAATGTATTATCAGCTTTGTCCACCCACTGAGCCTCATTGTACCCTTTCTACCCCTGTCCCGTTGAATATTTATTTCTGACTTTGGCACTGAACATATCTCAAATAAGAAAAATGCACACTGGTTTTTCTCACGTAGTTTATAAATTTGTGACTGATACCCATATGAAGAGGTTTCTGGAATAAATTGACCATTTGTTTTTCTTTGTGATTTGAAAGAAAAATAATAATTTTATGTGTGTACGTGTGGTCATCTTGGACCTTTGTACCTTTGCTATTCATAAATCACAAAAATATTGTAAGCAGCAGGGGTGTAACATTTCGCAGGTTATTACATTTTTTTAAAAAGCTGTATGTTGTTATGAGCATAAATCGTCAAACTTAATTCTGCACCTTTATCCTTTACCTCTAGAACCCCCTTCAGCCTTATTCCTACCTCGTTGAAACCTGAATTTAACGTTGGTTTCTGAGGAATTTCTGTTTGATGGATAACGGAACTTAACAGAAAATAAATTGAAATGCTCAACGATTCAATTAACGTTAAATATTATTTATGACATAATATGAAGTCGGGATGCCAGAGAAGGGTCTGTTTTTACTCTTAAAAATGAGTGTCAATTATTTTTTATTCTCCTACACTCGTTTATGGTTATACCTCTTTCAGGCCAGAGAGTGCGTCCCGTCGGGCGGGAAGAAACGGGAAGAACGGGAAGAAAGCCGTGACCCCGTTTGGTGTGTTAAACGTTACCTGCAAGTAAAAGAACCCTTATTACGTGGAGTAAAATTTAGTTGTGGTTCCAGCTCACCCCCAGGCGTCGGTGATGGGGAAGTACCAAACAGCAACTACGAACCCTTTTCCCGCTTATGGCAGGGTTGGGTACCCATCTTTTTCCCTCTGATTGAACACATGGACGATCTACCCTATTTTCATTTGTCTAACCTAGTTGGACGGTATTTTTGCACAGCCGGCTGCCGACCAAAGCTGTAGCCTCTATACGACGCCAGGGAGCGAGGTCCTACACCGGGAAATGCTGCCACATCTATCCATTGCAGAAGAGAGAGGTGTTCTTTTATGTGCAAATGACATCGTACACCACACGGGACTACGGTTTTACTTCTCATTCGACGGAAGAACCACTCGGGGACTCTCCCTCGCTCGAAAGAAGTCAACCCAACTCGATCAAATATCGAACCTGGGACCAATGACGCAGCGTGATCGTCCTGCGTCACCGAAGCGGGCAAGTGAGGGAAAAGTGCCCATCGAAGAAAACGACGGTGGCAATAGTCTGTGTAGAAATACTGTTTCTGACTGGGCTATTAAACTCAGTGGAAGCGTGCCGGTGTTCGTGACCCATCTGGGTGGCTTTATGGGAACGTGCTTGACCTCATGAGTCCGTTGTTGAAGGTTCGATTCTGGTGTCTTGTTTCAGGCGACAGAAGCAAGTCTCAAATGCACCACCTTCCGTGGGGGGGGGGGGGAAGCGGCTTATTACATTGGACACACCAGTTCTCATCTGATCACTGAAGTTAAGCAACGCAACCCCAGCTAGTACTGACGTGGGTGGCCGCTTAGGAAAACTGGTTACCACTAATACCCAGCAATCGTCGCATTAGTGTAGTGTCTGTGCAGCCTCTGCATCAGAACTGCACAGACAACCAAACAAACAAACAACCACCTTCCTCGCGATGTAAAGTAATTCTTTTATTCCGTGTGGTGAGGGTTCGATGTCACCGTTGCACGAATTCGGCCTACATAGAGTAAAATACACTTGTAGATCAGCGTAATATGCAGATGTACAGAAGTCCGCCCGCCTTCTACTAACCCTTAGGATTGTTGATGATTTCTTTTTCTTTATTGTCACTCCCAAATGAAGGCATCAAGTTTCTTTGGCATATTACAAAGATGGCGGTGTTGCTGCTTCCAAGTTACAAGTGCGCGCATGCGCCGTCTATCTGTCTATACATTATTATTGATTTTGTCGAAATCCGCCATCAGACTATCCACTATTCCCAGATTGGTTTTCTGCTTTTTAATGATAACATGTCTTCGAGATGAAAGACGAAAAGTATTAAATTCAGACTTTTGGATAGTAGTAGCCTATCAGCAAATGGGACTCGTGGTCCGTCGATAGAGGAAGAAGAAAAAAAATTTGGTTTGCACTAAGCCTTCTCCTTTGCTCAAATCTGCTACCTTTAACCTTTAATGATGATGTCTGTCTCTCTCTATAGTCCAATAAATTATGGAATGAATTGCCCAATTTTTGGAGTCTTAATTGGTCATTGAATGAGTTTACCAGACCACGAAAGCTCTCTAAAGGGCCTCATCATGATAAAACGTTTAAAAAAAGGAGGGGGAAAGAGGAAAGGGGGCAATCATTCCATTGACGTATGATAGTTGTAAACTTGTAAGTGTATCTCAAATACTAGATATGGTGTATTTAAAGGATGGGAGTACAAGCAATAACTTCGTAGTTATCTTTACTACAAGATTAATAGATGTGCTGGAATGGAAGGATTGATGTAGTCCCGGTGCTACGTTTTGTAGTATACTTCCGGTTTTCTGTGGATCAATCATTTCAATTATTAATGCTGAAAATGAAAGATTAATGAAAGTCTAAGCACTTTGTAGGAATTATCGAAGATGTTGCACCATTTTTTTCCACTTTAGGCAGGGTCGGGTCTGCTAGTTCTGGTTCTCACCTCTGCTTATTCACAGTCTGGTCCCTTTCTTTCCTCTTCACCATATATCTTTTGAGTACGGTGTGTCAAGCGCCTGCGTTGGAGTCCTTTTCAAACGTTAGTAAGCTCTACTTCCGGAAGACAGCGACGATGGCGCTATCTGTGCTTCTGCTGGGGAAGGAATTAAATTTGTGTTTGTAGGAGTGTGGGTGCATGCTCTTTAGCCTGCCTTTTAGGGCTCGAAAGTTACCGATGTGACTCGGGCATCAATGATTCAGGTTCCATCCTCACCATGGCGGATGGTTTCGTTGGGGGAAAATCTAATGTGTAGAGTAGTTTTTACCTTCCTCCACCCTTACTCTGCCTTGGATAAATGACTTTCAGGCAAAAATAATCATTTGACCGGAAGTTCCTATGGCCAAGTTGCGTTGGACACACCAGTTCTCGTTAGATCACCGAAGTTAAGCAGTCCAAGCCCAGGTTAGAACCATCTTGGGTGGTTGGTAAAGAAGGTTGGGTGCTGCAAAATTTCCCCTCTCCTTCTTCCTCTACACCTACCTCCTCATCTTTCGCGAGCAGCCTCTTAAGGGTTCATCCTGTTATGGCTGCTAATCCCCAGCTGTTAATCCCCAACCCGTGAAACTAATCCAAACTAATCTTGCATCGGTAAGGGTGCGGCTGTATTGCTTTGGAATTACCAGTTCTCGTCAAATCACTGAAGTTAAGCAACACAACCCCAGCTAGTACTGGCATGGGTTATCGCTTGGGAACACTGGGTACTGCTAATGCTCAAAATCGTTGTAGCAGCGTATTGTCTGTGCAGATTCTGCATTGGAACTGTGCAGTGGACGGGGCAGTTGAAGGGCCCTGAAACATCAGTAAGTTTCTGCTAGACTTGAGAATCCTGCCTGCCTGCCTATCCCTATCCTGCACCATGATTGCCCCCTCCTAACGCGATCGATATTAAGTAACCTATGGTAACCGTTGATTTGATGAATATTTATGATTGTTTAAAATTTTGACATGTATCTCATTTTTGTTTTTTTCTTTGTCTCACAGGAATCGATAATCAACGAGTGATTGTCAGGATTAAGGATATGAATGATGAGCTTCCGTATTTTATCAATCGTCCTCTCCCCATGTTAGCTGTGGTCCGGTTGAACGCACCATTGGGAGCATCTGTATACAAGTTGCAGGCTAGAGACCCGGACACTGATGCCAATATTCATTATTTTCTCGTGAGAGATTTCAGTAAGTACTTTTTTAAAGAAAGATTTAATAGTTGCATTCACTTGTCTCTCGCTCTGTCGTTCCTGCTCTCCCTTTATTTCTTGTCCGGTCTCTATAGGTCCCTTTTCATCCTGTCCATTTCTATGTCCCTCTTCCCTCCTTTTTCTTCTTGCATTCCCTCATTTCGGGGAGAGCGGCGAATTGCGTTGGACACACCAGTTCTCGTCTGATCACTGAAGTTCAGCACGCAACCCCAGTTAGTACTGACATGAGTGCCCGCTTCGGAAAACTGGGTACTGCTAATATCCAAAAATCGTCACATTAGTGTAGTGTCTGTGCAGTCTCTGCATAAGTACCATGCTGTGGACGGGGCTCTAATGGCCTTTGTAGGGGAAGGACCCTAAAATACCAACGAAACAAATGTAAGAAGCAGGAAAATTCGATTAAAAAATAACTGAAAAAAATAATATTTCCGTATTTTATGAATTAACCTCATCAGGTGACATGAAATATTCATACAAGTTGAAGATTATAATCATAAAGGGTGGCGTTTATGCCCATTGTAATTGCCAAGCTTTTTATATTTGACCGTCCTCCTCCTCTTCCTCCTTTGCCTCATCCTGCCTCCGAAATGACCAAGGGAGCTGCTTATTGCATTGGACACACTAGTTCTCGTCTGATCATTGAAGTTAAGGAAGGCAACCCAAGCTAGTACTAACATGGGTGGCTGCTTGGGAAAACTGGGTAACGCTAATACCCAAAAAAAAAAGCATAGTGTCTGCGCAGGCTCTCCACTAGAACTATGCAGTCGACGGGGCTCTGATGACCTTGTAGTTGAAGGGCCCTAAAATACTAACAAAAACAAGAATATCCGAAATAATCGACGTATAGCCAAAAAACTCGTGGATGTCCAACCGTGACGCCGGAAAGTATTTGGTTTGTTAAAGAAAAAATAAAGTTTACTGCTTATAGCATCGCTTGGATTAGCCAAATAGTATTTTAGGTGTAGGGCATCGACCTGAAGTTTTGTTAAGTAAAGTCTCGTCTTAAAGCTGATAAGACAGCTCTTATTCAAATTTAGTAGCCCTTTGATTGTTTGAAACGAGTGCCATTGGGCTCCTTTATTGGCTGTTGTTGCATTAGGTTTTGTATATCGTCAGCACATTCAACGTAATGCTGGAAAGACAGTCCTAGTTTTATTTTTAACTTGAGGGTTAGGGCAGTTAAACAAGCTGCACATATATAGTGACGGGTATTACGATGCGTGCCAACCTCAACAAAAGCCCACACCCCTCCAAATCCCTCCATCTACTTTCATTTGCTGACCCTTGTTAGCTGTACCCATTTTTACAAACAAAATGGTGCTTACGTAAAATTAATGGGATTCTGGTTGTTTTTGTTCTCGTTCTTGCCCTTCCCCCCCGTATATGATAAATTTATGCGTGTTTATTATATCATTAGTTGTCCGATTTATTGCCGTCATTATTGTCACGTGATGTTTTTTATTCAATCGCTAGGGTCCTTAATGATTTGAAAACAGTGTAAAGCAACCTTTCTGTTGTCGTCTTCAGCAGTCATTTTCAGTGGCCATGTCCAGCCTATTAAAATGTTACCTCTGATGTATGCTTCCGGTAACTTTTTTTGTTGGTACTTTAGGGCTCTTCAGCTACAATGGTCATTAGAGCCCCGTCCACTGCGTAGTTTCAATGCAGAGTCTGCGTAGACACTATGCTGTACTGACGATTTAGATATTAGCCGTACCTAGTGTTCCCCAGCGGCATCCATGCTAGTACTAGCTAGGGTTGCGTTGCTTAACTTCAATGATCAGACTAGAACTGGTGTGCCCAACGCAACGCAGTAACAACGGGAAAATTAGGTACCTGACCCTCGCATAGCTAGCAAAGGATTAGGGATAATGATGAAACCTGACTGTTGAGCTCAGGCTGAAAGAGATGAAAGCCCTTGGCTGAATGATAAGCCCTCCTTTTTAAACCTTGGTGAGTGTGAAATAATAGGATTTATTGTTTGCCTAAAATGAAACCTGGAATATAGGATGTACTAGACGGGTTTATTTCTGCAGGTCACCTACGGCACCTTAAAAGGATTGTTGCGTAAGGTGAGCAGTTAGTCAGCCCTTTTCCGTGACGTCCATAGTAAAAGATGGTCCGTAGATAAGAAAAAGAAGAGACTAATATTCATCCACCAAGTTAAAATGTTATATAACGAAGATGGAGCATTGTCTGTTAAAGCATAGCGAAAAAAAAAGCTGCTAATGGATCTCAAGTGGGCCACTAGTGATTAATGGACCCTCTGGAATTCCGTTGGAACCCAGGTTTCGAACGATTGCGCCTTTGCGTGAGGAAATGTTGTTGCAAGGTTTGCGCTCATATGCATAACACAAGATGAGGGTGTGAGGTACTTGTCAGTGTTTATTTTGAATGAGGTGTAGGATAATTAGGTTTTACTTTGTCGAAGGCCGTGTAAAAATATGTCATTGAAGAATCTCTGAAAATAAGAGGAAAATTTGGAGAAAGAGGAAATATCCGACTAGTGGTGTTGAATGGATGTTATCTTCTCTCTCTCGACTATTTACATAGGTTTTTTTGAATTGAATATGAATAAATCTACATTTGTAATGTTGATATTATTCTCGATTATTCCACCGAGAAGTCTCATAAAACAAATATGGTTATTGCGTGAGAAATTCATTAGCATCTACTCTGTAACATTTGTGTTTACCATCGGGAGTAGGTGGCATGTATGGATTTTGTTTCAAGATTAAAACACGCAGGTGAGAAGAGAAAAACGCTTCATTTTTGGCAGATATGTTGTGCCCAATAGATACCCTATATTATTCATATGAGAAGGGTTAAGTGTGAAAACTTTAAATTTTCTGACACAATTTTCAAAAGGATTACATTTAGCCCTGATATGGTAATCATGATATTTCCTCCTGTGACGTTTTTCTGAAAGTAAACAGATGTCAGTTTAGTAAACTGTAATGATTTCAACTAACAAGGTGTTATTTCAGTGACATGATCCATTTCTCCCCTTATAAATGAAATGGTACACGGGTTCCATTCTGTTTCAAATAGATGTCATCTTTCAGGTAAGAGTAGTAGGGAAATCCCCCGAAGTCCCACTTTCATCGAATGGGAAGTAAAGTTCTGACCCTGTGTGGTGGATGCGATCTCACCCTACTGGACGTAAAAACCCTTTCTACGTGGAGGGAAGTAGACATGTAGGTCGCAGGGGCAGGAATTCTCCTTACCTCTACCGCTGGGCAAATTACTTTCGCTTTTTTTTTTGTTTCGTTGGTACTTTAGGGCCCTTCAACTACAAGGTCTTTAGAGCCCCGTCCACTGCGTTGTTCTAATGCGGAGACTGCACAGACGCTACACTAATGCGACAATTATTGGGTATTTGCAGTACCCAGTTTTCCCCAGCGGCCACCCATGTTAGTACTGGCTGGGATTGGGTTGCTTTACTTTAGTGATTAGACCAGAACTGGTGTGTCCAACGCAAGAGGCCGAGCGGTTAAACAGCTCGGCCTCTGACGTCTGTAGGTAACCGTCGGAACGTTTTCGTTTTCAATCTTTCTTTTCGTTTGTGCGCCCCTCTTTGAAATTCAGGATTTCAGCAGGTAATTTATTAATAATTCTGTGACTTTTTAATTTCTTTTTATAGCTGGTGGTCGTTTTGAGGTGGATGAAAGATCTGGAGAAGTACGCACGAGGACTACAGAACCCTTTGAGTTAGACAGAGAATATATTTTGTATGTGAAGGCCGAGGATCAGAATGGACGGATTTCAGAAAGAGAATTTCAGTCGACTAAAGAAGAACGCTTGTCCATTGTCGGTGGTCAACGCCAACCTCAATTTTACATGCAGGCTTATGAAGCAACCATTCCAGAAAACAAGAAAAAGGACTCAGAGTGAGTAGTGTTGTTGAAAGGGTTTGATAGCTTTGGACAATTTTACATCTCTGATCGTGCCACTCAACATGCTAAAAACCTTTGTTTTCATTCGTCTTTTTAAAGTATTTTAGCCGTAAAAGCCAAATCTTTCGCTCAAAGGGAAATTCGCTATACACTGAAAGCTCAAGGAAACGGCGCTGGCACTTTTAATATAGGACCTACCAGCGGCATCG
The DNA here is from genome assembly GCA_013389805.1 of Trigoniulus corallinus. Lineage (NCBI taxonomy): Eukaryota > Metazoa > Arthropoda > Diplopoda > Spirobolida > Trigoniulidae > Trigoniulus > Trigoniulus corallinus. Next base: position 11,504,002 of record JAAFCE010006156.1, read on the forward strand.
TGAAATTAGCGAAAGAATTGGACTATGAAGATCCTAGACAACCTCATACTTATTCCTTGTTGGTAACGGCCACTGAGGACTCGGGTGGATTTTCTACTTCCGTAGAGGTTTGTATAAATGTCTCATTGCCTTTCCCGAGGTAAAATAACATGTTAGAGCGGTCAGACCCAGAGTGCCACTTAATGATCGTCAGAAATGATGACTTATGTGTCAGGCCGGTGACCAGTCACTTTAAAAAACCTGTCCAATGCCCTACTTGTGATTTCATACCAAATTTGCAGCTGACAGATCAGACATGTGCTAACCATTTAAACGGATCTGTTAGCTTGATATCCCTCTGGCTTGCAATTAGTCTAATATCAGCTTCCAGTCACCGCTGTTGCCCTGCTCTTTTACGATGGTACTTGGAAGAACGTCATTATAATGGGTATTTTTGAAGGCATGCATGGAATGAGTACCCTATGTCTTTTCCTTTTCGATATCATCATCCACTTAGCCAGGAAGAATTGTAAAAGAGCCTAATTTGATCTCACCATATATTTCTAAGCTAGCCTTTTCTTCCATTTTAATGTATTGTCTGTCTGTCGTTATTGCCGAAGTGTTTTTCTGGGGCACTCGAGCGAATTAAAGTGATCATTATTTTACCCTTAGGCAAGGTTTTAATATTTTTTTAACAACCAGAATGCGTCGCTTTATATTTTTGTAAAGAAAAAACAAAAGTGTTTATTTCCCTTTGTTTTTATTAATTGAGTTAATTAAACTTATTCGTGAAAACTTTCTCTCGTTGGGCTCCTGAATAGAGGCAAACAGGCATAGCATCGTTGAATGGTGTGATTGCCTGCTTTCAGGGGGCAAATGATTGACAGGTAGATTTCATTAGCATCGAGAAATCATGTAATTATGAGAGATATGCAAATAAATGACAAAATATTTGTGTAATATATACCGTTTTTAATTATATTTTTAAGGTTTTATCACAATTAAAGGCATTATTTTAAAAATGGCATGAACTGTTCTACGTTGTTAAATGTTAATAAAGCTTGAATGTTTTTTACGTTTCAGTTAACTATTCACGTAACTGATGTGAACGATAATCCACCGAAATTTGAACTGCCAGATTATCAAGCCCATAACATTGATGAGGATGTGGTTAAAGGTACTTCTATATTAAAAGGTAATGAAACTCAAATAAAGCACTGATTGAATTTCACGTGACATTTTGTCGGTTAGCATTGTGAAAGAGTTGGAAGGCCGATTTACAAACTTTTACAGTGTCTATAGCGATTTTTCTTAAATGAATCAACAATCACCAGTCCAGAGTATAGTATCCCATTATATTTTGTCCTGAAGTATAACTAGTTATTTATTTCATCTGCTGATTGAAATTATAAGGCCCAGATGTAGTTGAAGAGCGATTGAATTATGATCAAATTTTGGACATTTATGTCTGCGTTGTAGTCAGTTTCGTATCTTATAATTGTTACTTTATTTTCAGTGAGTGCAACAGACAACGATAGTGGTCAAAACGCTGCTATAGAGTATATCGTCAGTGATGCCAACTTCACCATCAACGACAACGGTGAAATATTTTCAAACAGGAAATTAGATGCTGATGATAATGGTGCGTTTTATATGTTCACTGTGACTGCAAAAGATAAAGGCGAACCACCAAAAACTGGAAGTGCTACTGTGAGAGTTTATACTAAGAATAAAAACGATGAAGTGCCAAAATTCAGTCAAGATGTATATACACCTAACGTGGACGAAAATGCGGGGCCAAATACATTGGTGACTACAGTTGTAGCTTCAGACAAAGATGGAGATAACGTGAAATTTGGTTTTGCTGGTGGTTCCAATGTATCGGGGCAGTTTACAATTGAGGAAATGACAGGTAAATTGACTTCCTCCCCTTTAATTTAGATAATACCTTTAATTTTACCCTTTGGTGTCATTGTATCATGGTGTCATCTAATAATGACATCTTTATATTTTTAGGCGTCATTCGTTTAAACTTAGGACCCATAACGTTAGACAAAGATAAATATGAATTAAATGTGACTGCAAGGGATGATGGATCTTGCTGCGAGCGCGGCACATCTACGATTCACACTAGCACAGCTCTGGTTGTGGTATTTATCACCGATGTCAATGACCGGAAACCAGTTTTTGGCGATTGCAGCAGTTATACACCAAAAGTACAGGAAGGTGCAAGTAGTGGAAGTTCAGTGCTTAAGGTAACCAATGATAAATGCATGTTGACTTGCGTATAATCGCTAGCACCCATCCACTTTCTGTAAAAGAGTCACAGATGCACACCAGCTGCCAGAGGCGGATTTCCGCACAGGTGCATGAGGAACGCGCCTGGGATCTCATAAATCAAGGGGGGAGGGCTCAAAATTCAACTCTCAAAATGAAAAACAATATTTTATCAAATTTTTATTTTTTTTTTTATAATAAAAATAATTAATTATTTAGCAGTATTCCTTAAATTAAACTGACAAGTGAATAACGCCAACCAGAGAAAAAAACTTGCGTGATGAATGCACATTGTAGGGTGCAGGATTAGGGATAATATTTAGAGTGGGGGCCTCAAAATTGAATTGCGCCTGGGGCCTCTCAAATGGTAAATCCGTCGCTGACAGCTGCGTATGAATTATTTTATACTCTGAAAACTATGCAGATGAGTAAAATGGCGTGTTTTGGAGCTATTTTCTCCATCGAATAGCCCTATATTGCCAATAACGGAAGCTCTTTCTTTAAGGTTGCTGCTATTGAAATTGATTCCAGCATTCCGTTTAATTAACTATGATTTCAATCTGAGAGTAGCTTCCCAAATTCCTTTCAGAAATTTTTTTTCAATTTTCTCTGATAGGTTAAATAAATACTTCCCTGTTTATTTTAGGTTACAGCAAGTGATGAAGACAAAGGACAAAATGGACAAGTCCGTTATTCAATTGTTCAGCAACCAAATCAGAAAGGCACGAAGTTTACAGTAGATGAAATCACTGGGGAAATCAAAACTAACAAGGTTTGTGTCAGTTAAGTGAATGGCATCATGGTCAGCTGATCATGGTAGTTCCCATATTGCTATTATTTATATTGGGAAGGGGGGGTATATATGAATTAAGTTATGAAATATCTTATGTGAGATTTATTTGGATAGGTTTTTGATCGAGAAGGAGAAGATGGAAAATTCGTCTCAGTTACTGTGAAGGCAACGGATATGGGAATGCCTCCCCTGGAAGGTGTCTGTTCTTTCAAAGTTGAAATAACGGACACTAATGACAATCCGCCGTTGTTTGACAGACAAGAATATAGAGAAAAAGTCAAACAAGATACGAGCATCGGAACGAACATTCTCAGAGTGTCTGCATCTGACGAAGATGCAGATAATAATGGAGCCATCATCTACAATTTGACGTCGTCCTATAATCCTACAGACTTGGATTATTTTGAAATAAATCCTGATTCTGGATGGATCATTTTAAGAAAAACTTTAGACGTAAGTATTAATTGAGATCAAGGTCAAGTTATCGTCACACCACGTGGTTGAAGGCGGTAATTTACTACCTGATAACGGGGATAGATCTAGGTCAGTGGTGGCGAACCTTTTTTTAAAGACGGGTCACAATAAGACGAAAAAAAACCAAAAAGTTGTCCGCGGGTCAGGTGCAAGCACAATTTAATTTTATGAATAAAAAAATTATTATTAATAATGAATAAATTAGTTCATTAAAGCAGGAAATGGAGAACGTCATCATAATACCCTTATCCCGCCTGTGGTAGGGTCGCGTCTGCAGGATCTAGCCCGCCAGGTCCCCTTCCACCTCACACACTATGAGACGATAATCTAGTATGATTCTCGTTCGGGGCACTTACAGTTGCATGGTGGGTCACTTTGTTGGTTCGCCATCTAGGTGCACTTTCCATGATATTGGTAGTAAAGAAATTCCCAGTGTGTTTAATGTCACCTGTCCGTCTATGAACCTTGAACACCTGTATCGGGTATCGTCAGAATTCGAAGAGGAATGAATAAAATTTAATCAATAGTGTTCTAGAGGATGATACATTTAATGTAATTGGTTCGTTGGTGTTTTAGGGCCCTTCAACTACAAGGTCATTAGAGCCCCGTCCACTGTGTAGTTCCAATGCAGAGACTACACAGACACTACATTGATGCGACGATTTTTGGGTATTAGCGGTACCCAGTTTTCCCAAGCGGCTACCCATTTCAGTACTAGCAGGGGTTGCGTTGCTTAACTTCAGTAATCAGACGAAAACTGGTGTGCCCAACGCAATAAGCCGCTTCCCTTACATTTAATGTAGAGAAATGTGGAAAATCATAAGACTCGGCCATACTCGACCCTTGGGTGGAAATATGTTGTGTAGAAAAAAACATTAGGATGAAAATAGGAGATGCTGTTTTAAATGCCATACTTGAAGTTGTTGAAAATCGTTGTTTTTAACTCTTTTCAGAAAGATATGTATCATTTGCAAGCTACTGCTCAAGATAAAGGGCACATCCCTTTGTCAAAAACTGTAGATGTATTTATTGAAGTTGTGGATAGAGCTAATAATCCTCCAGTTTGGGATCGACCTAGTTATGGCCCATTCTTTGTTAGAGAAAACACAACTGTTGGTACTAGAATTCTCGAAGTTAAAGCAAGGTGAGTAATTTGTGTCGACCTCGTTGACCTCAAGCAACACCGATGAATTGTCTTATTTATTCTGCTTCTCAACTTACACTGACTTGTTTTTTTCCGTTTTTTTTTTAAATAATTCAGGTCTGGAATAGCGGACAATCCAACTGTCTATTATTCACTAATTAAAGGAAGTACAGCGCAAACCAATAAATATGATTCATTTTACGTACAGCCGAGATCCGAGAATGGGAATACGTGGGCGGACATTTATGTAAATCAGCAGCTTGATTATGAGTCGATAACGGAGTATAATCTCACCATAAGAGTAGAGGTACTTTTAAATTAATTTTTTCGGTATTCCAGGATTGAATTTTGAGGCCGGATTGAGAAAATCTTGGCAGAATTACAAACAGTATCTTAGATTTGTGCCAGTGCTATTGTTATTTTGCATCGAGATTGTTTGGGGAGGTGATTTCGGCTCTCCTTCACATGACTCCGTTGATTGGGGTCAGAGTGTCCAAGGTCAGATTGAAGACTAAACATTTCTAAAATTGTTTCTAAATATTTGTGAACTGAAATTAGTGATATTAGTGAAAAGTCAGAATTAAGAGGGTTCAGGAGAGGTACAACTGAGTATTTATTGGATGTTCGAGTTGATTTGCAGCTAACTGTTCACCCGTTAGTTGTTTACTTCCTCCTTTCTTGAATATTTACTATCGCCAATGCAGACAGAAGCAACTAATAATTAAAGTAGTACAGTAGTGTAATTAACAGTATTTAGCTTAGATCACATGTAATTTGCGCTGATTTCCTGTTTGCAGAATAATGGGGCGCAGCAACTTGCCTCAGAAGCAACTATACATATCGTGATCCAAGATGTGAATGACGAAATTCCACTGTTTACTGAAAATGAAATGGGATCTGTTCTGGAGGGTGAACCACTTGGTACTAAAGTAACTAATGTACATGCAATCGACAAGGATGGAAACGAGCCTTTTAATAAAGTAAAGGACATTTTGTACTAACTAGTGCTGTAAAGTGCTAAATTATGTTGTTTCTTACATTCTGTTGGTTTAATGTGTGGATTTTCAGGTTTATTATGCGTTGGTTGATTCTGCAAGTAATGAAGGATCGAGATATTTTGATATAAATCGAGAAACTGGAGAAATTTTTACGAAAGTGATATTTGATCGTGAAGAAAAACAAGCTTATGCTATTCAAGTTCGTGCAGAGGATGGTGCCCCTTCAGCGCGACCCAGTGCTCGTCCCAACCTGCCTAATCAAGGTAATTAGACAAAATAAATTACTAATTGATTTTAATAATTAACGAGTAACTCATTGTTGATTTAGTAATGCTTGTTTTTCGTGTTTTATGAGAAATGGCAGATTTATCCAGATTTTTTTTTTAAAAGAAATTAAAAAAAGTTTTTTCCTTTCTTAGAGATTAACTCGGTTGCTGGCTATGTATACTTAAAGTGTTTAACCGTGAGGCTTGGTTGCTAGATTTAGATGCGCAGTAAAAAAAAATTTGTGTCAAGGGAATAATTAATCACTTTTCTTATTGATGATTCTGGTAGATTTCAATTATAATGCCTGAATAATGATAAATAATCAATTATTTCAACGGTTTTGTATAAGAAGAGAGTGAGTGTAGAGAGAGAGAGAGAGAGAATGCGTTTACCATTTCAATGAGCAGCCAGCGCAGCAGTGTTGTTGTTTTTGCTAATGCCTTTCTTAATATTTTTTGTTGGTGAGAGCATCTACCCTCGAATATTTTATTTATGGTGAATGAATTCCATTCATCATTGAAATAAATCATCAAAGAATTGAAGTTGTCATTTCAAAGAGTTGAGAAATGAAAACTTGTAAGGCGGGGGTAGCACATTTTTCTCTCTCTCTCGCTCTGCATCCTAGAGTTTGTGCTGAAGTCTCGTATTATTGTATTATTCAGATAAGCGAGTCAGGTAAAGTAGTTCTTAGCAATACCTTCAATTTTCTTTTTCCAAAAAGTGACCAAATTTGAAATTGCATTATCTCTTTGTCGTCCTTTAAGTCTCTTCTACTGTTTCTAGCGAAACGTTTTCATCTTGTTTTATGAGCCGTTGTGAGGGACTGTATTGGTTGAAAGGAATAATATGAAACTAGACTCAATATAAAGAAAATCTGTTTTTTTCCTCTCCCAATTTTGCAGTTCCCCTCCGGCTCCTCCCCCTTCCTGACTTTTCTTCACCCTTCACTTCTATCTTGTTTGCTCTTCTCTCGGTTTGATGATTCAGGAATTATATTAGAGTCGTCTATATTTTGGGATAGGCTTTTTTTCCCTCCCAGAATGGTCTCTTATTGGTCATAATAAGAAGTATGCAAAAGTTTTATTTGTCACAATCATGCAAGTGCTTACTTGCTGTGGCATCATTCTCCAGGAAAACAATCCATATATTTAAGAAGCATAAAAATATTTCTATACAAGAATGTGTATTTTTAAAGGTGGGCTATTTGTATATATTTGTTTGATAGTCGGATTCCTGAAATGGTATATTGTTTTATGTGACTGTTGTTATCGTTTCAGTACCTCTGTTGCTGCTACAGTGTACTATATTGTTAGATTTTAGTGGAAGGGGTTCAATTTCCGGAAAGAACAGGCGGTTTTCAAATAGCGTTTTCCCAATATACGCAATTTTTAAAGGTTGTTGGACTGCTACTTCTGCTCCTTTTTTGACTCTGAATAGTAGTTTTTACATTGCTATAACTCTTGGTTGAGTTTGTTGCTCTATCTAGTTTTTATGTATATTTAAAAAAAAGCCCTCAGACGGAAAAAAACGTAAACTTTTACAGAGATCATAATGTTTTGTTGAAGCTTCAGTCTTTCACTAAAATAAAATGAGCAATACTCGGTTCAACTCAATCCCCCATTTTTTTGAAAGCCGCTCTTCTGTGAGGTTACTAGTTGAAAAATCCTGCATTTTTTCCTATTTTCTATTCTCTCCACTTTATGTCTTACTGACCACCGAGGTTTTTGTCTGTCGGTTTCTTTGAAAACTGGTTCTAATAACTGTCGGCAGACGCTAGGAGATCTGGTTCAATACATGGAAATTATTTTATTGAACAGTTTACTTCGTCCAAGATAACTTTAATTCTTCAACAAATCGCTATACTTTGCCGAGCTATACTTTTCATTTATTTTGTTTGTGTGTGAAGGGCTCCTCAATCGTTAATTGTATTCCGTACAGAGCAACGACTTCGCTTGCCATCCGATCAGGAAAACGAAATTGAGGTACCCATTCCCTTCCCTCATCCAGGATCGAATCTTTGCTTCACTTGACAAATGAGCAACGTACTACTGCGGGCTTTTTCTGCAAAAAGTTGAGAAATGGACAAACTTGAGATGGTGCTCAACAATGTAGATATGTAGTGACGTGTCGAAATGCTTATTTCAAGTCATGTGGTTCGCATTGAATCTAAACTTAGATAAATCTCGTAGATTAACAAGGCCATTAACTCGTAGCCAATTTCTTCTTGCACAGATCACCATAAAAACCGTTCATGAATCAAAGGGTAGGCAGAAATAATGTCAGCTGTGATGATGATGATATTGTTGTTGTTGCGCGGGTCATTTCCTTAATTACATTTGAGCAGAATAGAATTCGCAGAGTTGCAAACGGTTGATCTTTAATGACCTCACTCACAATGTCAAACCCCCTCGTTGTAATTGCAATAACAGACAGCGAGAGAGAGAGAGAGAGAACTGAATTGAAGTCCAAACAATTTCCATCTAACTGTAGAGTAGTAGATACACACTTATTATTTAAAGGGTCACAACTCAACTTGTGTGAGGTCATTCAGCTGTAGGCAGGTTTCTCCAACTCATATCCTACTAAGCCTCATCGTCAGAAAATTCCAACAGACTGACTGACAAATAGTCATCATCATCATCATCGTCGTCTTAGTTTTCTGTAGACAGAATGATGCTCCATTTAGACTTATACTGAAGTAGTTCTGTTGTAAGTGCTGCCTCTAGTCGGTTCTTGTGTTTTTCGACATTGCACACCGCTTTTCGTAGGCTACTTAATGTCGAATTCGAGGGCACTATAACTGACTAGGCCGCCGTTTCTAGTTCCGCACAATTTGCGTTTGTCAATAATGAACTTCTGTAGTCACTTGCTGGTGAAGCTCTGCAGTGTGAAAGGGTTATGTGCACATCTGCAAATTTTTCTTTCCGACGTGAAACGGTGCTGTTTACATCGATTAAATAGACTCTTAACCAATTTCAAAAGTTGGTTTTTAACATTTAAAGCATATTATGTGATGTATGTGATGCGTAAAATTGTGGATTAGAGCAGCTTTTTTGCCATAAGTCGTGCTTGTATCCGTAATACCGCCATAGTTTTGTTTGCGACGACATACTCCTGTGTTTATTTGTATCCTTGTTTATCCTAGCATCTTACAAGAATCTCATAATTCCGGTTTGGATTAAAGGATTGTGAGGAATTGTACCGTTAAATCTTTTCTTGGTGTTTTGTTGGATCTTTCATTCATCTGTTAGATTTAGATCAGGGAATTACCAAATCGACAGAAAGTGTTGGAGATTAATGGGTTATCGGTAGAAAGGGTTGTTGGTGTTTGTTGGTGGTGGTAGTAGTGGTAGTTCTGAAATGATAGAGAGTAAGAGAGAGAAGAGAGAAAAGAGACTGGTTTGAAATATTGTCATGTGTCTTATGTAAGAGTACTATGAAAATCATTTAAATTCACAGCGAAATGTGGTGGTAGCATCGGTGATAAATTTTACTGCAAAGTTTTGGGAATTTGTAGAGGGTTTCAAAAGAGTTGCCGTCATTTTAAGAGTATGTTTTATTGTCTTCTGGTCCCTGGTGTATCCAGAAAACCCACCACTGTATGATTATTTATTGGATTAATTTCAAGTTTAGTTGGGTTGTTTGTCTTATTTTATGTCCCACCGCATTGCTGGAGGAGAGAGAAAGTCTTCTTGCAATTGGTGATTTTTTTTTTAAAAGATTCTCAGTTGTAGGGGATCTGGGGTGGGTTGGCCAAGGGGAAAAAATGAATGCAAAAGTGTCCGTCCAAAAAATGAATGCAAACACGTGTTTTACTATACAGAGGTTGATTTTCGTTTCTCTCTCACTTTGTCTTCATAAATAGAAAAGCAAGAAACTAAATTTAATTTTGTTTTATAAAGGCTCTTCTGTTTTTCTTTTCCTCGGTTGGTAAAAAGAGTTTAGATTTAACTGCTGATAAACTTGACGGTGATTTACTTGCACTACGTAAAGCTGTAGTCATTTACAAATGTAACTGTATTTCTGTGTTGTACACAATTTATTTCAGATTGATGCTACTGCTGCTGTTTTGTTGTAGTCGACAAAATGTTTAAAAAAGTATATTTCAGAAAAATGGCTAGAGGCAACTCGAGCGGATATATGTCTCATTCTTTCGTCAAATACGTCTTGAAAATCGTTTGAAATATTCAGGTGGTGCGTCGAGCGAATAAATAAAATGCGATGAAGGCGAATCTGATGAAAACGTCTAAGATTTGAATGGCCCTCAATTGCTACTATGTGCTAATTAAGCTGCACATCTTACAATTATTTAACTAAACACAGTAATATAATTTTATACCTGTGAAGTTACTAAATGCGGAAGGTGTATTAGGACTATGAATGTTGGCCGACCTGAGACATGCAACACAGGCCTGACGATCCTATTTAGGAGTTTTTCTGCCTCTCTACCACCTAACTGAGAAGTAAAGTCCTGACTCGTGGTTAGAGGTTCGACTCTGGCGGATGGCTTCTTTCCAGCGCAGAAGGTAGCAACGTTTGTCTGAATTCCTTTGGAAGGAAAATTATGGTCCTTGGTTCAATTTATTGCTGGATGTAAAAAGAACCCTTTTTACGCGGACCAGAGCATGCATGTAAGTCGGCAAAGCTTCTAGGTTAGGAGTTTGCCCTCTCTTTTTCCTCGCGTCGGTGGTAAGTTACCTTCAGGGATGAAGAGGTCGACGTTAAGTAGATCACTCACCCTCCTCCATCCTGTGATCATCTTGAGGTAGGACTTATTCCAGGCATCTTGAGGAGTTTCTTAAGTTCTACATGACAAATGGTTCTGCGGTCCTTCATTTTGAATAGGACAGGGTTCTTGATGGGAGATGTAGCCGAGCCCTGCATGTTGTGGGAAAGAACTAAAAGAGTTGTGGCACCAGTTTCCGGTTTCTTCTGTCCTCCCTTCTCCCTTCTTTATATCCAGTAGTTTCTGTCTTTCTGTCCCTTTCCCATTCGTCTGCTTCTGCATCGAAATACCGGATTCATGAGTGTAATCCAATCATATCAGTGGTGGAGAAAAACGGGTTAAGCAAGGAAGGAGCTCGAAATACTGTGTCCTGTCCTATTTTTGTGTACCTCTACGGCTTGCAGGTGTCGTCATACGGACACGCCCCATGGATATGTGAACACTCTACGACAACGTTGTTTATCTCCATTTTATTCAATTACATAGCCGTTGAGTTTATAATGAAATTATGAAATGAGGATAAAATCCATGAAAAGATAGCAATTGATTTGGTTTACGCGGCGGTGAAAAGAGTGAGTTAATTAACGTGGCAATGAAAATTTAAGTCGTTATTACAATGTATTTATTGCGCTGTCAGACTGTAATGAAATTATTTCTTATCTTAAAACGTGTAATATGTGACAGAAGCACTGTCCTACCCCTTTCCTCCCGTTTATTATTGGATGACTTTTGCATGTGCCACGTCTCCTGCTTTATGTCTCTTTTCAAACTGCTGTTTGGCGACTTCCTTCCCATCACCTGTTCTTCTTATAAACCATTTCTGTTAGGAAACGAATAGATCGGTAAAATTGCCAGGTGTAGGGCTTAAAAGAACAGTAGGCCGACGATAAATACGTATAGGGGTTGCAGCTTTGATCGGCAACCGGCTGTGTAAAAATACCTTTTTTTGTTGGTTTTAGGGCCATTCAACTACAAGGTCATTAGAGCCCCGTTCACTGCGTAGTTCTAGTGCAGAGACTGCACAGACACTACACTAATGCGACGATTTTTGGGTATTAGCAGTACCCAGTTTTCCCAAGCGGCCACCCATGTCACTACTAGCTGGGGTTATGCTGGCTACTTCACTTCAGTGATCATACGAGAACTGATGTGTCCAACGCAATTCACCGCTCCCGTTCGGGTGACGGAAGGCGTGGCACTGGCAGTATGTGGCGCTGGGGAGGCACAGCTGACTAATGCCTAGTTCCGTATCACCACACTTCAACGCTAATCACGTCGCCACTGATGACATTTTGATGACGTTTTGTGCTAGTGCGTTATGAAGGACCGCCAGCGCAATTCCTTAAGTGCAGCGCTTTATTTGGAGTCACCGCACGCCGCCGTCATGTCTTACATTATCCTCCCCCATTTTTCAAGCAGACAGCTCAACCGCCATCCAATCAGAACGCAGCGTGACGTGCGGGACGCAATGTGAGTTGACTACTGGTCAACTCAACTACCGTCACGCATAGCTGCTCTGCAGCACCCCAAGTAGCAGTGTGACGTCACCGTTATTTCTGCTGTGTCGTCTTATTCAACGGTAATAGCGTTAGCGCGTGTGTATACGGAACCAGGCATAAGGCACTTCGCCCACTGCCGCAACGCAACAGCAACTCAATGCAATGTCACTTTCGTCCACAGATGCAACTCTTTGGCAACAGTTGCTCTTATGATGCCGAGTAGTTCAGATGAAGAGAGCATTGTGCGAGTGGTGCGAATTGCTTGACAGTTGTAATGAAACTGACATGCTCAGTTGCGACGCAATTCGTTTCCAACCAGTTGCCTTTACATTGCTTTGCAGTTTCATTGATGGGAGAAGTCCATATCGTTAACATGAGTTAGACTAGCATGCAACTAAAAAGGAACTAAAATTCAATTATTTTTCAGTCGAGTTGCAGTTGCGTTGCGGGTGGTAAGAGTATCTTCTTGAAGCGCAATGTTACCTGTATTTTTGTAACTAGCCATTTCCAAAAATTTAATTTTTATCAATAAATAAGATCATTATTAAGTTAATAAATGGCGTTACTACCTAGAGAGTTTAAGTTTAAGAAATTTGGCTGCCATCGGAACTTCTATCGGAAGTCATTAGAATGGGTCAGAACCGATCCAATATTTTGAAATTTAGAGCCATACTAACTACTGTCGGGCTTAAATTAGTAGGAGTTGAGACATAAGGTCAGCAACTCGCTACATAAAATACTGTCCATGTTTTGCTTGCTGCTAACCGGGGAAAAAGGGTTATGGATGATGCTAATGATGACAGGATTCCTTAATTGATTGTGCGAACTTATGTATTGTTGAGACAATTTTTTGACATCCTTTTTCTTCCTTCCGGAGTCATTATGGTTGACTTGAAAGCTTGTTATTTCCTCTCCGGTAATGTTAATGACAACCCTTTATTGCCCGTTTTTGAAATTGTATTGAGGTGTTACGTGACTTTCCCTATCCGTGGATGGTGGTTGTGTCCTTAGGGGATCGCCGCATCTGGTCTAGATGCATATTTAATTAATGGCCGTTGCAATGATGGATGCTCACGTAAGCACTTTCTTTATCAGCAAGCGTTAATTAATGACGTCTTGTGGTTTATCTGTCATTTTCGGGGGCACTTTGTGGTGCCTTCACCTTTTCAAGGTGGCATTAATAGGGATTAGGTCCTGCTTGGGAAAATCAGCTTACTTGAAGGCTGCTCGTAACATGCTGAGAACTACGGTTTATGACATTGCGATTTTCGTAGGATTTTCTATACTTTCTTTGGTGGTGCACTGACCTCTTGAGCGCAAGGCACCTCAGGGTTGGCCTCTAGCTCTCTTCCTCACATTTGTTTCGGCTCACACGGGCTTGCAACCTAACTAACGGCATACAGCTTCAACCCCGGTTCGCGCAGGTGCATGTTAATAAACTAGGCTTTAGGTTAAATCAGTTGCTCGGTCGGTAGTTTATTTGACTCTGAAGTTCATGATCGCCGGTTCAATTCTAGCCCTGCAATTTCGTTTCGGCTAGAAAAAGTAGGCGTTACCACAAGGTGTAATCCGTGTTGAAAAGTTCTGTTCTTACCACACTAAACAACAACTTAACACCGGGGCATTTCCTTCCCAGGGTTGAGACGGAAATTTAGGTGAGTTACTTGTTTAACTCATGAGTTCGTGGTTGCAGGTTCGACCCTTGCGCCGAAGAGGGTGAGACGGAGAATAACCTCAGATGAGGAAGAAGAAGGGCTTTTGGTATATGGGATGTGTCTACTCATCATCATTAGTAACTCTTCCATCCTGTGGCAAGGTCGTGTGCCCTCTGTTGGACAGCATTTAACTCAGCCGGCTACCAGCCTAATACTGCAATTACGACGCTTATTTATTATCCCTATGTTGATGTGTTGGGGCAATTCTCCTCCACAGACACAAAGGGGGCGAGCTATGAAATCTGGACATTTTGCCGAAATACAGTTTCATTGTACCCCATGTGGTATTCCTTTCTAATTCCATCCGACTGCAGGCGCATTGGGGGGGGCTTCTAGGTTCAGGATCAAGCCTGGAACCATTAACGCAGTTTTTCAGCATGCTACCTCTGCCCCACCGAGGTGACATTCATTTCTACATGGAGTAAAATATGCCTTTACATCGGCAAAATTTCCAGTTGTAGAAGCTTGCTCGCTCTCTGGCGTCGGTGAATTGCCTCCAGGAATAAGCCTCCCCAAGTTGCCATACCAAGGACATAGTCAGGATTGAGTCTCTGCCGTAAGCTTGAAGATTTTCAGTATTGTTGTTCGTAGCCTGTTGAATCTAGAGTTTGAGGACGCAAATGTGTTGTTAGCCTGCAGGCCTCGGTACTAGCGCGGAACGACAGCAGGGCGGGATGGCTGCTAAGCAACCTGTCATCTTGAGATGCGAAGGAAGATGAGGAGAAGAAGAAGACGAAAAGACGAAGTTGAGAGCATTTTATAGGTTGAATATTCATTCTGCTATCGATTAGAAGTCTGGAGCATGTGTTATAATGTCATTTGATGCCATCTGAACGAATCGGCGAGCGAACTTTTCATTTTCGTGAATTTTACTTTTATTTTCGTCTCTTAATCAATTGATAGTTGGCGTCAAGAGTCCCTTAAATTTAACACTGTGGCTCCCTCGCTTCCTGTAATTCAGCCCTTTTTTTCACCAAATAGCATGCAGGCCGGGGGAGGGGAGTGAAGTAGCGAAAAGATCCTCGTAAAAAAAAGAAATATGCTAATGAAATGTTATAAAGAGGTTACTTATTAGCTAAAGGACACGTAAACCTTTAAAGCCCTAACCCTTTATCCTGTGTAGGATACTTTTGGTGTGTTTTGTAAGGCACCCTTTATCCCCTCCTCCTTCGAACGTCATAATGTGAATGATCTTAGATTTGATCTTGTTCAATGATCAGTTACTCTGTTTTCCAATGACTGTCGATAAATAACAATAAGCGCAAACATTTCGGTAAAGTGTTGACTGTAGGAGGGATGGATCCTAGGTAGGTTATCTCCTCTCCCTTTCTCTTCGTTTTTCTCGTTTTAAAGCGAAAGTTCATTTCAGCCTTTTTCCTTATATATATATATATCTGTTACAGCTAGTTAAAGTCTCTTGCCGGCCACACAAGGTCGTAGAGAGGCCCCACGAGGCCCCAGGTTCTCTGAAGCCTGGCTAGGGTTGAGTAGGCCCCCCTCTTCCCCACCAAGCTGCAAGCTCTTCCGAATTCTTGTTGAATGACAGCCGGCTCCCAAAGACACATTTATTTTCTTTAGTCGTTTAGGTCATTGCGGTCCTGGAAAAGGCATATGACAGTGTCCCTAGACAGTTAGTTTGGAGCGTTTTAAGGAAGAAAGGGGTCGATGAAGGACATATTAGGATAGTGCAGGATATGTATGCTGGATCGATTGCTAGGGTGAGGACAGCCTGGGGAAATACTTTACGCTTCAACGTGCAGGTGGGCGTGCATCAAGGGTCGGCTCTTAGCCCATATCTTTTCACTCTAGTTATGGATGAGCTGCTGACAGGAATAGGGGAATGGGCCCCACAGTGTCTGGTATTCGCTGATGATGTGGGAAGGCTTGAGGAGTCCAAGGAGGATGCACAAAAGGGCTTACAAGACATTAAAACAGCAATGGAAAGTGGGGGTCTTAAGGTGAACATGAAGAAGACAGAGTACCTACCTTTCAATTTTAGTGGCCAGGGGCAAGGGGGTGAGATTCGTTGTGGGGATGAGGGGATACCAGGGGTGCAAGAGTTCCGGTATCTAGGATCAGTTTTCCAGAGCAATGGGGAGATAGATTCCGATGTGACCCATAGGATTAATGCAGGATGGCTGAAGTGGAGACAGGCAAGTGGTGTCCTGTGTGACCGCCGTGTCCCCATAAAGTTGAAGGGCAAAGTCTACAGAACTGTCGTTAGGCCCGCTATGTTATATGGCTCAGAGTGTTGGGCAGCTAGGAAGAACCATGAAAGGCAAATGCAAGTGGCTGAGATGCGAATGCTGCGTTAAATGAGTGGGGTGTCACGAGCTGATAGAATTCGAAACGATTATGTTAGAGGTAGCTTGGGGGTGGGAGACATCGCGGAAAAGATGAGAGAGAGTAGGTTGAGGTGGTATGGGCACGTGATGAGGAGGGGAGAGGAGGAACTGACAAGGGTGATTATGGGACAACAGGTGATTGGGGGCACCAGAAGTAGAGGAAGACCAAAACGGACGTGGGAGCAGGTGGTTGTTGTTGTTGTTTGTTGGTGTTTAAGGTCCCATCAACTACAAGGTCATTAGAGACCCGTCCACTGCATAGTTCTAATGCATATGCTGCACAGACACTACACTAATGCGACGATTATTGGGTATTAGCAGTACCCAGCTTTCCCGAGCGACCACCCATGTCAGTACTAACTGGGCTTGCGTTGCTTAACTTCAGTGATCAGACGAGAACTGGTGTGTCCAACGCAACTCGCCGCTCCCGGAGCAGGTGGTGCAAAGGGACATGGAGGCATGCGGGGTGACGGGGGATTTGGTGGGGGTTAGGCGGGAGTGGAGGATTAGAACCCGCAGACCCGACCCTGCCTCAGGCGGGATAAGGGTGTGATGATGATGATGATGATATGTTTAGGTCATTGCGGTAGTAACGTTGTTGTTGTATGATTTTGTTGTCTCGAGACCAAGTCCTGTCGGTGATGCTTAATCTTTTTTTCTGTGCTGAAATTTAGCTTTTAAGCTGTAACTCGAGTTCAATTTAAGAAGATAGCTTGTTGCTTAAGCTCTTCATGAAAGAGGGATATAATTGGGCATTTAGTTTAGAGAAATTAAGCAAATTTTTTGTTCATTTAGTTAGTAAATGAGAAGCGCCATCTTGTTTGTGGGTAATTATGCAGAATTCTTCACTAATTAGTTTATTTAATGAATATATTTTTTGTTTCCTCTCTATCTTCCTCTCTGTTTATGCTAAATTCTCACATCTTGGTTCTGTAGTGAAAATTTGGTAGAAGACGTGGGAGGGGGAAGAAAAATATTTGGGCTTTTTGTTTATGTGAAATGTCGTCTTAAGGATGTTTGTTTGATGCCGCCATCAACATCATCTTTTATCTGTTTCCTGGCTGCATTTTAATCGATATTCACTTGCCTTAGATGTTGGGTTAATAGCAGCCAAGAAAAAAATTCCTCCAAGACATTAAATAAGTTTTCGGTCCCTGATGTAATTGGAAATGAAGGATATTTTTATAGGTCTTATGGGGGGTATCACTGATATGGTTACATGTTTTCTGTTTTTGACTCTCTCTCTTCTCTCGCTACTCGGAGTTTGCACCAATTTGAGCTCATTGGCTTTAATTTTTGCCTATTAAAGATGACGTAGATTGAGTTTAATTTGCTATGCCTTGCCACCAAAATGAATATTAAAATTTTAATTGGTTACCTAAGGGGTGTTTCATCACATTCAAATATGAATAGAGGGCGCCCTCTGTCATCTGTAATGAAAGAGTAACATGCAGAAACAGAGCAGCGGTGGCAACAGTGGTACATTAGATATTTTCGTTTATGTGATTTGTAAATATAAATTTTTTTTCTTATCTTAAGACATTTATTACTAGTTTAAGATTATCAAAAGATTAGATCTTGAATGTTAATGAAGTTTAAAGCTTTTGAGCAAAAACCCAGAAATTTACAGCGGCTTTCTATTGACTTTGTGATTGCTATGTCATTTGAAAGCGCTGTTGAAGGCATTTGAAACTGCTTATTTCTAGACACGCCATCTCGTGAGGCCCTACTTCAATCAGCGCCGAATTACGATTTCTATGGGCTCTGGAGCCCGAAAAAGATAGATTTGGGCTTCGAATGCTCGAAATCGTAATTTTTATAATGTAGAGGACCTTATAAAATGATATTATGAATGGTACTCCAACTACGAATCTGCGAACATTTCTCTGGGCTATGGTAGTTTTGTCTAGTTTGTCCCACAGTGGTGTGTTCCATATCACCAAATGGCACTTAAAATAACTCTTTCTACATGAGAAAAATACAGGTGCACATCTGCAGAAATTCCATTAGTTTAGGAGGTCTCTCTCGCGGAGTCGACAAATGAATTCATAACGGATCGACTGTCATTTAATGGCCGAATAATTCCTACCATCTAGCTGGAAAGTAGAGCAAGGTCCCATATGGGAATTATTCATCTAAACGAGAAATCAGAATTGACGTCGTTCTGGCCAAGAGTTTCGTATCTCCGTCCCATTGGATGATCAAGTTCTTTATATGAAAGTATTGTCTGCCTTTTGAGAAGTGAAGAGGCTCAAGTTTGATGTGCTTCTTTCGACGGACAGACAGCCAGCACATGTTCCTTTGGTGTCCTCGAATGCGGAATAAAGCCGGCATCGCCTAAATTTTTAGGTTTTTGGAGACCTCTGTTTCTTTCGAGTTGTCCGAAAGAAGGTCTTGTCGTCCTCCATCCTACATTAGGAAAAGTTTGCTGATCGACAGCATCGCGACATTGCACTGACCATATGGGGCCACTACCCAAAGGGACTTCCGTCACCTTCTCCAAAGAAACAGCTTTATTCGACCGGAGTTGAACCTACACCACTGAGAACTCGCAGGTCAATCACGCTAGAACTAAGCCGTTGAGGAGGGTGGATTCAATAAGAGTTAGCGGCAAATTGCGTTGGACACACCAGTTCTCGTCTGATAATGAAGTTAAGCAGCGCAACCCCAGCTAGTACTGACATGGGTAGCCGCTTGGGAAAACTGGGTACCGCTAGTATCTAAAAATCGTCGCATTAGTGTAGTGTCTGTGCAGTCTCTGCATCAGAACTGCACCGTGGACAGGGCTCTAATGACCTTGTAGTTGAAGGGCCCCAAAACACTAACAAACAACAACAACTCAATAAGAGTTAATTTTTTTGTATAGTTCGGGCAGTTTTTCAATTTTCCCTCCTTTTTTGGTTCTGAATGAGGTCTTTTTTTTATTGAGCACAGGCCGATGTGTTTTAAGCGTCTTTTATTTCATTTTCCTGACACGTGTATTTCTGCGCTGTGCTGTCATAGGCATTAACTTGTCACCTCACATTTGAAGCATCCAAGTGGAAATGTTTCATTTGTCGCCAAATTCATTTTGATCACTCGCGGTTTATGCTTCTCTCTCTCATCCTCTTCACACCCCTTTCTTTTGCGCACTCCCCCTTTTTCCCTTGCTTTGACCATCATCTCACTTTCAGCTGCCCCCCTCCTCCTTCCCACACACCGTTTTCTGGTCCACTTCAGCTCTCAATCTCCCTCCCTCTTTCTCTACCTTCCCCTCTCTCCCTCCCTCTGTATCCCAATGTCTCTCTCTGTGTCTCCCCTTGTGTCTTTCCTCTCTCCTTTTTTTCTCATGTTAAAAATGATCTATATACCTCTCGCTTGATTGGTAAACTTCATTGATAAACGTGATATTGGTTTGGTCACTTTCTCTTCTTCTCACTGTTTAATCGATTGATGGACAGACGCAAGTCGATTTTCTTACTTTTCCCTTTGGCGTTTCTCTCTTCAACCATCCTTCTCTTCCCCCTTTTCCTATTTTGATCACATTAAAGACTAGACTTTGGTGTAAATTTAATTAGACATTTGTTGAATGGAAATAAATTTCGTAATAAAGATGTGAATTTGGAGGGCGGAAGAGAAGCGAGTGAAAGAGACAAATAAGTGGAACTAGTTTTCTTAATAGTTGAGAATAAGAAAGTATTTTCTCAGCTCTTAAG
This sequence comes from Trigoniulus corallinus, assembly GCA_013389805.1. NCBI lineage: Eukaryota > Metazoa > Arthropoda > Diplopoda > Spirobolida > Trigoniulidae > Trigoniulus > Trigoniulus corallinus. Next base: position 11,523,914 of record JAAFCE010006156.1, read on the forward strand.
AATAGGATGTAATGATTCGTAATTTCGTTTTTTCTTTTTGACTAAGATACGGAAATGTTTGAATGAATACAGTGCTTGACTCTCACATGAAGCTTCCTCGTTAACCCTTTTTTGTCTTCTTCTTCCTCTTCTTTTCCAGATGGAAATCGTTTTCTTAAATTCTTTTTTTTTTCGGGGGAGGGGGTTAATTTCTCCTCTCCATCTTCTTCCCACTGTCCTCACAATCTGGCTCTGTCCTCCACATTTCCCTCTTTCTCCTCACCATTTCTCTTCTTTGCATTTCCCCTCTTTCATTCCCATCTCTCTCCTAGATCCTTCTCGCTCTCCTCCCATATCCGTCTCCCCCATTCTCTCTCTCTTGTCCGTCTAATTGCCATCATTGCGATTGGGAACTTTTACCTTAAGACGAGTAATTGAGAATCGGCTACATAATTTTCTTCTTCTTTTCCTCCACATCACGGCTTCTGTCCTGCCCTGTGTTTCTTTCTTGTAACATATATCTCCCAGTTTTGGGTTTCAGTCCTATGCATTTCTTATTTTGATACAATTTCTAGTTGTTTCCCCGCCTGTCCTTTCTTCCCCCCCACACACACACGCAAAGTTTGCTGCCTACTCAGTCTCAAGGAATACGTTTACAGGGCTCAAAATTTTAAGAAGCTGAAAAATCCCTACTTTTACAGGCCCGTCCTTTTCTCTAAAGGAGCTTAAGGCGAACTTCATTGAATTTCATTGATTTTCTAAATAGACTGTCAACATCTAAGTTCATTCCACGCCCACCATCTTTTCTTGAACTATAAGATTCGAGTTACTATGCATTATTGATGGGTTTATAGTCGTATTTGGTGGTGGGAAGGTATACAAGGAGTAGAAGATGAACGCAAGGGTAAAAGTGGAGAGGAAGATGAAAATTTATTCTCAGTTACGGCGCCTCCTTAATTTCGCTTTCACTCTGGTCGCCTCCTCCTCTGTTATCTGATAAACGACAACATTAAGGTTAATACAAAACTGAGGTTTGTTGTTTCTGTCTGTTTTTTTCCACATTGTCTTGTATTTGGTTGATCGTAGTAATTATGTGAATGAACAATGAAACGAAATGATTACGCTTGCCTTCTGAGCTCCATGTGCATAGGTTCGCTGCTGGTGGAGGTTGAGGATCGAAAAGGAAGCCTAAATGGCAGTTTCATTTAAGAGCTACAGATTCCTGAGTAAGGATGAGCGTTAGTGTGTTTCTCCTCTGTCTAAACCCCAAGTTCCGTTGGATGAGAAGTGAAGCCGTGGGGGTGTGCACGATGTCATTACTACACATCCTTACTCTTATCTCGCACTCCACTCCTGTCTATCTCTCACCAGGTCTTCGTCGACCCCACACACTACCATATCCTTACGAACAACCTGGCCCCCTACGTCTTCTTTGGTCTCTCCCGGCCCCGGGTGCTTCCAACACCTGCATTCCTGTAAGGGACCTAACTAGCTCCTCCTCCCCTCTTCTCATTCCATATCCATACCACCAGTGGCGTTCCGAGGATCTTCTGCGCCCGGGGACATCTGCCTCTGCATACCACCTCACAAGAGAATCTTACGTGTAGTTCGGCAACATTTCTGGGTGTTGGAGTTCGTCCCCCCCCTCCCCGTCGTCGGTAGAGGACATTACCCCAATGAATCAAAATAGTCCGACGATAAATAAGCAGAAGGACTGCAGCGTGAGGTTGGCAGTCGGCTGCGTAAAACTACCGTCCAACAGATCGCTAATGTGCCCAAATGGCACAGAAATTGACATCCAGTCCTGCTAAAGGCGGGAAAAGAATTAATGATGACGGTGTATATATTGTCGAATAAAGGGGTCGTTTTTCACTTGATTAGGGCTGTGACATCCGGTCATTAGACAATTCTGTAATAACCAGTAACTCTCCCAACAGTTTTCGTCCATCATCTTCAGATTTGCTTACTGGTATTTTCTATTCCACCTACTGTTTGTCCAGTTTTGCGAGATTTGCCCTCCCTTCTTTTCTCTCGGCAACTCGGGTGTCAAACAACCCTTGTGTTGGCCTCTGTTGGGACGTTTGGTGGGCCCGTACTCTTTGAAAGTCGCTAAAGCTACGTTTCATGGGGCTGAATTTCAACGCTGTTTGAGCAATTACACGTCACTGAGAAGACGAAAGTGGCGCTCTGTATTACGCGAGTATGAACCATGCGACACCCATCCAACCCTTTCATCTCCTCATTAATGATGATGTGAATTTTAATTAATAAATGTAATCCATTCTTTTGTCTGAAATGAATGAACTTTTGCTCAAATTTTAATTTGCGCTGATCATTTGAGAGTAGCTTAGCTGATATTAAGTCGATTACATTTTTTGCACTTTCTCCACAGCAATCGATATATTAAATTTTACTAAGTTTTGAAGTCCCCAACTGTCCCTTATCTGGATACATGTCCCCGTGCTTTGCCCCTGTCCTGCCTGACTGTCTGTCTGGCTCGTTGCCTTACGACAAAAAGTATTTCATCCGAAGTAATAAAAGATAACCTTGGAAGCCAGAAAAAAATTGGATATTTTGATTAGAGACCTTCTCATTATTTGTCCGGAATACAAATGATGGTCTCGAGGGCCCTAGTGGCGACAATGTGCCGCAATTTTTTTTGCGGGTTGGTCGTCTGACCTCCCATAGCTGAACACAAAACAACACCTCTGAGGGTCTGATAACTGCATTCAACAAAATGAAATTTTTATAATATAGAAGTTATCGATTTCTAAATGCTTTTGAGTTGGTGGTCCCAAATCGGACCTTCTTTTTTCTTCCCATTCTTTTTGAAATAAGTTTTTTTTTATAGTTACCTTTAATTTAATTTAATTCAAAAGCTGGCCTCCGTTGAGTGCAAAAGTTGTCCACTGACTTTCACCAGGCAGAATAGAAAGGCGGTATTTATGTCCACTTTAGGACGGAGGAGCTGAGAAGCATTGAGAAGAGGGGAGGAAGATCTGGTTAGGTCCATTACGGGGATGCAGGATATTCGAAGCACTCGAGGCAAGGGCAGACTAAAGCCGACCTGGGAGCTGACTGCAAGAAGAAATGTTAGCGTGCGGGGTTGACGGGGGCGTGGTGGGAGATAGGCGGAAGTGGATGACCAGATCCTGCAGACCCGACCCTGCCACAGGCTAGGTAAGGTATAACGATGGTGATAATGAGGCGGGGGAAGCACAGGTGGTGAAGTAAAGCAGTGACGGCCAAGGTTTTCAAGTGTAGCAGTTCGCCCCCGGCGTTGGTGGAGGAAACAAATCGATAACTAAACTTGGGGATTACAGTGTTAGGTCGGCAGCCGGCTGTCAAAACGAGTACTCGACCCTGTCATAGGTAGGAAGTGGTTTGCTTTGAATAAGGCAGGGGAAAGGGTTCGAAATTTGCCCACATGGTCCATCAGTATTGGTTGCACACCGGTGATTTGTTAGTCGGAATTTCTACGCAGCCGGCTGCCAAATTCGTTCATCGGCTAATTAACAGGTATATTTTTTTTATTCCGTGTAGAAAGAGTTGTTTTCCGCGCAGTAGTGATGATGGTGGCCTCCATGTACACCCACGTTGGGGCGACGGAATGCGAACGGTTGGCTTGTAATGGTGGTAGAAAGTAATGGATCCTGGATATACTATCATGAATTTTCTCAGACTAGCAGTTTTGGCCGTTTCCGCTAAGTGACCACTGGATAATGACGTTGTTCTCCCTATTTTTAGTGGTCAGTTCTGGAATGTTGTGAAATGGTAAATGTAATGAATATATTGGGGCAGTGTAATAAAAGTGAATGTTTCACAGCATTGAATTGCATTAACGTATAAGGCTCCTCTAAGTCAGTGGTCTTCAAACTGTGTTCCGCGGAACCCTGATTTTGTTAGTAGTTCCCAGTCACGTGATAATTGACGTCATATAGCTGTTTCTCATGGAAAAATAACACACGTGCCAGTGTGGTGGTAGAAGTAGTTCTCCTGTGTCCTTGGTTACCGGCTCGATCCCGTCCGAAGCGAGGGTGGATAGGTCATATGTGTTTTCTGGGATATACCGGCAAAATGGGTACCTGACCGTGCCATAGACGGGTGGGGATGGTTAGAAATTAGGAATTATAATACAGTAATGTTGAAGCAGTAGTTGAAATGGCGTCGTCATTTACTCGTGAATCAATGGTTATAGGTTCGATTCTGGTCGAGGTGGATGATGTGTTTAGAGACAAGAGGGACGTTCCATGTGGACCGTCCGTTGATTGGAAAGGAGTTCTACTACATTGGGTAAAGTGTAGCTTGTTGTTAGCAAAAGTGCCAGTTCTCCCGCCTCCCCACCCCCAAGAAGGAGGGAAATCCAGCATTTCACTCTGCCATAGGTGAGAAAACATTTATGGATGATGATGATTCGTGATTGTTGTATGAGGCATGACCTTCTGTCCCTCTTCTAGACCTCTCCCTATCTTCATAACGTTGCCTTTTTTTCTATTTTGTCTCGGTATCGAACCTAAAAGCAAGTAACCGCAAGAAGGCGCGCTATTAAAACAGCTATAAAATCAATGAGGATGAAGTCTGGTAATAGGGTGAAAAATTGTACTCTTAATATGACATATGGTATTGTGCGTATGTCCGTCCTAAAATTGGACAGCCTTTTGTAAACAACAAGTCATCTGGGACATCTTGTCATCCATCATATGTCCACTTTTTGTAAGATCTTAGCTTCTGTCCTTCATTCTTATGCGTTTCATTTTTGTGAGCTGAGGACTTCTTCTTTTCTTTGAGGCCCTACTAGCATTTTTTCTTGGTCCAAATTGAGCCTTTCTTTGTCTGCTGACCGATTATCAACAGAGATCTCTTTGTTGTCAGAGTTTTGTCATTGAATAATCAAGAGTGTTGTCAGAGTGCGTCCTATCCGAGGTATCCAGAAATCAGCACATTTTCTGTTTTTCTTTCTCTGTACCCAAGATGCTGTTATCATATGTGTGATTAATTGTTACTTTGGGAGGCCCCCTGCGTTTTCGTTTCGGACAGAAAGTGACCTTTTCGTCTTAAGTCACCTCTCTCTGTATTTATCTTTTACCGTTATTTGCTCTATCTTCCCTTCCCTCTCAACTTCCTCTTTTTATCTTTCTGATTTCTACCTCCATTACTCTCCTCTTCTGTTTATGCTTTGTTCTGTCGCTCTAATGGGTTCCTGACTCTGCCATAGGCGAAAGTGCTCGACGATATTAGGGCCTCCATCATAAAGCGGGCTTCACAACGGCAACGGGAACGGGAACGTAAAACGTATTTTGTGCAGAGGGGAGGGGCGACGGGTACGTCATGTGGTGGAGGCGCGCTTCTATTGGTCAAACGGCTTACGTTTAACGGAAAAGTTGAATTTTTTTCAACTTTCCCGGTCGTTGCCGTTGCCGTTCTCGTTCCCGGTGTTATTAGAGAGTTAGTGGTGAACGTCGACGAAGACGAAACGAACGATACGAGGTCAAATGAGGCAAATACGCAAGCTCAATTGCTGGTCTGCTTTTCGTGAGCATGCACAGTTGCCTCATTTGACCTCGTATCGTTCGTTTCGTCTTCGTCGACGTTCACCACTAACTCTCTATTGTGAAGCGGGCTTAAGCCTTCTTGGCATACCACCATCTGGCAGTGTCAGGAATTGATTTTGGCAAGCAGAGCGTGTTTATGGCATCGTGAGGTGATGAGCGTTTCCGGAAGGTTTTCAGCACAAGGGGATGAAGTTCAGTTTTCGCGTCCCCTCCTGACCTCCTCGTGACAAGGTGCGTCATAGGGGTTCCGTCATGCTCTATCGAAAATTTTTGAATTTTAGAATATGAAAACCTGCATTTCGGGGCATATTTTTAAGGTATGACTAGGATGATAATATCAATTTGTTGCCCCAAATACTGCGCTCGGGGACAGATATCTATCTCTCTCACTCCCCACCAGCTACGCCACTGCCCTTCCTTCTCGTCAGATCGTCCGAAAGAAAACACCCTCTCTACTATGCTACGGGTGGATGAGGTAAACTTTCCAGGTGTTGGATGGAGCTCACCCCCTGGCATCGAGTCGGTGGAATGCCCCATGAACAGTACACCGACGATAAAAAAGTATCGGGGCTGTAGCTTTGGTCGGCAACCGGCTGTGGAAAAACGCTGTCCATTATATCGCCCTTGTGTCCATTGAGGCCCAAGATGGGTACCCGACCTTACCGTAGGTGGGAAAAGGGTTAGTAGTTGCTTTGCTGTCGTAGTGATTGCTACAGTTTTCAACTGACCATTTATTGACGGTAGGTGAGTTTTGCAAGAGGGTTTCTGTAAATGACCTCGGGGGACCGAGAATTAACTGGGCAGCCGTTAATTAAATAAGATATCTAATTTGGTAATTGTGAATATCATATGTTCACTTGTCGATAATTATGTTTACAAATGAGTTAGTGCCGGGAAAGTCGAGCACGACAACAACAACACACCAAAATGGAGCCAACCGTTCTTGTTACCAAGGATAATTCACCCACACAGGCTATGTACTTATTACTAATAGTAGTTATCGATTTTTCGATGTATTTTCGATCTTGCGATGTCTTGGTGTCTCCTCGCAGAAAAAAAAAAGTGGTCTTTCTCTACTTATTCCCCGCTTCCGTTACTCCGGTGTCTTTTTTTTTCGTGATTGTATTAAGAATATCGTTACCGTCTTCGTCGTCCATTGTAACTTCTCTCCCGTTCAGGCAATCAGCCATGATATTTGCATTGCCATCGCTCTTCCATCCGTTACTTGGAGTGCAATTCCTTCCTTTACATAAAATTTTCTTAACCCTGATTCACACTAAGCGAGTTTAAGCCAAGTATCACGTGATTTACCTGCCACCGAATGACTGTAACTAAAAAGCGTTCACACGCAATTTCGTGAGTAGCTGTCAAAATAACAGACTATTATACAGTCTAACAGAGCCGGCTGCCGACCAAACCTGCAGCCCCTACTGTTCGTTGGGGCACTCCACCAACGCCAGAGGAGGAGCTCCTACACCTGGGGAATTTTGCCTCATCTCTTGCATAGTAGAGAGGATTCTTTTATGTGCAAATGCCATCGTACACCACACGGGATCTCGCTTTACTTCTCATCCGAAAGAAGGGGCACTTGGGACCTCTCTCGGTCACCCGAAAGAAGCCCACCCACCGCGGTCCATTATCGAACCTAGAACCTGCTTCCGTTTCCGAGCTCGCTAACCACTGCGTCACCGAGGCGGGAAAGTAGTGAATGTAGTTGTTCAGACTCACTCCCAAAATTTTTTGACTTTTTTCTACCTCTCTTAAGTAAATGGAAAAATTAAAATGAATTATTATTATTGGCGAGTTATGACTGCAGTGGCCACAAATATTGTGGGAGCGGCACATTACGTTAGACACACGAGTGCGGCTTCTTTCGGATGAGAAGTAAAACCAAGGTCCCGTGTGGTGTACGATGGCATTTTCACGTAAAGGAACCCACTATACTTGGTTACGAGTAGAGGAGGCAAAATTTACAGGTGTAGGAGCTTGCCCACTGACGTCGGTGGAGTGCCCCAACGAACAGTAGACTGACGATAAATAAGTACAGAGGCTGCAACTTTGGTCGGCAACCTGCTGCAGAAAAAATTATGACCAATATAGCGCCCTGTGTCCATTCAGAGGGACAAGATGGGTACCCGACCGTGCCTTAGGCGGGAAAAGGGTTAGGAGTTGCTTTTTGCTGCAGCTTTGGTAGGCAACCGGCTGTGGAAAAGCACTGCCCAAATTATCGACCTTGTGTCCATTGAGAGGGACCAGATTGGTACCCGACCCTGCTATAGGCGGGGAAACAGGTTAGGAGTTATTTTTTAATGGTAATGGTGGCGAAAAGTTTAGCGAGTTGAAAAAAAAATAGTGGAGAAATAGAAATGGATATATTTAGACTTTAATTTATTTTATTGGGAATTAAATTCTCGCTTGAGTTGTTGAGGTGATGGTGCATGTTCAGGTTAGTTAGTAATCTTATTTTATTTTCGTATTTCCGGCGGTTTAAAGGGGAGGGTTAACTTGTTTTTTTGTCGGGAAATGCAATTGCTTAGTGGCACTGAAATGTAGGATCATCTTGTTTTACCTATTTTGTCTATAATAAGAGGGAGGAGTGAATGCGGTTTCGGTCACAATTTGTCGGATACCTGCATACATTGGTAGAAAAGGAAGGGGAAACGTTTTTTTCTCTAGGAAAAGTAGGTTTTATTTCTTTTTTTTTTAACGACAAATCTTATAGGACCACTTTAGGATGCGGCTGCACGTTTTTATTCATACCTAGGTATTTGAAAACCATTTACTTTACTTTCTAAAGCAAGAAATCCTTTTTTTCTGTCGGTGAAAATTGATTAAAAAATTATGTAAAGACAGTACGAGGAAGAGAGGAGTTGAAAATCCTAAATTGCAGCAGCTCGAAAGGGTGATAATGAATTTCCGGTCTAATAAGAAAGTGGCTATGAAGTGCAAAACGTGATCGAAAAATTAATTCGTAATGAGAATGTCTGTTTTGTGTATTTGCTGGATGATTATCAATAGTAAGGTTGGATGTTTTTTCGCCTTAAATTTTTACCCCCCGACATAAAAAACATTAAGGTGCAATTTTGTAATTATATAGACTGGCTACCGTTTGAAACCCATATCTTAAATTATCACCCATATCTTTGAATTCTGGTAAATGACAGGGTTTTTTCACATCTGGGCAAGGGTAACACCATTATCATCATTACCACCTCCCAAAATGAACGTTTTGTAGGGTTGAATTCACGAGTTCTTACCTCCCCCTCCACTCCTTTGTGTTCTCAGTTTGATCCCTGTCTGCTCCACACTTTGCGGGAGCTGCGAATTGCAAGGCAACCCCAGCTAGTACTGACATGGGTGGCCGCTTGGGAAAACTGGGTACCGCTAGTATCCAAAAATCGTCGCATTAGTGTAGCGCGTTAGTGTAGAACTACACTGTGGACGGGGCTATAATGACCTTGCAGTTGAAGGGCCCTAAAACACCAACAGACAACAACAATCCACACTTTGCCATCTCTATCCCTTTGGTCGTCTGGACTTAGGGCCTCCATAGCTGTGAAAGACGGAACTAACTACTCTATATTATGTATCTTTTCTGCAATACCTCTACCCAGGCCCGGTCTTAGGCATGTGCAGACTGTGAGGCTGCTCAGGTCCCCAGGGCTCTCGGGGTCCCACCGCCAACATGCATATATGCAAACAGAATGCAGAATTACACTCAGAATGCACTCGGAAAGATATTGTTAACTTAGCGGGCCCCCAAAAGGGTTTCCTTCACAGGACCACGCCTGCCTCTACACCCAATCCCACACCACTCGCCTTGCTTTTGTTTGAACCTGTAATGCACGGACTCAAGAGGCGAAGTACAGCCGACACTCCACCGAATGTGAAGAGTGTGAATACCGGTATTGAAAAACGTTCACAGACTCCCGTTCATTTTTGATGGAGATGTCAACTAATGGAGGGGTTCACTTTGGTGATGTAATCTTCGGTAGTTCCTGGTTCGAGACTCTGGTTCGTGACTCCTCCACCTGACTGAGGCTCCCAGTCCGCCTTCCTTCGGATTGGAACTAAAGATGTGGCCCTGTGTGGTGTGCACGATGTTCGACGTCAAAGAACCTTTTCTAATGCAACGAGTAGATGGCAAAATTTCCAGGTGTAGGGGCTCGCCTCTCCCCTGGCGTCGGTGGACGAAAGTGCCCCAATGAACCGAAAAAACACCGATGATAAATAAGTATAGAGGTTAGAACGTTAGATCGGCAGCTGCTGCGTAAAAATACTGTCCTGTAGATCGCTTATGTGTCCCAGTGGGACAAGAATGAATACCTGGCTCTGCCGTAGGCGGGAGAAGGACTAGTAGGCACGTTGTTTTGCTATATCTACTAGTGGATGGAGAAAGAGCGCTCGCCACTATTCCAGTCGTTGTGGGAACACGAAAGAACGCTTGTTGTTTTTGGGTTTCTGAGGAGATTTGTTGGATGTTTTTTCTCCTTTTTTGGATGGATATCCGGTTGAAGGATCTACCATTTGAATTAGTGAAGTCGGCATAATAACATTTGGAAATAAACACAACCCAAGCAACCAATCAGAACGTAGATTTCGTCTCTTAGTGCGCATGTGCAGTTACAGTTTGGGACGAATCGTGTTGCTTTGAATTCCGCCATGTGAATCATCTAGAGGTAGCTTTAAATATTTTATGACCAGGAGTATAAAAAAACTGTATTTAAATATTTATTTATTTAAGAAAAGGGTATTATAATGGCGGAAATAATTCTTGGAATGACATAGTAATATGCCGATTTTGTAATTTCGTTTTAACTCTTTAATGTATGTTTTCCTCGCTCTCTGTTGTTCATTGTTTTGAGTTATGCCGAATTACAAGTAGATATGGAGAGGAACGGAAATGGGGGAGCTCTGATGGGAAAGGGTGATTGTTATCGGAGTAGAGAAAGTTGAAATTACAAGAGTTTGCTATTTAATCAATGATTTTTTTTCTCTATTGCCTCCCAAATCTCTCTTCCCTCCCGCCACTTGTCTCATGTTTCCTCCTGTCTACATATTCAACTTTCAACTGTCATGTGTGTAAGATTAAGTTTATTTTCTGAAATTAAATAGTGAATTTTTCATGTAACAACTTATGTTACATACACATATATATATAATGCCATCTTGTCCAATGTCATCTTCTTTCGTTCATACTGCCCTCCTCTTCTTCACTTTCCCCCATCTTGCTCATCCCTAACTCCAATCTTCTATTCTGCAGAAAGCCAGAGTGATGGAGAGGGGAGCAGTGACAACTGCAACATAAGAGTAGGGGTCGAGCATTTAGTAAAATTGCTTTGATTTTTATATAGGCAGATTTGAAGTTGTATAATCCCTCACCTCCAACATTGCCACCACATCATCACTTTACCCTGTGTTCTCCCCCTACTTCATCCTTCATCTTTTCCACCTGTTTGACGTATGTTATTCCTCCTCTTTGTCTTACATGTGTGTGCATAATGTCACTCTTAATGAACTGGTATATAAAATTGGGATAATAGTTTATCTTGAGAAAATGTACTTAGACATTACTGACGTTGAAATGGAAGTGTTTTATATCATTATTGCTTTTATTATTATTATTTTGATGATGATGAGGTGGAAGATGAGAAGGACGAGATGCGTGTCTACGTGTCTGTCGCTCTCTATCTGTTAGTTTCACGTTCAATTCGCTAAATTTATATATAATTAAATATTTTGCCGGAATTAAGACGTCAGTAGTGTACTCAAAACTCTTCTTGCGTTGTCACCGTTTTTGTCCACTCGTTGGTGCATCTGAAAGTGTTGTAATTAGGTAATGGGTTTTCGGATGTTGCACTTCCGGTGACACCTCGATCTTCTTCTATCTCGTCTGAGGTCAGTGATCTTAAAGGAGGGAGTGATGTCATCGTCGTCAACTCAACTTCTAACTCAACCAACTGATTGATTTTGAATTTTATTCTTCTGCTAGTGGCGTGATAGGTTGGGCCTTCAGGTGAACGCAGAGTTCAAATCATTGCGCTGGTGGTTCGACCGCCACCTTGCGTGGGACCTCTTTTGTGTCCCTTATTATGGACGTGTTTCTGCAGTTGACTGATGAAGTAATCGGTTGGGTGAGACCGAAGTTTCTGAGGTCTGAAGCCCTTTCTTCCACTCGCTATGTACCTGTTGTTGTACTGCTTGGCAGACTTACAATAAATCGATGGGCCTTGGTAAGCAAGGAAGGGCTAGATGTAATGGCGTTTGTTTTCTTACAGCGTTCTGCCCGTCAAGTTGGCGGACTTGATGAAATTGAGGTCTTGAAGGCTCTTGTGGGTGAGATGAGTTTACAACGTCCTTGTTTTGGGATTCATGAATTTTTTAATGACTTTCTATCATCTCTTTAATCCATGTTGATGTCAAAGAGGCATTAGAGAGCCATTCAAAAAGTCATCACGGACTTAATGGATCTCTCTTATCGATATCGTTCATCTTCAGATTTCTGTAATTCACCCTAATCGGGTGTTGGGTACAGCATCGATCCTGTGTGCCTTTTTAGTTTGTTTAGTTGGTGTTTAGGGCCCTTCAACTACAAGATCATTAGAACTCCGTCCACTGCATAGTTCTAGTGAACAGACTGCACAGACACTACGATTATTGGATATTAGGGATTTTGCAGTTTCTCGCAACGTGGGCATTTCGGGACGAAAGACGAGAAGTAAAAAGCCTGCTCGTCCTTCTCACCGGTCTTCAATACAATAAGGACGCGAAAATCACAAATAAACGTGAGAATGGAGGGCGATTATTTGTGATTTTCTCGTCCTTATTTTATTGAAGACGACTGGGATACACGAGAAGGCTTTTTCCCTTCTCGTCTTTCGTCCCGAGATGCCCACGTTACGTGAAATCGCAAAATCCCTATTAGCAGTATCCAGTTTTCCAAAGCGGCCGCCAATGTTGGTACTAACTGAGGGTGTGTTGCTTAACTTCAGTAATCAGACGAGAACTGGTGTGTCCAGCTCAATACAGCCGCTCTCTGAGTTCAAGAGGTAGAGGCTGCTGGTTAGAATCTTGATGATGCCGCAATCCTGAATGTACCGTCCTAGACTCTACGTTTTTATGCAGTAAATGGGTGGAACTACAGGTGTGTGTGAGGTTTAATTAATTAAAGGTTGAATCTGGAAGACGTCAGTTTTGTGGTATTTTTTTTAATTAGAGGGATTTTATAACGACATACAACCTAAAATGTTCTTCCCCTCCCAACCACCCGTCATGAAGAATATTTGTAAATTTGCAACATGGTTTTTTTTTTCTGGTGAATGAGCCGCTCGCAGTCTGACATATTTTATGGATAGTGTTAAAGTAATCCAATAGTCAAATTAGACTTAATTTCCTGGGGCATTTATCGTTAATGCCATCGCCGACTGCTTTGATTTTTCGTTTCATTTGTTTAAATCTTCCAGTTGCAATTAAACCCTGGAGAGGTGACGTGGTCTCCTTGCATTTTATCGGTACTGCATTTCTGAGAGGTTTCTTTCTTGTTTGGCTCTCTAAGATTTAAAGAAACATGAAATGTATTTTAAGGTTTTTGACAGTTTCTTTTTGTTGTTGTTGTTGTTGCTTCTTAATGTGATATGACAAATATTAATCGTTAATGTGGAATGGATTTGCAGTAATGAAATGTGGAGTTGCCATCGATTTTGAAAACTTCCGGGGTATCCAAGGCACTGGGCTCATTCTTTCTTTTCTGCGATTGAAGTTGTATGCATGAGTTAATCGCTTCTAATAAATCATCGTCGTAATTTTTTATACAATTTCCTTGGCCGTGCGCATTTATAACTGATTTTAATAGTCGTATTATATATATTTTATTATTCTTTTGGTAGCGTTGATATCGATTTAATTTCTATCATTCTACATTTTTTCTGCATTATTTATTTTCTGATTTGTAACGTGCATAGAAATGTGACGAAAAGAAAGCGTTCGACACTTTTTCCCTTACCCCATGGTATTGTTAATGCTTTATTACTCGTGTTATTCAGATATTTCTTCTCTTCCTGACTTTAATATAAAATAAATTTTATTTTGTCTATGCTAAATCCGAGATTAATGTCGTGGAAATAATTTTTTTTCTTTATAAATCGACAGGATAATGTATATGAAAAAATAATTTTATTGCAGAGGTTAGGTTGTCTTTGGTGTTTCCGCATCTGCAAATCCTGAATTGAAATTTCGGGTTTCTTTTATAGGAAGGTGATATCTCATGTCCTTTACGGGGTTATTGCCCTCTTTCTTGTACCTCTCCTCGGGTGACATGTGAGCATGGGTCCTTTCCATCTTCATGCAAAAAATTTTAGACTTTCGTGTCCTGGTGGTGTTGGGGAGCGGCGAATTGCGTTGGACACACCAGTTCTCGTCTGATCACTGAAGTTCAGCAACGCAACCCCAACCAGTACTGACATGGGTGGCCGCTTGGCAAAAATGGGAAATCGTCGCATTAGTGTAGTGTCTGTGCGGTCCCTGCATAAGAACTACACTGTGGACGGGGCTGTAATGACCTTGTAGTTGAAGGGTCCTAAAACACCAACAAACAACAACCCGGCTGGTGTTCAAGAGACTCCGTTTCTGGCAAAACCGGCCATCCATTTGGTTCCGGCACTACAGGAGCGAACTGTTAGCTCGTATTATTATGTAGCCGGTTGCCATCCGTCACGCCCCAACTACTGCTTTTAAACGTCGATTTGTCATTAGTGTTTGTTGATAGGGAGAAAAGTGAACGTATTCGGCTGGTTCAACCAAAAGGAATTTGATCAAACTTGAAGCTTTTGGGACATTTTTAAGGGGGAACTACAATCGAGACATCCCCCTCTGTATCAAGTTCACAGGTTTGGTAGATGACAGGCACTGCTAGTCCTCCCTAATCGTCCGTTTTCGATTCTTCTACTGTGTACTACCTTTAGCCTAGTTCCCATCTGGGGCGGAGTTCAGAATCCAGAAATAGAAAATGACAGCGATATAAAACTCGCACGGGAGTGGGTCTCTGACCATTCTTGGCTGAAAATGAATAATTTTAGGGAACTCTTGCCTCTTAATTGTACAAAATTGATTAGATTCGAACCTGAATCATGAAGTCGAACGGAAACTACGCTACTGGCGGACCTACAGATGATATATTGAATGAGATTATTGTTCTTGTTGTTATAAGCCGAGTTAAGAAAGTATCCTATCGGTCAAAAAGATGTCGTCGTGTCATTTGTATGTGAATTTCCTAAGAGATGATGTGACAAGTGCATTTTTTAAAGTTATTTTATTGTCAAAAATTCGCAGAAATCAAAGCGTACTTTTTTTTGCGAATGAAAAATGTGAGGAATTGCTTTTTTTTGTGCATGCTCTCCTCACTCTATGTAGGCCATTTTGATCCACTATTTTATTATTTTGGGATTTGGATGAGGCATTGAAAAATGATGTTGTTTTCTCTCTTCCCCCTACCGTCCTATCCTCTTCTTCCTATCATCTTCTTCGTCTTCGACATCGTCTTCTCGAAATTCTTTAAGCAAAAAAATTACGTCGCCCAACATCCTCATGTACCCCTTTCTCTCTCTTTCGCCCCACTCTATATATATTTTGGCGGACGATTTCTTGTCTTTTTTTGTTATTATTATTCACATGAAGAAGAAATTGACATGAAATTCACAAATCACAAGAAGTATCTTCAAGGATGCTGTCTTTACTTCAGATCTCACTCTGCACTTCCCCCCCTCTCTCTCCACTCCATCACTCTATTTATATACCTCTCTCCAAACCTCTTTTCATCCCTCTCTCCCTCTCTGCCCCTTCAATCTATCCCTACCCCGCTTTCCCTCTCTTCCTCTCTCTCCATCCTGCTTTCTCCATCTCTCTCTCTATCTTCCCTTCTCTCTTTTCCCCCTTCTCCCTTGTCTCTTTCCCCTTCTCTTTTCCCCCTTCTCTCTTTTTTCTCCCTTCTCTCTTTTTTCTCCCTTCTCTCTTTTTTCTCCCTTCTCTCTTTTTCTCCCTTCTCTCTTTTTTCTCCCTTCTCTCTTTTTTCTCCCTTCTCTCTTTTTTCTCCCTTCTCTCTTTTTTCCCGCCTTCTCTCTATTTCCCGCCTTCTCTCTATTTCCCGCCTTCTCTCTATTTCCCGCCTTCTCTCTATTTCCCGCCTTCTCTCTATTTTCCCCATTCTCTCTATTTCCCCC
>JAAFCE010006156.1:11539758-11558026 GCA_013389805.1 Trigoniulus corallinus
CTTATATAAAACAATATTTTTTCTGGTTTCTTCTTGCCATTTGCATCTCAGTTATGATGTTTTTATATTTGCAAGATTTTATAAAATGAATGAAAATTTTCTTTAGTAAAAAGTAGAATAAGAGATATGCATAAAATAAGATCCTAGAAAGAAGAAAATTGAAAATGCAAATTTGTATGGTTGCTTGTTGTGAGAAGTTGATTTTGATATTTTTGTCAAATTATTCAATCAAAATTCTTTAGGGGCTTTTTTTTACCTCCTCTCAAATTTTTGTTATATGGCTTTTGTGACTCGGTGTCACCCCTGTTTGGGGTTAGTTTTAAACGCAAGCACCTGCACTTCAATCGAAAATTTTTCAGAGTTAACCCTCTCCCATCCCTCGCCTCTGCTGGTATCTTCTTGCTGGTTTGTAAATTGAACTGATAAAATTTCACCTGCTCTCAAGTTCATTGTCTTCTTGTTTTCGGGTGTCATTTACATGGATAAATGAATCCTATTTTTGGAGTTGTATATTTGAATTTATACTCCTCTTCTTTTTATTGGCTTTACTGTCATAGATGCAAAGACATTCTAGCGGAATCCGATCTTTCTTCTATCTTACAATCCTCTCGTATGAATTTTTTCTCCTTAATTAAGCTTATTTTACGTGTTAAGAGCGCGTAATTGTATGTATACAAATGTCTAAAGTCCTTATTTTGGTATCAGTTTCTTGAATATGACGTGTTATGGTCTTTATCATACATTTTTCGCATTCCCCGTTTACTTTCGCCTCCCCCTTCCCCAGTGACGCAATAGTAGCGTTACTTGACTTTAAGCCTGTCATTTCGGGTTTATCAGTGAGGGGAAACCCCCAAGGGTATTCAAAGGTTCGTCATTCGCTAACGTCTTTTTCTTTCTTTCTTAAAATTCTGTCCTCTTTGTTAACTTCTGTTTTACGTTTTTCTGTCAGGTCCCTTCTCTTTTTTTGTCTTTTCCTGGTGAAGTGGTAAGTTGGCCTCTGGCCTAGATCACAGGTTACCCGAGTTCATATCCTACTAGATTTTAAAATCAATGGACTGCGACTTTAGTTTTGTATGTAAAGGGTTGTCTTCCTTTTCACGAGAAAAGGTAGCCAGCTACCCGTCACAGTCAATAGGCGAACCTGAGGTGTGAAACTGAGTAATATATTTGGCGCATTGTTGGCAGCAGTGTCTTAAGAGGTGCCTTTATTTTTTTAGGATGATGATAAACGCTTTTGGGACAAATCCTAAATCTTTGATTGGTCAAATCTATATTTTATCGTATAAGTAGGAATGTGGAGCATATTTTCTTGATGAAATCAACACTGATAGCATTAGAAGTGTGTGAAAATTGCCCCGGGACGTATATTTCTGAATTGACCCACCTTTCTTCTACATTAATCATCATTTTCTGTACCTCGTCATCAAGGATGCTTACTTTGAAGAAAAGATACCGAATATAACGCAATATTTTTTGACTAACTATAATTATTTCCCGTTAAAAATTTGACTCGCACTGAATTTGAGGTCTAGGTGGTTGAACACTTCTTATTACCGCCTATGCCCCCGCCCGATCTGCGTGGGATGAACCTGTCGGGGAGCGGCTTATTACGTTTGACACACCAGTTCTCATCTGACCACTGAAGTTAAGCCACGCAACTCCAGCTGGTGCTAACATGAGTGGCCGCTTGGGGAAAACTGGGTAGTGCTAATACCCAAAAATCGTCGCATCTGCGTGGTGTCTGTGCAGTCTCTTCATTAGATTTACTCAGTGGATGGGGCTCTAATGACCTTTGCAGTTGAAGTGCCCAAAAACACCAGTAAAAATACAAAAATGAACCTGCTCAAAGAAAAATTTCGGGGTCACGTTATATTCAGGCTAATACGGTATTTTTTTGTTGATTAATATTATGAATCGACCATGTGGTGTATTTTTAATTAAATATTCTCCTAACGTATTGATAACACCACTTGTGGTACTCGTTTGTCTTTTAAGAAACTTGCATGCTAATGAGTTATGCAATTAAGACGTTAACCGAAATGGAAAATTCTTCACCTTCAAAGATGATGTCTGTGTCTTTGGTAATCTAATCTAATAAAAATGGCCGTTGCCTTCTTAATTTTTCATAAGCAATTATTATCATTTTAATAAATCCAAATTTCCGGGTTCATTTTTGTGTAGTTTAAGACGTTTATGGCATTTCTTGGAATATTTTGATATTTGTTGTATAGTCTGTATTCTCCAAAGTCCCCACTCCGGTGGCGCAGAGGTAGGTATGTGTGCTCAACTACTGCTTCAATGGTTCCTACTTCGATAATGGATCGAGGTGGGATGGGTTCCTTCGGGAAAGAGGGAGGGAGAGACCATGAGTACACCGTCCGTCGAATGGGAAACGAAGCCGTGGTGTGTACGACGTTACCAAACTAATTCTGAACTTTTTCCAGCCTATACCAATTGTTTGTTGGTGTTTTAGGGCCCTTCATGAATATGAATATATAATCCTTTGTGACGGAAACCTTGCTAGGGAGACTTTTCATGCTAGACCAATTTGCCTAGATCTCCACCAGCACCCTAGCAACACCTTTGCCTTCCGCACCCATTCCAGCCCCTCCACCCCAGACCCCATCACCTCCAGAACCTCTCCCCTCCTTCAACTACAAGGTCATTAGAGACCCGTCCACTGCGTAGTTCTAATGCATATGCTGCACAGACACTACACCAATGCGACGATTTTTGGGTATTAGCAGTACCCAGTTTTCCCAAGAGGCCACCCATGTCAGTACTAGTTGGGGTTGTGTTGCTTAACTTTAGTGATCAGAGGAGAACTGGTGTTCACCTGTGAATGAACATAAGGGTGATATATTGGACGGTTTTTTTTCCGCAGCCAGCTACCGACTAACCCCTATGCTTATAGTTGGTCTACTGTCCGTTGGGGCACCCCATCGATGCCACGCATGCTCCTACACCTGGAATTTTTTTTTGCCTTTTCTGCCCGCTGCATAGTAGAGAGGGTTCTTTGACGTGCAAATGACATCGTACAGCACACGGGACCTTGGTTTTACTTCTCATCGGCAGGAAAGCGCCCTCGGGGCCTACCTTATGCTGTTAATGTTCTAGGGCCCTTTAACTGCAGTGGTGACTAGAGCCTTGTCCACTGCGCAGTTCTAGTGCAATCTGCTCAAACACTATGCTGTTACGACGATTAGGGTATTACCAAGCACCCAGAGTTCTCAAGCGGTCACCCATGCCAGTAGTAGCTGGCCAGAACTAGTGTGTCCAATGCAACGGAGCCGCTCTGCGGTCGATACCAGTAGGAAATAACAGTACTTTCAAACAGACCGCCCATTTATCCCTGTGGGACAAAAGGGGGTATCCGACCCTGTCATAGGCAAGAATGGCGTTAGTAGTTGCTCTTGCTTGGTGGT
Source organism: Trigoniulus corallinus (assembly GCA_013389805.1). Taxonomy (NCBI): domain Eukaryota; kingdom Metazoa; phylum Arthropoda; class Diplopoda; order Spirobolida; family Trigoniulidae; genus Trigoniulus; species Trigoniulus corallinus. The sequence continues at coordinate 11,543,184 of JAAFCE010006156.1, forward strand.
ACAGTATATCAGTATATACAGGACCCGCTCTACGGTGGGGGCAACCCGGGCATTTGTCCGGAGCGCCATTTCGGCTGTAAGTATGAGAACAGAGCACGGCTTCACGGGGCGGCAATTTGTCTTTTTGTCCTGGGCGGCATAAGTGCTAGAGCAGGCACTGAGTATATAGTCTCTTTAAAAACATGAGGTGAATTTTTTATTATCCCAGTTTCTTTTTTTTATATAAAAAATTGGAGTTGGAGTGGAAAGGGTTGAAATCTTAAGTTTTGATGAAGACGTATAGGGTCTTTTCTATTTCGCTATCTTTTTTGTAGTACTAGTGCCTATTGACGTGTGTGAGCGCAATTTGTCGTCGTCGTTGCAAAGGACCTCTTCTTTTTCTTTTCCATTGGAGTCTATAATTAAATAGGCGTAATAGAGTTAAAGAGGAAAATGATGGATGACAGCCTTGTGTGGGATCGTCACCATTGTATCCTCGTCTAACTGTATTGAGTTTGTCACGTGTTTAGCCCCATTAGATGACGTATATGGCTATTTATCCATATAAGAGCTGTCTTGTTTTTTTTTTTGTGTCCTTTCTGCTCACTTTGTTGTTGTTTACACGAATATAATAAATACAACCGGTAATCGTTCGCGCCCTTCCCCCTCTCTCTCCTACGTAGGAGCTTATTAGGGACATGAATGCGATTTAAAGACACCGCTGTTGTATTAGTCAAGATGATTTGTTTCTTACATTTTACTTGTCATGTAAATCCTCTTCTCACTAATGTAACAAGCAATTACACTCTTGCCGAGATGAATATGCATGTGCTTTTACGAAATATGCAATTTTTTTAGGGACCCTATTGTCAATGACTGCTGCAGGCACAGCAGCGCCATTGTAGCGCTTATCTTAATTTCTGGATTCAGTCTGCCGTTAAAGTTTACCGTTTGAATAAGCAGTGGTGGATCAAGCACTTGAAGGGTGGGCTCCAAGTGTAATCTAGTTTTGAGGCCCTGTTATTCCAAATAATAAGTTAGGCTATCAAATTAATTAAAATACGAATCAATCAAGAGTAAAGTAACTACTTACTTTTCCCCACCTATGGCAGGATCGGGTACTCCTCTTTGTCCCTCTGGATGAACACGTAGGCCATCTTTTGGAGGGTATTTTTACGCAGCTGGCTGCCGAGCTGCAGCCCTTACACTAATTTATCGTTGGGGCACTCCACCACGCTCCTACACCTGGGAATTTTTGTATCATTTACCCGTTCTACAGTAGACCTGCGTAGGTAGCGTGCTCGATTTACTGTACCAGGGGTTCTAGGTTCGATACTGGATGAAGGTGTGTTGGCTTCTTTCGGGCGAGTGAGGAAGTAAAACCGAGGTCCTGTGTGGCGTACGTTGTCCTTTGCACGTAAAAGAACCCTTCTACTATGTAACAGGTAGATGAAGCAAAATTTCCAGGTGTAGGATTGGATTGGATTAGTTTCATCAGTTGGGGAGTAATCCTTAGGAGGCTGCCCGCGGGAGATGGCGAGGTAGGTGAAAGGACGAAGGAGAGGGTTAACTTGCAGCACCCAACGTTCTTTACGAACCACCCGAGTTGGTATTGACGTGGGCTTGCGCTGCTTAACTTCAGTGATCTCACGGGAACTGGTGTGTTCAACGCAACTTGGCTGCACAGGAGCTCGGTGGAATGTCCCAACGAAAACAGAAGACCAATGATCAATAAGCATAGGGGTTTTAGCTTTGGTCGGCAGCCGGATGCGGAAAAATACTGTCCAATATATCACCCTTGTGTGTATTCAGACGGACAAGATGGATACCCGACCCTGCCATAGGCATGAAAGGGTCAGAAGTTGCTCTGCTACGCGTTGTGTAGTTGAGAAGGTTCTTCTACGTGCAAATAACAATGTACATCACACGGGGTCTCCATGACTTTACTTCCCATCCGACGGAAGACATTCTCAAGGTCTCCATCTCGCTCAAAAGAAGCCAACGCACCTCGATCCAGTATCGAATCTGGAACCATAATGGGGTAATGTAGCATGCTACCTCCTGCCTCACCGAGGCGAGTTTAAAAATACGAATCTATCGCTTTCTGAAAGATAATTTGTTTTTTAAGCTTTTTGCGGTCGCAGGTATGAAGTTACCAGGTTTTAAGTATTGAGAGCCCTGAGAATCTGATGCTCAAAGTATCTGGAAAGGAAAAGTGCACATGTAGCGCGTATGCCTCGATCAGGTTCCAGTCCCGTTTTTTCGTTAATGGCCTTGAAAAAGCTGAAGTAGTGTAAGACTTGAATAGTGGTGGGTTGCGCCAATCCCCGGCCCTTGGTTTTAGGCGCACGCTATGGGACTGGAGATGGGCGCCAACGCAGGGCTTTGGACTCCTCACATATGTGATGGACTCAGAGGGTAGCCCAACAATGAATGTAGTCCATGGTCATCCATTCTCCCTGAAGCCAGTTTGAATGGCTCCAAAAAAAAAATCAATTTCAAATTATGGAAGGAGCACTCATATTTTGAGGAGACAGGAGCCTAATTTTACCCCCTATCTTTATTGGCTTCGTTTCGGTATCTTCTGGCCTATAGCATCAGGTTAATCAGGTCTTCAAAGTTCTGACTGAAGGAGTAACACGACCTCCTCTTTGAATCCGTAAGTGGAGAGAGAACTGAATTCTGAGAATTGTTGTGAGTAAGATGTTGAAGTTGAACTTTTGAATACAATTGCGCCACCTTATGTTGCACTCGTAGCAGAACGATGCAGAAGGGTTGAATAAGGAGCAATTAACTCCGATTTGGTATGGATGGTAGACTGGGCTGGAATGACTTAAGTAGTGTAATGGGCCGTTAAGAGAACACCGAAATTACGACTGTTTGTAGTTGTAATTATACCCTTGTTTCTCAAATTGTCTTTGATGTAGCGTGTGGCTGCCTGCCCGTCCGTCTCAAGGTTATTTTCTGCTCTTCTATGAAATGCTATCTCGCTTTCGATCCTTTTTTCTCCTCAACGCTTTTCTTCAAAAACAGAGAAGTCTTAATCAGAATCGAACTTGTAATCATATGCTTGGTAAGAAAGACGTTACTCATTGATCCACTTTCGTCTCTGTTTTTCTAAACCGAGACATTATTATACTGTGTGAAGCCTCTCTCGGTGGTCAGATGGTTTGCACACTCGACTGAGTCAGCCCATGGTTGCAAGATCAATCCTCGCCAATACGGTTGCTACTGTCGAGGGCTCTAAAGCCCAAATTGTACCTTCCGTTCCACTTGGAAAGTAAAACCGTGGCTCTGTATGGTGTTTCTGAAGCCGGTAACAGAACCCTTTCTCCGTGGAATAAAATATACGTGTAATTCGGCGTCAGGCGTCAGTTAACAAATCTGCCCTCTAAAAAAGCCAATAGCAAGCACTCCTAACCCTTTTCCTGCCTATGCCTGGGTTGGGTACACATCTCTGAAGGGACCCAAAGGCGGTGTATTGGACATTGTTTTTCTATAGCCGGTTGGCGACTAAAGCTGCAACCCCTATGCTTATTTATCGTCGGTCTACTGTTCGTTGGGGCATTCCACCGACGCCAGGGGGACGAGCTCCTACACCTCGGGGCTTCTCTTTCACGCGAAGGAAACCAACCTAGCTCGGTCCAGTATCGAACCTAGAACTACTAACGCAGTTACAGAGCGTGCTACCCACTGCGCCGTCGAGGCTGGTCCAAAACGCAAATAGGTCGACATTAAATAAATAAAGTGTTGCGGAATTAGGTTGGCAGCTGTTTGCGTCAAATACTACCAGGGTTTTTCTAGTTCCAAGGGGACAAGTGGGTATCTGACCCTGTCATTCGCACGAATAAGGTTTGGGATGATGATGAGACAAACCGTATGAAGGTCATTCAATTAGGACTCATTCATGAGAAAAATAGGGCACATAGTTCGATTCCGCCACGGGACATTTCGGTAGATTTTTTGCTTGTCATTTGGTCCCTTTTATGACAAAAAAAAAATGAAAGCATTTTAACGGTCGGGTTCGATTCCGTTATCGGATATTACAGTAAAGGTTTTTTTCGGAATTTGCTCTATTTTTATGACGAGAAAGATATTTTTGGGTGATATTTTGCACCTTTTTTACTGGTATTATATTGGTGTCATATTGACTATCTCGTATGGTATTTCTAAAATGATCCTATCCCAAGGTTTGCTAACTTGATTAGATAGGATAAACATGTTCTGTAATATGGTTTGACATTTTTACTAGTGCTGTTTTATTGTTTCGATTCGTTTACGGGACACCCACACACCCCTCTCTTTCTCTCTCTCGTCTTCCTTTTATTTCGGTCGATAGGGACACTTGAAATCGCTTGCAATTTTGTGTTTGATGTTTGACAAGTGCGCCTGAGCGTTGTGTATGTGTCTGTGAAATTATCATATTTCAATTTATATTATTATGGGAGATCTGTAGGATAAAGGCCCTTTGGGACTTTTTATGTCTGTTTTATGTGTTTGAAGTATTGATGCGAAATCAGGTTGAAATTGTTCTATACACCGAGAGGGGGGAGGGGAGGAGAGGGTTGAGTGAAATGTTGCAGGATGCTTCTACTCCGGCAGGGGGTAAAGGGTCCTTACTGTCATGTTACAGTTTCTGGAGGAGTAAAGGGGAAAAAAAATGGGACACAAATTTTTATTTTTCTGATGTGACAGGAATAGTTTTGTCATAACCCTTGTAGGAAGATATTTATATACAATTTTATTTATTGGAGTATCAAATTTGGTAAATGGAAAAGCGGGTTGCTCTTTCTTTCTGGATTGACACCCCTACTACACCTCCCCCACTCCCTAAAACATGTAAAAATTTAGTTCATATTTGACTTAGGGCACCTACAGTCTTGTAAAGAGTTTGAGTGACACCCACGTCTGCATGGATTTCTATCCAATAAATTTGGGTTCATCTGAAACTCAAGGCAGATATCCTTCGACCCCCCTTTCCCCTCCTTCATAGCAGGAGGGACTATTGGAAGAAATTAAAATGAAAATGGTATAAAATATTTTTATAACATGTAATATATTTTCTCTTCATATTTTACTTCCGCGGAAGACTCTAGGCTGTTGGGCAAATTAATGGAATTTGACATTTTTCGGGGTAAGATGAAGTCTCAGTACGGTGTACCTACTATACTCTGCACCTCCTCTTGCCCTTTCTCCACTCAAAGAAGAGTAGTCTTCATAATTTATTGACCAATATAAAGAAATAAGAAAAGCGCATACAAATCTTACATTAAACGACTTACCTATGTCTTAAAATTAAAGTACGCATCAACAATGACAATATGATTGGAATCATAAATTTCAGGGGTGCCATATTTGGAGTTTGAGGGCCTCTAATGTAAAAGAAAATGAGCAATGTCAGCGGATTCATTCTTCTATAGATCATAATTACAACTGCCTCAAACGTTTTTGGTTTGTTAGTTTTTTGACGTCTGGGCTGTTTACTGTAAAAATCATGTACCGAACTCGGGTGGCGAACATACACGTTCACGTTTTCCATGTAGGGATGGCCAGTTTACATGTGCAGCCGTGTTTGTTTCGTTGGCAGTTTAGGGCCCTTTAACTACAATGGTTATTAGAGCCCAGTCCACTGCTTCTAATGCAGAGTCTGCACAGACACTACGCTTTTACGACGATTGTGGGCATTAGTAGTACCTAGTGTTCCCAAGCGGTCATTCATGCTATCACTAGCTTGGGTTGCGTTGCTTAACTTCAGTGATTAGACGAGAGCTGGTGTGTCCAACTCAATGCAGCCGTTCGTGCAGCGGGGTGGCGTCGTGCATGCCACATGGAACCAGTCACTTTACTTACCGTCTGACCAGTGAGTCGTGTTTCCACGGTACCCAGGGTAACAAGTTCGATTCTGGTAAAAGGGCTAACCTCCAGCAATTAACCTATTAACTCCCAATTAACTCCTAAAAATTAACTCTTTTCCCAAAATTTCCCAATTATAGGAATTTGCCCTCCCCTATCGGGAATGAATAATTCTTTAAGTAGCCCATCCGATTTCACTCTGTGTAGCTGGGAAGTTGGGAGGGATGTTTTAGCCCGCTGTCTGTCGCGATTGCAAGACACTTCCTCAGGATCGAGCCTGATAGTTTGAGATTTGAAATCTTAAATCGCGCATCTATTTACTTCCTAATGACCGTTACTCCCTATCTTGTACCTGATACTTCGATTCCAAAGCTGGGATATCCTATAATGGAGATCAGTATTCACCCATTTCAGACGCTGAGGTACAAACCTCCTCCAGCTGGGCGCTTCGGACATTTGTTCCTGCTCTGTAAGACTATACAGGGATCACGTCAACTTGGCGCATGACAATTTGGCGTACATACCGATCTCATGGATGCAAACGTGGCGGATCCAGGATTTTCGTCAGGGGGTAGCTAATACGGGGGGGTGAGCTAAACCTCACATACAATGCAAATATAAGATTATATATGTTCATGGGGGGAGGGGTTGCAACCCCAAAAACCCAATCCTAGATCCGCGCGTGGTCATAACAGTCATTGCAACGGTCCCGTATAACACAGTTGGGTTTGTTTGTGTTTTAGGGCCCATCGACTTCAAAGGCCATTAGGGCCCTATAACAGTTATGGTAGGCATTCATTGTTGTTCTATTACCTTGCAATAACTGTTGTTATGACCGTTACAATTTTGAACAAATTTGGGCACCCAAGAGATTGGTATGTACGCCAAATTTGTATGTACGTCAAATTGTCATACGCCAAATTTTACGTACGCCAAATTGTCATACGCCAAATTTGTATGCACGCCAAATTGCCATGTGCCAAATTATCATGTGCCAAATTGACGTAGACCCGACTATGCAGTACTCTGGATACTAGGAGATATGGAGTTCACTTTGACAAGGGGGGGGGGCGGCACTAACAGTCATCTTCATCATCATCATACTCTTATCCCGTATGCGGGTTTTAGCCCTCCACTCCCGCCTATCTCCCACCAGGTCGCTGTCCACCCCACACACTACCATATCCTTACGGACAACCTGCTCCCACGTCTGCTTCGGTCTACCCCTGCCCCAGGGTGGTTCCGACCAAATGGACTTAACGAGCTCCTGCCCTCTTCTCATAACGTGTACATACCCCCACAGTTGCGTTGGACACACCAGTTCTCGTGAGATCACTGAAGTTAAACACCGCAAGCTCACGTTAGTACCAACCTGGGTGGTTGGTAAAGAACGTTGGGCGCTGCACATTTCCGCTCTCCTACGTCCTCTACACCTACCTCCTCATCTCCCGCGAGCAGCCTCCTAAGGATTCGTCCTGTTATGGCTGCTGGGCTTACTCCCCAACCCATGAAATTAATCCAGCAACCTCAACCTAATCTCCTTCATTTTTTCGGCGTTGTCCATCGTCAGCGCTAACAGTGAACCTTAAAAAATACATGTTTTGAAAGCGATTTAGGGCGCTTCAAGTTACCGTAATATTATTGATTTGTTTACTAGTTGTTGAAAATTTTTTGATATTGACCATCTTTGTAAGTTGTCAAGAGGCCAATTAATTTGTGTGTCCTCTTCCTCCCTGTCCACTCTTTTTTTTTTCTTTACTATTGTCAATCCGATGACTACATCCACGACGACGACATTGTTGTACAGTATATCGCTTGCTCTTTTGACTTGTATGTGAGAAACTCTTAAAACGTCTAAAGAACAAGACGATCAAAAATAAGAAAAGACGACGACCACTAGCACTACGACAAGAAGAGATGATGATGAAGAAGAAGGAGAAAGAAGAAATAAAGGAAGAAAGCTAATATGAAAGATAAAGCCCGAGTTTAATCTCGCAAATGCTGCCATATATCAGGCAAAAAGTAATCAATAATGAAACATATGAAACGGGTGGTTTGTGTGGAACAATGGCGATTGCAAACATGGCCCCAGTGACATAAATCTTAACTTCTTAAACCTGAATCCTTAAGTTATATCACTTAAGGGTTGCTAAGGGAATATTGTAAGAGGGACGGTGGCGGGAAAGTGAACCATTTAAGAAGGAAGTGGGCTGGACTGGACATAAAACTCTCTCTCGCCCCTGCTGAATCCAATTGTCACCTTTATCCGAAAGTGACCATATAAGTTGTCAGCATTGTTCAATCGGACTTAGCATCATTTTCTGCAGTTTGGGACCATTGCCTATGTTCGGTACTTTTATTGTCGATTCCACATTGAATGCATTCGATTCCATCAGCCTTACATGCATGCATGCATATACGTATATTACTGGCCGTTAATCGGAAATTCTAAGACGGAATTCTAGCCATTTATTTGACCAAAAGAAGGACTTAGCTTTGTAGTTAAGAGTTTTTAGCTTGAAGTCACGTGAGCCGTTAACTATCGGATATGGAGTGAGTGGTTCAGAATTCTAACGACGAGGCCTGTGACCTTATCTCGTGAGTCATCGGTATTGGCATGTTGACGTCATCAGTATTGCAATTGCAGACAAATGAAAGACCTTTGTGTCACCAGCACCAATCCTTTTGAAACCCTAATTGAAACTGCTAAATTGATGGGGTTAGTAATTCCCCCTCTCTCCGCCTTCTCTTTGAAGTTATTTCTAACTCATAAAAGAGTTAATTCTGCTAATTACATGGGACTGATTAAACAGTGACATAGTCACTGACCGGATGGATGATTGCTCTTTGCAGAAGTGTATTTAATGTTGGTCCAAATGCTCTCTCTCCCTCTCTCCTCTGCACTCAATCCGGCCTCTCTTTTTCTCCTCTTTCACTCCTGTCTCTCTCCTCTGCACGCACTTCAGTCTCTCTTTTTCTCTGGGAGGGGCTTATTGCGTTGGACACACCAGTTCTCTCTGATCACTGAAGTTAAGTGTAAAGCAACCCCAGTTAGTACTGACATGGATGGCTGCTTGGGAAAACTGGGTACTGCTAATACCCAGACGTCGTCGCGTTAGTGTAGTGTCTGTGCAGTCGCTTGGAGCGGCGAATTCCGTTGGACACACCAGTTCTCGTCTGATCACTGAAGTTAAGCAGCGCAACCCCAGCTAGTACTGACATGGGTGGCCGCTTGGGAATACCTTAAAATACTTGTAATACCTTAAAATCGTCGCATTAGTGTAGTGTCTGTGCAGTCTCTGCATAAGAACTATGGTATGGGCGGGGCTCTAATGACTTTTGTAGTTGAAGGGCCCTAAAACACCAACAAACAAAAACAACAAATGTGCAGTCACTGCATAAGAACCACGCAGTGGGCGGGGTTCTTCTAATGAAGGGCCCTAAAACACCTACACCAAACGTTCTTCCTCCTCTCACCTCAGTCTCTCTTTCTCTTCTCTCCTCACACTCCAGTCCCTTTCTCTTTCTCCAGTTCTGGTGTGATCCCTGAAGTTAAGCAACGCAACCCCAGATAGTACTGGCATGGGTGAGCCGCTTGGGATCACTGGGGGACTGCTGGTGCCCAATAAATCGTCGTAACAGCGTAGTGTCTATGCAGACTCTGCATTAGAACTAAGCAATGGACGGGGTTCTAATGACCATTGCAGTTGAAGGGCCCTAAAACCCCAACAAAGCAAAATCCTGTTCTGTCCTCTCTCTTCTTCACTCTCCATCCTCTCCTTCATTCTCTATTCTCTCTCTCCCTCTCCTGGAAAGTGCTGTCAGATGATGCACAAATCTTACCGGCCGGCAGCCAACTGCGTCAAAATAGGTCCCGGTGGGCCATAGGGGGGAGAAAAGGACTAGAAATTGTGATGATAAAATAATTTCTTGGTGTGAAACGTATATTTAATAACCGTTTAATAACTTAATCACTCTATTGGTAGCACCTTGGTGAATTTCTGAACTTCGTCAAAAGATCGAGGTTGTTGTCAATTTTTATAAGGTGAAATATCCGACAGGTAAACAAGAGGAAGTCGAGACTGGCTTACAGGCACATTGACAGTTATGGCCATATCACATATATCTTAGAGCAGATGGAGGAGGGGGGAAAAGGAAGAGGAGCAGGAGCCATGATAACAGCAAACAGATGGTTTCTTATCAGTGAAAAACAATACAATGGTCCCACAACATCAACAAAAAAACGATCTCGAGAATTTCAAGATTCATTGTCCCATCTTCTGTGTATCTCTCTAGTATGACCATAAATAAGATTGTGAAAGACATTCCAGTTTTAAAAATGTGGTCATTGAAAAAAGGAGAGGAAAAATAACCGAAGATAGGTACCACCTCCTCTCCCCCAAAAAAAAATCTTAAGTCGATGTTGCCTACTCCATTGTTATCTGTAACTGTTTTTTTTTTCGTCTTCAGGATTCTAAGAAAGGATGTATGTTTATGGTGATAAAGAATAAGACGCTGATAGGACCTTTTCATCTCAAATATTGTCATTTTTGTTAAGATTTTTTTTTCACACAAAGAGATGAAAAAAAATATTTGAAATAAACTTGGACGCCACGAGAGTAAACGCCTGCGAAAAGCTCGCTTCCTCTTCCTCCTTCATGAAATCGTAAATGTGCTATATAAGTATAGGTTTACGAGACTTTGTAGTTTTCTAAAAAAAGACAAAAGGAAGACATTTGACGAAATTTGAGGTCCATTGTATAAAATCCACTTACTAGTCTATATACAAGTTTAGACCGAAACTTGTTTTCCTACTGGTGGTGCTCGCGGGATCCTCATTTTGATGTCCATTGCTTGCTCCATATGTAATATGATAATCACTCATAGATTTTAATGGCTGCATTGCACTGACTAATGTCTTCTCTTGTGACGCTAATTAACCAAAATAATTTGCCAACAATTTTTTGATTAATTTCTGGCGAAAGAAAATGTGTCTAAAATTTCAACTATTTCTTGGTACCTTTTTAATCATTGGAAGAGATTCGTTCCTTTAGGAAGACCCGCTCGATGACTGCATCAGTGGCTCTAGGTTCGATATCTGATCATGGTGGGTTGGCTTCTCTCCGGTGAGAGAGAGGCCCCGAGTGCGCCTTCCGTGGAATGAGAAGTAAAGCTGTGGTCCCGTATGGAGTACAATGTCATTTGCACGTAAAGAACCCTTTCCACTATGCAACGGATAGATGAGTCAAAATTCTCAAGTGTAGGACCTCGCCCCCCTCGCGTCGGTTGAGTGCCCCAAAGAACAGTAAACCGACGATAAAGAAGCATTGGGGTTGCAGCTTTGGTGGGCAGCTGGCTGCGTAAAATACCGTCCACTATATCTCTCGTGTCCATCGAGAAGGATAAAGATGAGTACCTGACACTGCCATAGGCGGGAAACTGGCTAGCAGTTGTTTTTCTATTCGTTCATTTTGGGAAGGACTGTGAACTGCCGTAACCTGTGCATGCATCCGTAGAAAGGTTTCCAAAAGGCTGGCAAAGCTTGGGAGACAGTGTTCCTGGAGGGCAACTGTAGCAGAAGGCATCTTTGTCTCCTTCTACGGGAATCTAGGAATCTTTGGACATTTCATCATATTGGAGATGAATACAAAGATTTTTTATTAGCAGTACCCAGGTTCCCAGGCGTTCATCCCTGCTAATTCTATCTGGGGTTGCGTTGCTTAACTTCAGTGATCAGACGATAAACTGGTGTGTCAAATGCAATACAGCTGCTCCCAGAGTTTGAGATGTTGTTGAGAGATTGCGCGAGGTGCACCGAGATTGGGGGTGTACAGATGAATTTGGAAGATGTCCAGTCTTTTGTGGTGTTGCTTTGCCGCTTACATGTCATTTACTGTCATCTACCGGCCACCTTATTCAATTTGTTTGCTAGTCACCAGTAGCCAGTTTTTGCCCGAGTCATCTCCTTTAGGGGCAAAGCATGACTATCCCACGTGACAGGTCCATTTCTTTTTTTATCGGAATAAACTTTTGCACCTGGAACTAAAGTGATGTAAGCATGCACTAGTTGGAAAGTGGACAAAGATGACCTCTTGTTATGACTTCCATTTGCAAAGTTGCACGCGTTTGTTGTTGCGTTAACAGCCTCAAGTACATAAATGTGATGGGTTCAACATTGGTCGCCGAAAACATTTCAGATGAATATCTAGAATAAGCTATCACACCGGGGATCGATGGTGGATCGATCAGGGTGTAGGTGCTATAAGATGTGTGCCTTTCACGGGCAACGATTTTGACCCTTTTTCTATTTTGCATCTGAGGTCGTTAGTATCTCGATAACTCAGTGGCGAATTCTTGAGCCCGTTCTTGCAAGGGCGCTCCTGGTCGAGGCAGGTGGCGTTTTTGGTTGGAAAGGAAAGTCCACAAACCCGCCTTCCGTCAGATGAGAGGTAATGCTGCTGCCTCATGTGGTGTTTACGATGTCACCTGAGTGTGGATTGCTTGGCAAAATTCCCGGATGTAGGCATAATTCCCTTTAGTTTTTCTTTAAACTCACTGGCGTAAGTTGGCAGCCGGCTGCTTACTAGTATTTTGTGGGGTACCAGTTCCAATAGGAAGATGAGTACCCCACCCTACCGTAGGCGGGTGTTTGGTGACTTCCTTTGCATATTTATCGATAATAAACATTATTGTCTTTCTCGTTTCGATAGTGCGAAGCAAACTCCTAGTGCTTATTGACGCAGCGCGCGTGCGATTCAGAAGCTGGCTCCTCTGGCACTACAGTTTCCCTTTTTGATAGTGTAGACCCCTACACGGGAGTCTTCTACCCCTTTCAATCTTTATAGTTAAGGAATGTAATCTTATAAAATATTACAAAGCGTATTTTCTATCGTTCAAAGCGTCGTTTAATAATAAATATGGCTTCTTAGAAAAGTACTTTAATGGCCTCAAAGAAAAAAAGTGAATTTAATTATATTTCCTGTAAGTGTTATTGGTTGTAAGAAGGTAGATAGTAGACTGTGACAATTTACCTCTCCCACAAATTCTTTACCTCCTTTCATTCCTGAAGGGCCCAATCCACTGCGCACACCCGTTTGTCAGTTTCTTTGATTCCTAAGCTACTAATTCGCCGATTTGATCCTAACTGAAGCCAACGTTTTTCTTTCGCAAGCGAGCTGGACAAGGGCACCTCAAATACAATTCCGGTCCCGAAGAGGAAACGAAGTGGTGGTCTCTTCTACTACTGCTCGTGAAATGTCCTGCATCACACCATCATTAACCATTTTCTTGCTACGCCATCAATAGCCCTTTTCCTGCCTATGGTAGGGCCGAGTATCCATACACTAGGGGCGAACTCCTACATCTGGAAGTTTGGCCCATCTGCTCATATATCTTACTCCATGTAACGAGGGTTCTTTTACAGTCCTGCCTCGCTGGCCGGTATGTCGCCAGTGTGTGTAGACATCGTCATGTGTCTATCCAGAGGGATAATGATGGGTGCCGCGACTCTGCCATAGGCGGGAAACGGGTTAGTAGTTGTCTTCTTTTAGTTGCTGTAACAAGGGTTCCTTTACGTGCGGTTGCCGTCGTAGATACTGCATGGGGCCACGGCTTGACTTCCCATCTAACGGAAGTCGTACTTGGGGTCTCACTCTCTCCCTCCTGAAAGAAACAGCCTCGGTCCAGGATCGAACGTGAAACCACTGACGGAGTAGTCTGCACCACAGATACGGGCTTTTCGGTGTTGTGTTTTCGGTAATTGATGAGTGTCTGACCCTGCCGCAGGATGGGAGAGGATTTTGAGAACGATGATTATTTTGGTGTTGACTTTGGTTTCTCTTAGCGCAAACTGACCTTTGGAGCTCAAAGCACCTGAGTGAAGTCCTCTGGATATGGACATACCCTAAATCAGAAATGCTCTAAAATGCGATTTTTGGCATGTAGGAGGTTAAAGTCGGAGTTCATGTCTCATTGTTGGATGCATTCCAATCACCAATGGTGTATAATCAGGTTCTGAAAATGAAGGTTTGATGAGTTTGGTTCTGAGATGGGACCCTTGGCCTCGTGTGACTTTTTATTTGGAAGAAATAAATAAGAATTAGATCTTTGAACTGTTGGATGCCATCATTTTGAGTTTTATTAATTGCTTTTAAGATATTTGTCGATAGCAGTATGTACCCCCCCCTCGGGCTCTCGTTCTGCCCGCCCTAGCCGCCCCATCTCCCGCCCTGTCTGTCATACTACCTCGTTGAAGGGTTCGTATTGTAGTGAAAGAGTTGAACTATGATATTTAAATGATAAGTTGCAGTGCGTTGATGCTAATATTGTGATTTTTTTCTTTTGTCATTTTAGGTAAGTGTCCTCCATATTCAATTTCACTGTCTGGAATGCTGTGTTGCTATCGCTTCTATGAAATTGATTAAATGTGGTGTGTCGGTAAGTTATCAAATTGAACATTTTATTTGGAGACAATAGATATTGCTTCAAAAGTTGAACCTCTAAGGTGTAAATCTCGCGACAAAACTGTGCCAGCTCTGTATCTGTCAGATTGAATCATTATCCTCAAATTCGCAATTGTCTACTCGTAACTCCCTCGTCTGCTACATTTGTGACTAATTTATAAATATTTAAATTCATTTTTCTCTTCTTACCCCTTTGTTGCACCTGAAAAATTGATTATTACAAATTTACTTGGGTAACTAGAGTGTTGCGCTGCTGTAACAATTGCAAACGTTTTGATTTTGTAGTTGCCAAAAAAAAAAAAACAATTGCATTACTGACTGATTAGCATTGCCTGATGAAGACTTTTAGCGTCCCAAAGTCGAAAGGACAGAATGGGCTTCTACAGAAGGGCCCCAAACGCCGAAATCGTAACTTTTATACTCCAGAGGGTCGTAAAGTTTTCAGATTAAGTGCCTTTTTCGTTTCCTTGGCGTCATACAGCCCTTCAACTACTAAGGTCATTAGAACCCCGTCCACTGCATAGTTCTAATGCAGAATCTGCACAGACA
>JAAFCE010006156.1:11564188-11585525 GCA_013389805.1 Trigoniulus corallinus
TTTTTTTGCTACTTTCGTTTTGAATTCAGTGCAAACAGATGTGTTTTTTCCCTTTCCTCAAGTCAGCAGACTGAAAATATTGAAAAATTTTTCAATAGGGAGACGTTAATCCCTTGAAGCTCATTGCGTGCTAATTTCAGTTATTAATCACTTTAACGTGGTCATAAATTTCTTAAAGTTGCTGTCTGCCCATTGCTTCTAGAAAGGTGCGGAGAGGGGGCAAAGCGCAGTATGCACCTTATAGATTAGTTTCTTTTGGAATTTGTTTACTCACTCTTAGGACAGGACACTCTCAGTATAATTTCTTAAAAGCATTTGACCAATATACTGTATAATATACCTTATAGACAGCAATGCTGTAGAGTGCTCTTTGAAGCTATATAAAAGTGAATTAAGATATGGGGCACTTATTGTTTATTTTTTTTTAAAAAAAGTATTCCTTCAAAAGGGCCGATTGATTTGGTTTTCTTTTTAGTATATATTTTTCCTTCAGGAAAAAGTGATTTATGAAGGCAAATATACAGAGACAATGCATTTTTGTTTTTGTACCAGCTCTTAGCAGAATATGCAGTAAATTATTTTATCTTTATCATCATCCATTTGCCAAATGTCTATATTTATCCTGTGCCTGTACAAAGAAGTTTTATGGATTATATAGTGTCTGGAAATGGTCCTTTGCCAATAAATAATGCTATCGTTAATATAAAAGGAGGAGGAGGATGTACAGCATGTGCGTGGCTGAGTGACAGAAATGGAGGGAATGAAGACTATTTAGTCGTAAAATTTAAAATTAAATAGTACGAAGTAATTTAAATGAAGTTGAAATTGGCGAGCTTTCAGGCTCTTTTCTTAGTGTTGCCCTATAATGACAGTAATTGCAAGGTACGTGGTATGAACTCGTATATTATGGACTGGAAGTAGAGTGGCGACTTCGCTGGCGCTTCATATTTCATACAGCCTTGTCTGACGGACAATACAAATGATTATCATTAATAATGTAATGCCCCTGGGCTGAATAAGTCAAGTCTGCACCCTGCTGACCACGTAATTTCTCTGATGATTTACGCACAGTTGATTGCAGGTTCGATCCAGTGTATAATGGTGGTGCGCATTTCATTCCTCCTGGCTACAGGGATGTGAATAGTTCCCCCTTTTATTTACTTATTTGCCATTTTACTTTAAGGACAACAGGCCCACTTTATTATAGGGTCCCAGAGTGGAGCAAACACCGAATGTCTTCCTAAAGTTAACCTTCAGGCTAGATGACCACCCCTGTCACTGGTGTACTAATCACCTGTAAAAAAATGTAGATTCATACTCCAGGGCTGCACGTTTTTGCTATCGGTTTAGCGTCCTGTGTGACAGTGCGGGAAATGAGACGGAATCCGTGTGATCGGAATAGAACCGCTCTCCACTAAACCGTGAGATAACCGCATCAGGCATTAAACTACCTGAGAAAACGTCCCTTGTCTTTCCCTCTTCCCCATCTATTCTTCCCCTCCCTACCCTCTCACCGTCCCCTTCTATCCCGCAATAACAATTCGCATTCCATGAGTGATGATTGCAATCATATCGGATATTGACATTAATCGATGTGGTCATTGGATAATGGATTTGGACCATACTGATGACCAATGTTACTGGTTGTTCTCTTTCCACCCTTCGATCACACCATGCACCCATTTCCCGTTATTGCGGCTAGAATTCTTTCTAAAGATCCGTGTGGTCAGTAATGCAGTAATGTCTCTGGTTTGATATACAGAACTAGTGTCCACGTCTAATCAGTCTTTTGTATTATTAGAATGATGTGCTTTAGGTCATTCATTGAGCCTCTGACTGACCACTCTCTCTAGTCATTTGTAGGACTGTGACCTCTTTATATTTTCTTCAATGTTATTACTATTGGGCAGAATGATGCTACTTTCCAAGGTGATCCTCTGAGTTTCTTATTTTCTTCCTTTCTTCTTCTGGTGGACATCCAAGATTAACTTCTTACAAAATGTACTATATGTATTCACTGATGGTGTGAAGGATGAAATGGCGAGGGTGATTGCACTGCCGTTGACGTGCCATCATCATCTTCCTCCTCCTGCTCCTATTTCCTCGATTGATATGAATGGCGGTCAAGCAAATAAAAGAGACAGACTGTATGTTGTTGATAAAAAGGCATTTCTTTTCGCTTCTTTTGTCCAAACTATTTTCTGACTTCATTTGCTTCTTGATTCAGGCCTTCATCTTGACCACTCCTGTCTTAATCCATCTTACCCCTTCTCTTCCATCTTCACATATGTATTTTAATATTGACCTTATTCCTGCTCTTCGTGGTTTTTTTCTCCTTACGTCTCTCCCCCTCCCTCTCTTTCCCCTTCCACCCCTTCAGCTTTTCCTGCTTCTGACCTACCTCACCCTCTGCCCTTCTTGATTAACCCCTTTTGTGACACTTCTTGACGGTTACTGAGATTGAAGCACAAAAGAATGGATTGAGACTTCTTGATAGTGACTATTGCTCTCTGCCTGTTGTTGAAGGTGCAATCCTGAGGCATCCTCTTAGTAGCCATTATTGTGCGTAGTGTGAGTGTGGGTGTTGAACTATTGCCTGTTCGCTCATCTTATGAATGCAGCTTAAATCTTAAGACGTGATGTAAATAATAGACCGCATGGTCTATACTTAAGGGGTATAAAATCTGGCCCTCCCCCCTGTCTTCATTTCTTTATAGAGACTTCAGACAGAGCAGATTCTGATCTCGTTAGACTTAAGTTACTTCTTATGAATTATTACACATTTCTTCTTCCTCTTCTTCTTATCTTCTTTTCTTTCTTTTTGGCACCACCCTCGCCCTCTCGAACTTCCCTTTACCCCTTGCCATCCACTGTTCTCACATAAAAAGAAATAATCCATGAAATCGCAGGCATTATTAGGTTGCATTGATTAGTTAAATTTCAGTAGCCCAATTTAATGCAATGTGCCTTCATGGATACGGAGACCGCTTTGGTGGCTGAGTGGCAGTGCGAGTGAATGAGTTCGGAGATCCCGGTTCGGTCCTGGCTGACGTGGGTAGCTTCGTTCGGATGAGAGAGAAAGAGCCATTAATTGCGTCATCTGCGGATGAGAAGAAAGCAGCGGCCCCTTGTTGCTTTTGAATATCATACTCTATATATTAAGGGAAGATGGCAGTTTTGTACCGTTTAAAAGACCCCAATTGACACAGGACCCCGTAAATGTGCTACTGTTGGATAGGATATAACCCCCCCACAAAATGAAACCTTTGCGGCCCTTCGATGACGTTTATGACGGTGTACTTGTTCTTCACTTCTGGATAACCTAACTCCGTGGCACGGGTGCTTAGAGACTTGCCGGAAACTCCAATTCTACGTAGGATTACATCGACTATTTTGATAATCTCTGCCAGTGGTCTTAAAATTTGTCGATTCACGGAACCTTTAGAACTATAAGATGTTTTGGGGGAACCCATCCCACCTTTAGAAAAGTATATCATGCCGCTGCTAACGAATTTTCATTGACCCGCTTGTCTACATTACGCCACACGTGCATCGCAATATCCCATTTATAAGATCTCCCCCCACCCCTGATGTAGGTAAATTAAGTTCTTCAGTAGAGAGGTCGACGTTAAGTAAACCTACTGTACGTGTTTGGTGATTCAGCATCTGAATCTGGAAATTTAAATTCTTGTTCGGGCTCGGTATCTTAATTGATAGGAGGCAGTTGTTTCCGTACTTGAGTGCGGATGGTCGACTTTAGCCGTTGTCAATAGTGGTC
Source organism: Trigoniulus corallinus (assembly GCA_013389805.1). NCBI lineage: Eukaryota > Metazoa > Arthropoda > Diplopoda > Spirobolida > Trigoniulidae > Trigoniulus > Trigoniulus corallinus. The sequence goes on from JAAFCE010006156.1 coordinate 11,567,967, forward strand.
ATGCTCTTTCTCCGCTTAGCTTCGAGGCTTAGCTGTAACGTGCTTCTATACCGTAGAGCAAAATGGTTTGATTCAGTATTTGGGTGTGTGCATGCTTTCTGCCCGTTCTCGGACCTGCTGCACTCAAATATTGTTGTCAGGAATTGACGAGATGGTGCACGTAATTGTGCACCACCTGACTCATTAGGCCTACTAACCTTCTAGGAACCTGATGATCTTCCGCCAGAACGATGCTATTGCGAAAATGGGGATCGTCGATACGCTTGCTCTTTAGCATCGTTCTGGTAAGAGGTACCCCTTTCACATGCATTTCATAAAATGGTATTTACTTCGTGTGCGACTCGTTTGTGTTTGCCTGTGCTTTTATAATAAATTTTTGCTCATTGCACATGCTGAATTATGGTTCAATGTTATGATGAAAGAATTGCGATTCCTGCAATAGGTGGTTTAGTTTTGCGTTAGATCCGTAGACATCCTCTTAACAAAAAAAACCCGCTAAACCTTTTCCGCCTATCGAGTTGTCGAATGCCCATCTTTGCCCCTCCGCATGGACACATGAGCAATCTGCTGGACGGCATTTTTACACAGCCGGTTGCCGACCTAAGTTACAACCCCTGTTTATTTATCATCGGCCTACTGCTCATTGGAGTTCCTGCACCTGGAGAATTTTGCCTCATCTACCCATTGCGTAGTAGAGAGGGTTCCTTTACGTGCACTTGACGGCTTACATCATACGTGGCCACGGCTTTACTTCCTTTCCGACGGAAGGCGCACTCGGAATCTTCCTATTCCCCGAAAGAAACCAACCCACCACTGATGCAGTAGTCCAACCCGGTACCACTGATGCAGTAGTCGAGCACGATACTCTCTACCCCACTAAGGCGGGTCCTAGACGCCCTCTTAATAGTAAATTTAAAAAAAATCCTTTTTATTAAACTTTTATTATTAAAGATATTTTATTTAAATAAAAAAAGGAGGAGAAATAGGACAAGGAAATATCTGGGATGACAAGCGAAAGCGGTCGTTCAAATTATAGCATTTAATGAGTTGGCATAAATCAAAGGGGATGTTAGGGTGAAGGTGGAAGATGACGTTATTTTCGTCGTCACCCAACCTGACTCCGCATCTTTAGTATCTAAGGAGTGAGGCGATGTGTGGAGAAGACATACTTTCTTTGATTAATGAGTCTAATAAAAAGGTTGATCTTTTAAATTAAAATAGTAGTAGTCATTTCGAAATAGCTTTTGATGTGATTAAAAAAATTAGTCCGATGTTATTCCTTCTTTAAGTTTTTCGATTAAATTGTAGGCGCATATTTTATATAGTATAACATTTTCTTTGACACGAGTATTTCTGAGACAATCATCTTAAGAAAGTAGACTGTAATTACTAAACACTCATTTTTTTTTTAATATTGTAAGAAAACAACGACGACTAATGACAACGATTATTATAATGCACGGTTCAAGTACTTAAAATTTGTTTCCCTCTTGATGAATTCTTTAAGAAAATGAACTTATTTCGTGGGTTGATTCTTAATCTCTGCCCCTCTCCTTCTCTTCGTTTTCTCCTCACCCCAACCGCACACTAACAGAGGTTTGGATTCTTGCAGCAGGTGATCTAGGTTCGATCGCGGGTCAATTGGGCTTGGCATCCTCAGCGCTGTTTCTGTATCTAACTGAAGTTGGCGATTCATCCGTCGCCGTGGCGCCAGTTGTTTCTGTTTCGATCACGGACCGAGGTGGTTTGGCTTCTTTCGGGAGAAGAGAGGGAGTTGCTTATTGCGTTGGACACCCCAGTTCTGGATTACTGGATTAATATCATGGGTTGGGGAGTAAGCCAAGCAGCCATAACAGGACGAACCCTTAGGAGGCTGCTCGCGGGACATGAGGAGGTAGGTGTAGAGGACGTAGGAGAGGGGAAATTTTCAGCACCCAACGATCTTTACCAGCCACCCATGTTGGTAATAACAATGGGCTTGCACTGCTTAACTTCAGGGATCTCACGAGAACTGGTGTGTCCAACGCAACTTGGCAGTTCTCGTCTGATCACTGAAATTAAGCAACGCAACCCCAGCTAAAACTACCATGGGTGGCCGCTTGAGGAAACTGAGTACCGCTAATACCCACAATTCGTCGCATTAGTGTAGTGTCTGTGCATTAGGACTACGCAGTGGGCAGGGCTCTAATGACCTTGTAGTTGAAGGGTACGAGCCCTTCAACACCAACAAAACAAAAATCGGGAGAAGAGAAAGAGAGAACTCTAGGGCACCTTTTGTTGGATGGGACCGTGTGGTGTGCACCATGTTTTCACTGCACTTATAAGAGACGTGGAGTAAAACACACGTGTAGTTGAACAAAATTTCCAGGTGTAGGAGCCGGCTCCCTCGCTGGTGTCCGTGGAAGACAAATTGTCCCATGAATCAAATCAAAAATAGATCGCTCATGTATCACAGTTTGTTTTTGTTGGTGTTTTAGGGCTCTTCAACTACAATGGTCATTAGAACCCCTTCCACTTCGTAGCTCTGATGCAGGGTCTGCACAGACATTACGCTGTTACGATGCTTTCCCAAGCAGTCACCCATTCTAGTACTAGATGGGACTCGAACGACTCCAACGAATACAGCTGTTCGATATATCCCAATAGGACAAAAATGGGCACCCGGCCCTTCCTTAGGAAGGAAAAGGGTTAGTGATGTTGATGATGGTGAATACGGGAATTTAATTGAGTATATTGTGTAGGTCGTTATTGTAAGGCCATTTTTTTTTTACTCCCAGAAAGATTTTTTTTTGTCATTAGAAATTATTTTTTCGTTGCCTTCTTAAATGGGACTTTGTAAGTCTTAAGATGAGGGGGAAAAGCCAATGGACAGTTTTACTATTGTCATTTTGATATCGTAACAGCTTGACTCGGATACGGCGTGGAGAAAGGCAGAAAAATTATTGCCCAGTCATTTATTATAAAAGGTGCAGCGTTTTTTGCCCCTCATGACCAAACTCAGTAATTGTCGGAAAAAGAAATCATTTATTTTTAATGATTTATATTAGAAAAAAATGTTTGTCCGCCGTTTTTTGTTTATATTTCATAATATTTGCAATGCACTCACTTCGGTGGAACGGGAAGTAGCGTGCTCGAATACTACGTCAGTGGTACCAGGTTTGATGCTGGATCGAGGGGGGGGGTGACTTCTTTCAGGCGAGAGAGAGGTCCAGAGATGGGACTCCACCCTCGGATGGGAAGTCACTCTGTGGTGCCGTGCTGTGTGTGATGTTATTTGCACTTAAAAGAACCCACTCTACTATGCTACAGGCAAATGAGGCAAAATTTCCAGGTGTAGGAGTACGCCCCTTGACCTCCATGTAGTGCCTCAACGAACAATAGGCCGACGACGAATAAGTGTAGGGGTCGGCTGCTGGCTGCGTAAAAATCCAGTGGGGCTTAGATGGGTACCCAACCCTGTCATAGGAAAGAAAAGGGTTAGTATGTTGCTTTTTTGTTGGGGAGCAATTCGATAATTTAGATTCCCCCAACCCGTTTCTCGGCCAGCATCGAGCTTACTAACCATGAAAAATGTGGTTATGTGACCTTTGAGATAAGATATTCACCCCAAGGTTTAATTTTTGAAAATGAATGCAGAAGAAGTAGAAGCACAGCTAAGATGATGATGAGATTTCCTCGCTGACCAACCTTTTCTTTGCATCTTCTTTTTAAGAATATTCTGGAATATGGTGGATAAATTATGCCTCGACGGCACTTTAGTGGAGTTTGGGTGTTTTTAAAACAAAATTGAAATCTGACTCACGCGAAGGTTAAATAAGTTACTGTACTTAAAAATCTTAATCTCGCAGCAGCCATATTGATTCCATTTTAATTCTAGAAAAAGGTATGAAAGGGGTAGGAAGGACAGGGAATAATTAAGTTGCAGATGATGTTATTACTTCTTGGAGGCAATTTGCGGCAAATAACTTTCTGGCTCATGATGTAAGTAGGTGAGACATGTTTTCAATCTGATATGGTGTTTGGTATTCAGTCGGGATAGTTGGTAAGGGCTTAGAGCGGAAAAAAAATGGTGAAGAAAATTGGAAAATGAAGGTGAAAATGGAGTCATTACTCAAATAATAAATGATGTTCTTCCTTCTCCATTTTTTTTCTTGTATACATACGTGTTACGGTTGTAATTGCATCGATTAGGGCCCTATCATTGTTTGCACTTGTACTGATGTCGATATCTGATTGATTAAATTGAAAGTGTAGCTCTCAAAGGGCCTGCTTGTCCAGCTTTCCGTTTTTGAATTTGTGGTATTGGTTTGTGTTCATGGTATTGGTCAACTGACTGACCAGTAAATAGTTTCCAATTGCTTACAGAATCTTGATTCATTACCAGGACTGGCTCGAGGATGCTTGTAGAGCCCCGGCACGACATGTACCGATGGTTCATTGTTGCCATCCTCCTGTTTCAGAAGTGATCACGTGAGTTATGAGTCTTATAGTCTGTGCCCTAAGATTTCGGAAGTTGCCCAAATAACACCAATGAGCCAATCTATTTGGGATGGAGGTCAAACGAAGGAGGAGCCCAGTGGTGGCGTCTGATAAACCGACATCTGACCTTGCCCTAGTTGGGATATATTAATTCTTAAGCGCGCAGGGAGTCTCCCGTCTTCCATAAAGATGAGCAAAGCTCGTGACTTCGTGTAATTTTTGCACATGACAGAACCTATTCTACTCTTATAGTGGCGTTGGTTGGTTCAACTGATATTGTAACCGAATCTTGAGCTTATTATATAGGTTCAATTCTGACTTCAGGCTGGTGGTTTTAGGGCAGCTGAAAAAATACCAGAGGAATAAGAAAATTTGCAATGGCTGCCGAAAGGTATTTCCTCCTGTACTTAAAAGAACCTCGCTTTACATGAAGAATAATAAACGTTTAGATTGGCGAAATTTCAAGGTGCAGGGACTCGTCCCCCTCCCGACCGCTTACAGTTAAATAAGTAAATAAACCAATCAACCACCTCTCCCCCTTCTCTCTCTCTCTCTCTCTCTCTCTCTCTCTCTCACGAAATTGGTAAATGACATTCAGAATTGGATTGAGGCCGAAGTCGATTGATGCTTGTTTGTTTAGGGACCCATCTTCCGTCAAGGTTATATGATGGGCCGTTGAATGACACCAAATGGTCTTGGAATTAGTGGTGGCTATGGCCTGGAGGGGCACATATGCAGATTTGGAACACCAGGTAGTTTATAGCAATGGCTGGGGTTAAAGGTCTTAGGATACAGAAAAATGCTTATGAGTTTGCTGCAAAAATGAATAATGATGTACATTAAAGGCCCTTTGGTTATGCGTTTCGAGTTGTAGAATCTGTACTTACACTCGAAATTTCATAAATTGCAATTATAATGTATTGCTTTAATGTGTTCATCTTATACGTCGAAAGCAAAGAAATGCAGTCGGGTATCCATTGTCTCGGTAAATATTTTCCTCTTAAGTTTGCATAAATGTGTGTGAGTGAAGATGTTTGCATTTCTGAAAGAGTAAAGTTTCTTCGGAGGTCAATTGAAAGGAGACCGTAAATCCGTGAAATTCAACGTTTTTAACGTTTTCTTTCGTAGTCTCTCCACTTGTTTGCCATCAGAGATATCACGAATAATTCAGTCTCTGCCATTCAATTATATGAGGAGGTTGCTGTTGTCCTGTGTGTTGCTTACCATTACTTATTATTATGAAATGCGGTGAAAGTTTTAATATCGTATGACATTTTTAATATAAAAATTCCTTCCTACTGCATATTTTGGACCTTTATCTCAAATCTTATCTTTCCCTACTCTTCTCTCTTTCTGTTGTGTGCTTTGTCACTGTGGTATACCTTGGTATAGCTATTGCAGGCTCCTCTTAAGCTTAAACGCTGACGCAAGAGGGCGTGCTGCATAATCTGGAAGTGTTGTGGTTTCACACCTTCTGGGTGGAAGGAAAAGGAAATTTCATCTGTGCCAGTGGCATCATTATTACACTGAAAGATGACGATATACTCTCGGAAATTGAAATCATTCTAACCACGCCTCTCTCTCTCTACCTTTCTCTCTGTCTCCTCTCGCTTTCTCTCTCCCTCTGCAGTGGAGGACCAGTAGTGTTCGGCGCCTGTGTGCAAGAACTTAGTTGGCACCCCTATCTCCCCCACCCGAATGAAAAAAGGTGACTCCGCTCCTATCACTGGCTATGGCAGATCAGGAGGCCGGATCTAAAAAGCAAGTAGAGGACCCTGGGCGCCTTTCATATCCTGGCGCCTGTGTGCATTGCGCGCATTGTACACTGTGCTGGCACGCCTCTGACCCTCTGCTTCTCTCTCTCCACTCTCTCCCTCTCTTTTCCCTCTTCTCCCTCTGTCTCTCTCACATTCCTGTTGCTGTTACTTAAGGAATGGGGGTTAGGGGAGTGGCGACAGAGTATGGAGGGAAGGACGGCAAAGAAAACGCTGAGGATGTATGGGAATAAGCTTAACATGGAGAGGGAGGTAATCTATGACAATACGTGGGAGAGCTCACTTCTGTTTCGGGCAAGAGCTGGGTCACTGGAGGCGAAACAGAGGATGGCAAAGATCACAGGTGGAGAGGAGGGCTGTGGATTATGTGGGGACCAAGTGGAGGATGTCAGGCATGTGATACTGGCTTGTCCAGCACTGGATCATTGCAGGAGGGGTGGGGAACTTCCACATTGGAAGAGGTTCTGGGGTGTAGCGGCTGGAATGGATGCGAAAGGCAGAGATGTTGCTAGGGTCCTGGTGGAGATCATGAAAAATCTCACTAGAAGGTATCCGTCGCAATTGCATACTGTGATTGCAGGATCGGCCCCAGGTTGAGACTATTAATTACCTAAAGCTGCAATTCAGATATCTACTAATCTAATTTGATAGGTTATCTACTGGCAGTGTGCTCTCATTAGAGTTTCCAATCCGAATATTCGATATCCGGATATATTCGGCCTGTTTTGAAGTATTTGATATTCGAATATTTTAGAAATTATTCGAATAATATTCCGGAAAAATGTAGAGCCATTTGTAACTAAATATTTTGCAAATGTCGACATTGTATGATGAATTCAGCAGTGAGTACAGTCGATGGTTTGATGCATAGCTCATATACCTAGATTTTCCAGAAATTTTATTGACTTATTCATACATGTTAGGGTTAGGGTATAAATTAAGTTCTCAACAAATATGGAATGTTTTAGTTTTTACTTCCACAGTTTTTACTTCCATTTGAGTACTAATAAAACGAAATAAGTGTACTCCATCATTTGGTAGAGTTCAGTTTTATTGCTAATATCTTTCTTGAAACATCATCACTGAAATTTCATGAAACATTAGAATTGGGTTATCCTAATTTTTCAGGTAAGTGACGCATAATAAATATCATCATCATACCTGTATCCCGCCTGAAGCAGGATCGGGTCTGCAGATTCTAGCCCCACACACTACCATATAGTTATGAGCAAGCTGTTCCAACGTCTCCCTCTGCCCCGGGTGTTTTCAACCACCTGCATTCCTGTAATGAACCTAACAATATCCTCATCCCCTCTTCTCATTACATGTCCATACCACCTCAATCTACTCTCCTTCATTTATTCTGCATTGTCCCCCACCTCCAAGCTACTCCTAATATACTCGTTCCCAATTTCATCAGCTCGTGACACCCCACTTATGGACCACAGCGGTTGCATCTCAGCTATTTGCATTCTATTTACGTGGCTCTTCCCCACTACCCAACACTCTGCTCCATATAGCATAGCAGGCCAAACCACTGCCTTGTAAAACATCATTTTGAACTTTATTATAGTTATATTTTGAGACATTTAATGCTTTTTTTATTTTTCAAATTAAAATATTGTTAAATCAATTTAATAAATTGATTTTACAATAATTTTACTCATTTTACTATTATATATCTTTCATACTCATTTTAATTATCCTGGAATAGAGCTTTAACATATTCGAATAGTTGGTGAAGCCGAATATTTGGAAACTCTAGTTCTCATGTCCTCTTGGCGTTTGCCGAACTTTACATTTCCCCGTTCTCCATTCCTCCATTCCTAAACCATAAACAAACAACAAACCCGGCGGTAGGGTCTCCCGGTTTAGATAGGGTTCTTCCCAAACTATCTCGAAATGTGATGTCGGATTAGAGGTTAAAGGCTTTACTTCTTACATGTGGACAAAAATGTACGTGTTGGTCTGCAAAACGTGTTTCTCTGCACCTCTCCTGCACCGAACAGGGTGCCCGTTTGTCGTTTTGGAATACATTAGCGATCTGTTTAGACGGTATTTTGACGGCCGCAGCCGGTTGCCTACACTGTTTATTTATCGTCGACCTAGTTTGATTCATTGGGGCACGTCCTCTCTACAGACGCCACCGGGTGGGCTCCTACACCTTGAAAGTTTGACATTTCACTATACATACCACACAGAACCATGGATTTACTTCACATTGACGGAAGGCTCACAGGGGGCCTGTCACTCGCCCGAAAGAAGCCACCTATGCCGAGGTACCGATGCATGCATATACTGTACCACCACGCGGTAAACGAAATTGTCGCCTCGATATAGAAGACAGGCTAGTTTTAAATAATCAGGGGCTGTGACAAAATATCATATAATAGTTCGGCAATGTGTCTCCGGTACCAACGGAAAAAAATTGCACCCCACCTTGCCATTTGCCGGGGAATTATTGTAATTTGATGTCAATGATGTCCGAGTGGTTGTCGATGTTCCATTAACTACGTTTATCGGAATGGGATTTAAAGAATACATTGGAGAAAATAAGAAATGGGATTTTATGGGACGGTATATTTTTTAGTAGACCAACTAGTTCCTTGATCCCGTTCGTGCTCGTCAAAGAAACTCGATTCGATTTCTTAGTGTCACGGGTCTAAATTGAGCCTGTGCATTGAAGGAAACGTCTCTTATGGGACACATTTAGAGGCAAGCAACGCAAATTGCATTGGCTATGCACTCTCATGGGTGAGGGGAGAAGTTCGGCTTTTAATATTTTATTGGGATTTGGTGCGAGGTGCCGTCGAAAAGGTCGCTAATCTTCTGTCGGTCTTCTTTCGTCCGCTAAGTAGTTTTTAAATTATTCAAGAAATGACAGTAAAGAAGATAAAGGATGTTAATCGAAACTAGAACAGGTTAGGACATCGCGGAAGACTACCTAAAGGTATTTAAGGTCTTTGGCTGTAATAGTAATAGTAGGTACTGGGCAATCTTTTTGAGATTGAGAGTGCAGGAAGTGAGATCTTTGAGGGCTTGTTTTTCCTGCACTGAACATGCGCAGAATTTGACATTTTTTTAAAGATGAATAACCAGAAGAGACAATGTCTCCTCTCTGGATTACCCTCTTAACTTCCGTCTGAATGTTTTTACGATAATGCAGGCCATACTTTTTTCTTGCGGTCCCTAAGGAATGAGAAGCACAACATGGAATGTTTTTCACTATATCTGGATGATGGAATTGGAGCTAAAGGGTAACTTGAAGAATGACCAGTGTCTCCACCGAGAGCTCTGTAGTGTGTACAGTTCTTCACAGACATCACTGACTGATGTCTACTGCACCTATTTCGTTCCCCCCCCCAAAGATGTTTTCCGTCGAAGGGGTTCATTGGCCCGTGCGGTAGTTGACGGTATCTACTGCATACCTCTCATAGCACCTCGTTTACCCTGAAAAAAACTGCAGACAAGATAAGTTTTCACTATGTCTACTGCACATATTTCGTGAACTTCTCCTCTAAACTATGTTTGACCTGCCTCGGGGGTGCAATAGGTAGCGTGCTCGTTACTGCGCCAGTAGTTCCAGGTTCGATACTGGATCGGGGTGGGTTGACTTCCTTCGGGTGAGAGAGAAGCCCCAAATGCGCCGAATGAGAAGTAAAGCAGCGGTTCCGTGTGCTTTACGATGGCATTTGCAAGTAATGGAACCCACTGTACTATGCAACGGGTAGATGAGGCAAACCTTTCAGGTGTAGGAGCTCATACCCTGGCGTTGGTGGAGTGCCCAACGAACAGTAGACCGACGATAAATAAGCATAGGGGTTGCTGCTTTGGTCGGCAGCCGGCTGCGGAAAAGCACCGTCCAATAGGCTATATGTTATCACCCTTGTGTCCATTGAGAGACAAGATGGGTACCCGATTCTATCATAGGCGGGGAAAAGAGTTAGAAGTTTCTTTTGCAGTAGATACGATCAACTTTTACTGCCGGAGAATCGTTTCTACCTAGTATTCCGAGGCAGTTATAAGCAGATTCGAACTCACTAACGTGACCTTTCTCCTTAGATCCGTAGTGGGACCATTGGTACTATATGGGCTACCTATTTGAGTAGGTAGAAGATTCTAAGAGTATAGTGATATATAGTCGGTGTGTGTGGGACAAAGGCGAAAAGCTTGAGAAATTAGAAGGTTGATCAAGTGTATGCCTGGTGTGCAGATGGACTGAGTTCATTTCTCAGCTACGGTGACATGGTGTTACTGTCACCAATGTTCTCCTCCTCCTGTTTCTCAGTAGCGGGTTGAAGGGCCTTAGTCTGTTTTACCTCATGTAATGAAAAAGATATTTGAGGCAGTTGTGGGATGGTCCCCCGATGGACAACGTTGAGGAGAAGATAAATGGTTTTGCACTCTTCGATATGTCATAAGCTGTTGTATGGGAGATTGGAACGTAGGTAACAGAAGGGGTAGAGGAAGATTAAAGCAAACGCGTGGGTGGGGGAGTTAGTGACAGGACGTGTGTTAGGCAGGAGGAACCAGCAGGAGAATAGTAGCCAGTGAAAGACCAGAAGTCTTAAATGTGACCATGCATTTGACTGGACAGAAGTTTGATGGTGGTGTAATCCTCCTCTGCCCTATCTGACCTTTGGAGAGGTCTTACGATTTACGTACTAGAAATCTTAACTACTTGACTTGACCTGTCAACTATATACGTGTGAAAATAAGCTTGTATGTATATACACACAGATGAAGTTGCTCCCCTCTCCCACCTTTCCTCTTTCCTTCCCCCTCCGGCTGCTGAAATGTGAACATTTTTATTATTGTTGTTGTTCATTTTTGGGGAGGAAATCCCATATACTCTCAGCTTATTTTAATACGATTTGAAGGAATCAACGGCGCATGCCTAGTGGGGAGTTGATGGTGCGAAAAATTTAATTTTTTTTTGTTTGACCTCTCCTTTTATATGCAATCTTAAAAATTTCTCTTCGTCGTCGTCTATTTCTTGTTAAGGAGTAAAAAAAATTGAAGAGTTTTACCATGGTGCCAAGTAAGAAGGAGATATTTATAAGAATTACTGACGCGTCAGCTTCAGGCTGCCCTACTTCCTTCCTCCCTTTCTGTCTCCAAAAAAAAATATAAACCTATATTTTAAGGAAGAAGAAAAATAGTGCATATGGCTCAGTGACTGTGAAGTTGACTCGTGAGACCATGGTTGGAGGTTCTACCCTATGTCTTCTTACGATCCAGTGATAGAAGCTACGAATGCGCCACGGTCCACTGTCCCATGTGAGGATGATGTTCGATTCTCAGGTATTGGAGATCGCCCCTCCCCTCCTTGGCGTCGGTGTCGACTGCGCTTGTTTCTGCTTTTACATATGGGAAAATTAGGTACCCGACCTCTATCATGTGGGGGGAAAAGGGTTAGACGGTATCAACCCTCTTTCTGCATTATAAACATGGCAGTTTGGGTGCATGCAACCTATCTATACACTCTTAAGAAGGATGATAATGCGTATATAGAGGTCATTTATTCGTATGTCGTGTTTTATGAACTTTTAAAAAGGTGGTTTAAATTTTACGACTTATTCAGTGTTTGCTCCGTTATGTTTTCTATGCGTTTTATCACCCAGAGTAACATGGCTAGGGTAGAGAGAGAAGAAAAGAGTGTTTTTCTTCGTTTCTCTTATAGACAGTAATATAGTCTTTGTTACTTGCTTCCCGAGTCTGTGAATCAACAGAGAATAGAGGACGTGTTCGCTTGCCAGTTGTTGTGAGGTTTGGGAGTTGAAATCTCAGTCAGCATCGGCGGAAGTAGGGCCTGCAAAGCCTCTGCTCTCTAGGCGTGCCGTGTACTACTACATTAAGGGCGCCGTTTTGATATTTCAGCAATTAATCTACATACGGGGATGGGAAGCTTCTTTCGGGCGAGACGGATCCCAAGTCCACTTTCCATCAGATGGGAAATAAAATTGTGGCTCCGTGTGTGATGTCTGTGATGCTACTGCACCTCAAAGAACCCTTACTACGTGTATAAAGCGTCTTCCGCGCCTGCCTGCACAGGGTGGGAAGAGCGGAGTTGTCAGTGTGCCTGTTCTGTCTAAGGATGGATGCGACACCCATTACAAGGTTTTTTGGTCACAGCAGATGAGCCGCTTCACGAAGAGTTCTGGAAGGAGAGGTAGGATGCCCCCACCCCAAAAAACGGAGCGTGGGATAAAATATATGATTATACGGTACACCTCATCTACCTCGGTGGTGCAGAGAATCGGGCTCCAGCCTGGACCAGGGCGGTTTCAGGCGAGGGAGGGAGTGTGTTCCTTCGGATGAGAAGAAAAGCCGTGTCTCCTTGTGGTTTGGGCAATATCATTTGCACATAAAAGAACCCATACTACGTGGAGTATGCGTAGTTTGCCTAGCGTCGGTGGAGAGGTGCTCCAAAAATCATAACAGGTAGATGATAAATAAGCATAGGGATTGTAGCATTAGGTTGGTGGCAGCCGGCTGCGTAAAAATACCGTTCAACAGATGTCGCTGATGTGTCCCAATGGGACCAAATGGGCGTTGGACCATACCATAAGAGAGGAAGGATTAGGGGAGAGGTTAGTTAAGATTTGCAGGCTTGGGGAGCGGAGTTAAAGTCCTTAGAGCCGACTCTAGGTTCAGAGCTTATGTTTTGAGTGTGTCTGTGTTGGTATGAATGATACTGGACTTGTTCTCTACTACTATTACTACAGGATCCGTCACCATCCTTAGATTGAGAAACGTTGTGTGTCTCACCACTGTTTCTTCAGTGGACTTTTCCACAAATTCCCTGGCAGTTGTTGCAACAATTCCAGAAGTGCAAATGGGACAAGTGATGCATAGTAGTACTCTCTAGTTGTGACGGTGGTTGTTTGGTATGTGGATGGATTTAACAGAGGTTCTTTTGCTGTGTCTTGCCTTTTTTTCGGTAGAAAGGACCCGAAGTAAATAATTGAGAAGATTCACTTTTTTTTGTTATTTTTTTTTATATCATCTTATCCTCTCTACTTCCTCTCCTTCTTCTTCTTCTTTCCCCACCCTCACTTTTGCCTCGCAGTCGTCACGATCGTGTGTGTCTCATTTTTGATATAAAATCTTTTTTTAACCCATGTGATACTATCGTATTAAATCCATTTTGTATCTGTTTCTCGTGTACCCTCTTTTCTCTCTCGTTCTCTCTCTCTCTCTCTTTTTGTTGTGGTGCGCGTTGTGAGTGCCGGGTTCATGGTTGGATTATTTCTTAAAAAAGAAAACAATTTTTGAATTACTTTAGAATACACCCTGTCTCCTTGGTTTTTAGGATTCTGTGAGGATTTATTCAGGGTTTGAAATTTTAATGGTCACTAACTTTTAAGTAGCGAAGTACTTATACTCCTTCTCCTCCTCCTTTTTCCTAAGAAACGAAAATGGTTGTTGTCGTTTCTTTTGTTTTTTTGTTGGAATAATTAGAGAATAAAATTTCTCTTAGATCTAAATTTCGTCGTTGGGATCTTAAAAAGAAGTATTTTAGTACTAATGTCCTCCTAATCACGATTGTGTCAACGTGCATATATATATATATATACCTGTGCCCGTCGGGTCATGATGATGGTTGAAATATCATCGCTGATCATCGTTTTAATTGGTTGTTGTTATTCTTATTTTTGCTGCCGTGGTCAGTCGACTTTACTTAGACCACCACTTGACTTTGGGGATAAGATATCCAGTTATTGTTTATTAGTTGGTGTTTCTGTTGTCCTTGTTTATTGTTCATTTGTGCTGCTTTGTGTGAGACGAAGAAGCGATCTAACTGATATCCTCCTCCTCTTGCCACATTTGACTGGAATTGTGATGTCCAGTGGTGTTTCAACGTTCCTCACAATGATAATGATGTCTGAATGGATTCGTATTGTGTGCTTCTGTCGTCGATTTTTGATCGTTTACTAGTCGCGTGCACCATCTCTACTCTTGTGGGTATCTATTTATCTCTGCCTAAAAAGTGACACACAGTGTGGAGTGATAACCTTATCTTTTTACCAGTGTGTATGTGAGTGTATTTGTTTGGGTGCGTACGTGTCCTAGACGAATCTGCTGCCGTGTGTATCTACTGACTAAATATATACCCTCTCGCATCTGAAGTACTAAGGACGGGTTGTATTCATCATCAGTTTATGGTGGCGGTGGTAGTAACCTCAGGAGTGTCACCTGTGAAACATGGCTGTTTCAGTCATCATTCCTTTCTTGATTCCTCTCTCAGGTCTCTATCATTTTCTTTCATCATGATGCTCGTTTTATTTTGTTTGATGTGGTTTAATATTTTTTGTTAGATATTTAATTATTTTGTTTTAATGTTTTTGTGAATTTTATGGTGCACATATACTGGGGGCAGGAAGGGTTTTTAGTAAATGGAGGATGTCTCTGGTGTGCTAGTTCTGATGACGGTTTCCTATAAGAAGGATGCAAAGTTGTGTGATTTTTGTAAGGGAATGGGGAAGAGTGAAAGAGACCAGGATGAAGAGATACTAGCGGACACCAGCGGACAATGATTTGGATATTTGGTGTAGGTTGTTGGGATGGGAGCACTTGTCTTTTTTAATATGTCGTCCTGTGTGGACGTTGTCCAGTTTTTTCTTCGCCTCCCCTCCTTTCTCTCTGTTTCTTTCCAACCCTTGATTATACGAAGTTTATTGCTGTGAGTTATAAAGGGCACGTATCCTATTATGGATAAATTGATATCGTATTGAAATATGATTGTATACAGAAACCATTTTTTTTAATTTTAAATAATATTAAGTCTGATGTTTCAACGACGTAATCGATAGTAGACGCTCTCAGACTTCATAAAAGTAAGTTTTATTATCATCCCACTCGATCCTAAACTTAAAATATATGATTCTGCCTCTCTTCAAGCCCATCTCTTCGATTTTATCTGACATTGAAAATATATTCTAGAAAGATAAGAAAGGGTTAAAAATGCTAATGTTCTAAAAGGCTGCATCAATAAAAGTAAATGCTTATTGGGGTGTTTTGCATTTATTAAAAATTATAAGTGGATGCCATTAAAGGATGTCAGAAAGATGCGTCTGAAGATGACAATCGACTTAGGTTTTTGTAGTGAATTTCTTGTAGTTTATATTATTTGTTTTCGAGTTTTATGAAGTAGAATTTTCAGATAAAAGAAAAATCCGACTTGGCCTTTAGAGATTTGATGTGAGATGCATATTTTAGCATTTTAAGAAATATAACTATCCATAAAAAAAAAGACTTTTAGAAATGGTTCTCTTATAGTTCGGAGGAGGAGAGGGAAACATCTTGAATGAAATTTATGACTTGTATTGAAAATGAAATCAATTTTCTGAGTTTTTTATTCATGCGCAGAAGTAATTTATTACTTAAGGTCTTAGATTTTCGATTAGATAATTTATTTAAAGAAAATAATATCCGACTACCTTGACTATTCGTCACCAAGTCTAACCATATTCCTTGCCTGTGGCACGGTTGGTTAATGAACAGTCCCAGGCGTGATAAAGAAGAGCAGAAAAAGGAGGAAGACGGAAACATAGACTTGAAAAGCAAACAGAATGGGGAAACGGAAATTGGCATGATAGAAAGACAAATGTGACGTAGAAATGAAACAGACTGAATAGTGTTACCGAATGAACTCAATGACAAGAACTTGAACTGAATGGAGAGTTGAAATGGTATACTGGAATACAAAACCAGGCAGAACTAAGAAAAACAGAAAGAACCAAGTGTAAACCAGAAATGGACTGAGCAGGAGTACAAAGTGGAAGACCGAAGTGAACTGGCAAGTAGACAGTGGAAAAGAGAAATGGTTGGACAGAAGAACAAAGTAGAAAACAAGTGTAGTAGATTGAATGACAAAGTGGAAAGAAGAAATGGACTTGACAGAATGACAAAATGAATAGCGGAAATGGACCAGACAGAAGGAGAAAGCTGGAATACAGAAATGGGTTGAGCAGAAGTACGTAGTGGAAGACGGAAATTGACTGAGCAAAGAAACAAACTTGAAAACAGAAATGGATTGAAAGGAAATACAAACTGGAAGACAGAAATGGACTGAACTGAAATACAAAATAGAAAGTAGAAATTGACTGGACAGAGAGACAAAGTGGAAAGCATAAATGGAATGGATAGAAGGATAAAGTGGAATATAGAAGCGGACTGGACAGAATGGCAAGGTAAGAAGCAGAAATTGACTGGACAGAGAGGTGAAGTTTAAAAAAAAATGAGCTGAGCACAAAAATGAAATGGAAGGCAGAAATGAACGAGCAAAGAAACAAAATTGAAAACAGAAATGTATTGGAAATAAATATAAAATGGAACTGATTTGGATAGAAGGACAAAGGGGAATATAGAAATGAACCGGACAGAAAGACAAAGGGGAAAAACAGAAATAGACTGCCCAAGAACTGCAAATGGGTAAGATTGGAGAGGATAAAAGGGTTTAATTCATGAGAAGAGAAGGAAAACTGTTGAATACTGTAGTTTGCATGACTGCCTGGATGACCCACTGTCGTAACCCCTTTTGTTAACCTCTATCTACATGTAAAGATAAATATTGAGAGAATATGTTGACATTTTGAATATTCATAGCATTTCTATCTTATCTGTCATGATATTGACTCTCAAACTGTTTCTTCGTAATTTATTATTAATGCGTTTATGATCTTAAGAATAATTAAAATGAATGTGTAGTGTATGTATCATTAAATTTGAAACTCTGATTAACCTTATTAACAACTTTCAATATATTATAGTTGGTTTTGTGCGAGATGGGGATACTCCATTAGCTTAAAATTGACAGTCATTCGACTTTGATTGTGACACTCTATGGTTAAACGGTTTATAGACTAGCCTCATTAAATTAGCGGATGTCTTGACATCTCAGTAGTTTAACACACTGGTGTTCAAAATTAAAAAATTAATTCATTTCTTAACATTTCTCAAAAATGCAGAACTCAAAATTGAAAATCATGTGTTCAAATAATAATGCCAAAGTTTAGCAATCGAATTTGTAATTATACTCCTATGTGTCGGTGGGGGTGCGACAGTGGTACGCTTCAAGCGTGGCCATTTATTCCTGATGTGTACAAATGAAATGACGGCAGAAGAACACTCATGAAGTGTCTTGTAAAATTCTGTCACCTTGCATAAACACCAGGGTAGAATGACTAATCACCATCGTTTGGTTGATAGAATGAGGTGGTGAATCATTAGTAGATTGGAAGCAGGACAATCCCAAGTGGAGGTCGTAGATTGGAAATCCTAAGTGGAGGTCGTAGATTGG
>JAAFCE010006156.1:11596544-11620758 GCA_013389805.1 Trigoniulus corallinus
TCTCTCTCTCTCTCTGTATGTTTGTGTTTCTCACTTGTCGCATTCTGTCTCTCTCCCTTTCTCTTCCTGTCTCTCTCTTTCTATCCCTCTCTTGCTCACGCTAGAAATTATATAAATAATAAATATAGCATAAAAATAACACTATACTCGCCACTCAACCCTTTCTCTGGATGTTTACAAGGCAAGTCTAATATTAAGTTTCGATATTGACCAGCCGGCGCACGAAATTCGTTGGTGTCAAAGTTATTAATTTCTTTGTTGTTATCTCTGCAGTTCTGGCTTATTTACAATAAGGAAGTCATCTATCTTTCCTTTAGAGTTTATTTTGTGAGAGGTTCTCATCTTTGTTTTACTGCGAGGTGTTTTCTTAAGGGTCAGTAGTCATTTGATAAAATAATAATTGTTTATCTTAAGTAGTAATCTTCTACTCACTAAGCAAAGTTGCTTAAACAGCTGGAAGGAGAACCACTGGTGGTATGTTTGCTTAACGTTATATAGGTTTTGTGTATTCTATCAGTGCTGTTAAGTAGCATTTGACATACTGCGATAAAACGTATGCAAACATTCAACAAACATGGGCTCCTTGTTTTCTTCTTGTTGCTCGGGCACAATTTCTTTTATTTTATACGTCGTTTATTATGTAAGTGTGCATCCGTGATGCAAAGAGCAAATTAGTGTTTGCGTATTGTGGCGAGTGTTTCAAGTGTCCGCAAGCTCCTTCTGACAGACACGGACATGTGTTTTGAACATTCAGCCTAGTTGTCAGACTAAACATTACTCTTTGCTTAAAACCACATTAGTTGTAGCACGAACATATCCATTGGTCATCTTTCTGAATATCCCTCTCTCTTCGGTTTATTTGGACTGCCATTGGAGAACCACTGATTTGGCATACAGGTTTTTCCTCTCAAATTGTTGGCTCTTTCTGAAAAGGTATTTCAAAAGGTATCAAAAGTGGGCAGAAATGTCAAACTTCAGAACAGTCACTTACTGTAATCCAATTTATTTTTCACCCTTTTGATAATGCAATTCAACATGAAATCAAGTAATTATCTTTGTACAAGAAGTTGGATGGACACTGGGAAAACTGGTCTTGGATGTACTGTATATGTTAGAGCGGCTGAGTTGCGTTGGGCGCACCAGTTCTCGTCCGATCACTGAAGTTATGCAACGCGACCCCAGCTAGTACTGACATGGGTGGCCACTTGGGAAAATTGGATAATGCTAATACACAAAAATTATCACATTAGTGTAGTGTCTGTGCAGTCTCTGCATAAGAACTACATTGTGGACGGGGCTCTAATGACCTGGTAGTTGAAGGGTCCTAAAACACCAACAAACAAACACAAGGTTCGGCCCGTTATGGCTGCTTGGCCAACTCCCAAACCCATTGGCGTAACATGCTACCATGCAGTCGGCACAACTGTTATTCATTTTTTTGCTGCAAACCTCGAGTGAAATGAAGCATTAACACTAAATACTGTATGTGTTTGGACTATAACAGAAAAGGATAGTTGCCAACATTAGAAGGACATTTGTGTTGTTACCCTCTCCCTATCATGGCCCTACCCTAGTTTCAAGTAATATTTGGATGTACAGTATTTATTACCTACCATAAAATGTTTGGGTCACCATTTGCAATTTTTGTTCTTCTTTTTCAAAACAACAGTGGCTTCCAAATGATGTTATAACTTGGTTGCGAACCCGGTGAATGGCGGAAGAGACACATCACATACTATGGCAGACGTATCGATAAAAGACGTCATAGAACGTCATCAGTTGAGTTGATGCTGTAGATAACTACTTTTTGTCGCCATTAATATCCTTTTATTTCTTAGGAGCAAAATTTTAGACTAGAATTTTTTTTATATTCTACCTCCTTGGATGTCTTGCACTGGAAAAAAATAACGTACTTAAATTTTCCGAAATTGCTTTGTTTGTTTGTTGAATGCTCGGTAGTCTAGTGGTATATTGTTAGTACCCGAAAGCATCCGCTGGGTAGGATTTTATAGCGCCGTTAAATGTTGATGTCAGTATTTTGAAGTTGGGTTGCAGGCATTTGTGATGTTGAAGTTTGGTAAAGGGTCGTCCATTTTACGACGCTGCCTTGAGTGTTCAATTAATTAATATTGGTGATTGAAGTGTCAAGTGAACTTAGTTTTGCACTTTTACTGCTGGGAAATGCTTTTCCTCTGTTAATGAACCCTTTCCTCCTCTTCTCCTTTTTCTTGGCGCTTGATTCCTGACTATTTTACAGCCCTTTTTTCCACCATCAATTTCAAACTGTGATTTTTAAACGGGATTTTTGCCAGGAATAAAAAATATGCTATTTTTTTACACGGATACTCGATCAAAATTCATATCAATTCATGCTCAAATGAAGTTTCTATGTAAACTTTTATGGTCTATTTCCAGAAATATCTATCTATATATCGAAATATATAGTTTTGAAGATAGAGAGTAAGGAGGCAACGAGGTGGAGGGTGCATGACTTATGTAGCTTAAGGCACCGATAATATGTCCTTTTTTTGTGTGTGTTATGGGCATGCATAAATTTTTTGTCGTTAGGGCCCTTACTACATATATATTTGTACATAAAAGAGATGATGGTCAACGTAGTTTGGTACAAGTTGGTGCTGAATTTGTGCCACAGTCTCTCCCTCCCTTCACGGTTACTATGGCAGCAAAGTGCCTTTGGACAATTATTTTTCGGCAGAAATGTTAGTGGTGTCCATCTCTTAAGTTGGTAGTACTAGTAAGGGATAGAGTAAGTAAAGAGTCAAAGGTTTTATCGAATTAAATTAAGATTTGGTCTATATCTTTGATTCATTGGTCTGTTGACATGAAGAAGTTTGTTTAAAGTCTTCCTAATAACGTTGTGATTAATTGGTCAAAGTGCATGACTGACATACTAACTCTGAAATACTGAAATCTAATTTTGCTGGTGATCGTAAAATGCGACGACTTTCTTTCTGTACATTATCAAGATTATCACGCTAGGATAATATTATTATTCAGTGGAGATGTAAGATAAAGTTTTCTATTGTAGTTGATTGACCGTTTTGTAAATGATATGTCTCTCCCTTTTTTATGTTGCCCCACTACTCTCCTCTCTCGTCTACCACTACTCTACTCTCCTCTCTCTCTCTCGTATATGTAAAATACCTCTTTTTGTTACTCTTAATGTGACTGTTATCATTATATTTGGATATTCTCAATAGGCTCTTTCGTTTCTTCTCCATCTCTTTCTCTCTCAAATTATTTCAAGTAAAATCTCTTTCGTCATGTGTACTAGTTCGAGTAGGGCCTAATTTCAGATTTTCTTAATGTGGTTTAATATTGCTTGCTGAACAGACAAAAAATAATGAGATCGTTAAATGGAGACTGTATATTTTGTTGTTGTGATGTTGATGATGCTGATGGTGATATTTTCAAAATAATACACACGTATTTGTATTATTAAGTCCCTTTGGGAAGTGGGTGGTAGATTTAAGAGAAAGCCTGTAAGGACTTTAAACATCCAAGACATTGTTAAAAGATGGTTATTCGTCTCCTTCAAGTATTTGAGAGAGAGAGAGAGAGAGAGGAGAAGGGAGAAATTTAATGGCATAGTTCAACATCCGGATTCAGATATCGTAGAATTGAAATTAGCCCTTTGTCATGTGATGATTTTGTTAGTTGCGTGCAGTTTATTTCATACACCCCCTCCGTCGTTGTTTTTCTTCGCATTTTTCATCTGCACTTCACCATGATTATGTTGCCTCAAATTTAAGTTTGTAGATGCTTTTTAATGCATGCACACAATGCTACATGTACCCATACACACAATACTCTATTTAAAGTGTTTTTCAACCAGTGTTCCGCGGAACATAAGGGTTCCGCTAATGGCAAGGTAAAATATAAAATTAATAATAATGAAATCACAAGAAACAAGAGCGACTTTTGTCTGTCGAAGATGAACTTCCGGGGTGTCTCTCTCTCAAACATTAGGCCACGAATTCAACTCCTTATGCTAAAACCCAAACCTGTATCAATTAATGTTTGTTTCTGTCACTGTATGGGGTTCCGTGAAAGGTCTAAATGTTCCAAAGGGTTCCGCTCCAATAAAAAGGTTGAAAAACACTCCTCTATAATTCCGGCGGGAGTAACTATGACTCTTCTTGGTCCACCTCATGGATTTCTTGAGAGGTCGGTCGGTACATCCATTGAAACCGATTGTTGTTGTTGTTTGTAGGTGTTTTAAGGCCCTTCAACTACAAAGGTCATTAGAGCCCCGTCCACAGCATAGTTCTTATGCAGAGACTGCACAGACACTACACTAATGCGACGATTTTTGGGTATTAGCAGTACCCAGTTTTCCCAAGCGGCCACCCATGTCAGTACTAACTGGGATTGCGCTGCTTAACTTCAGTGATCAGACGAGAACTGGTGTGTCCAACGCATTTCGCCGCACCCTTAAATTGAAACCGACCTCACTAGTCTGTGATTATGTAATCCACAGGAGTCTGTTACGAAGTCCAAGCTCCCACCCCCACGATGGCTTTCCACCGGGCGAATGCTCTCGGTTGGATCTATATTCCTTCCGGTGTAGGAGGACCTTGAGACCGGCAGAGACCGCGGCGCTTGGCTAGATAGTGAGAGAGGCTTTGCACTGCAGAGTTATGTTGGTGGTTTTCCGAAACCCAATTTAAATTCTGGCATCCTGCCCGTATCAAACTGCACTCGTGTGTACCCGGGGTAGAATAGGCACATGGCATATGTCCGTATGGATGTGGTAGTGTTTGGGTTGGACGGAGACCTGGTGAGGAAATGGCGGGAGTGGAGCGCTACTATTCACAGACCCTACCCTTCCACACGCGGGATGAGGAGATGATGATGCTGTCTGAATTCCATCTCTTCCACCACCACCTCCTCCTCCCTCATCTTAAAGATGCTCTCTTGGCTCCCCTCGCTAGGTCTGTTCTATTGTTATTGTTTTTTTATTGGAGTTGCGCAGTGCAGATCATGTTTTTTTTTCAAATATGTCTCGGGTGTTCAAGGGCAGACTGCCCTACACTTCTTTCTATGCCGATCCTCAATTAGTAATATTTTGCTCTTTAAGAATGAATGATGACGAGCCGTGACGAACATTTATTCGATTTTCACTGATGACGTGTTTTACTCCATCATTACCCTACCCTTATCCCACCTGTGGCAGAGTCGTGTCTGCAGGTTCTGGCCCTCCACTCTCGCCTATCACCCACCAGGTTCCCATCCATCCCACAAACTATCATTTCATTTGTACAACGTGCTCTCACGTCTGCTTAGGCCTTCCCAGCCCCAGGTGCATCCCTGTGATGGACCAACCCTCTTCTAATCACATCCTCTTACCACATCAGTGTCTTCTCTCTTCAATTTCTATTAACGAATGAAATACGGTATGTTTTGTTACCACATGCACATTCTGCTTGATGTATTGGTTTTGAACACGTGTTCATTAGCGTTTTTCACCTTGTTGCACCAGATGTGTAGCCCCAATGCCGCCTGTGATCTTCGAGGGTCATTTCAAGTCTCATCTTGCTAGACATGGGGTGAAAGAGTACAGGTAACATTTTTTGCATCCCAACCTTCAAATACAGCATTTTCACTGTTATGTGCAGTCTATGTCCTGGGGGAGCGGCAAACTGCGTTGGACGCACCAGTTCTCGTCTGATTACTGGTTAAGCAACGCAACCCTGGTTAGTACTGACATGAGTGGCCGCTTGGAAAAACTGGGTACCGCTAGTATTCAAAAATCGTCGCATTAGTGTAGTGTCTGTGCAGTCCCTGCATCAAACTACACTGAACGGGGCTGTAATGACCTTGTAGCTGAAGGGCCCTTAAACACCAACAAACAACAACTGATGTTCTGTTGAAATAGTCGTTTGTGGCCCCCTCTGTGTCGTCTCTAGATTTGGTAAGAATATTTGATATTCCTACTATGATATGGGAATTTCGATGTAATCGTTGTTAGGTATATGTGTAAATACTGTCTAAAATGTGATTCCCTAAAAGTTTTATGATGCCGGATACAATCTTATGTTGCATTTCTTGAGTCTCCTCGTAGGAAAGGACAGAAAAGTCTTTCTTAAGTCTATTTGTTTACCATAAATGACAAGTAGGGTGGGATTATATTCATATTTATTATGGTTCTTATAAAAATCAGGATGATGTCCTTGCTGTTGAGACTTTCGTTTTATTTGATGTAGCTTCTCTTTGCAGTATTTGCCTCTGCATGCATGTGCATCCACAGGGGAATGTGTACCCCTTTCTAAAAGTAATAGCTTGGTATGAGAGGACCGTTTTCGTCCCCGCTTATTCCCACGTTTTCGAGCAACATGTTCAATGATTTATACATCATACTGCAGATCAACTATCTTATTAGAGGAATGCTACTGTCGCTATTGCTACATTTCTGGATATCTTCAACCTACATCTCGAAATTCATAAGGGAAATCTCATATAAAGATTGATTTCTTAAAAAAAAAAAAATTGTAAGAAAAAGGAAGCGGAAAAAGCTTTTATCATTTAAGAAAAAGCTGTCTGTTTTATTTTTTTCTTTTCCTCTATCTTTCTACCTGAAATTGCATGCATCTATTTTCGTCTTTGTACAATACAAAAAAATGTGGTTTTAAATTGTTTGTGGTGTCTTTCAAAACCACGTTCATTAAATTCGCGTTTTGGATATTTAATGCAGCAGAATCTGCAGTCTATCTTATTGGTGCAGTGGTTTCGTAGTTAACTCGTGAGTGCACGGTTGCAGGTTCGATCATGGCAGAAGATTCGAGAGTGAGCGGCAAATTGCGTTGGACATTCACTTTCTCGTCTGATCACTGAAGTTAAGCAACGCAACCCCAGTTAGTACTGACATGGGTAGCCGCTTGGGAAAACTGGGTACCGCTAGTATCCAAAAATCGTCGCATTAGTGTAGTGTCTGTGCAGTCCCTGCATCAGAGCTACACAGTGGACGGGGTTCTAATGACCTTGTAGTTGAAGGGCCCTAAAACACCAACAAACAACACCAACAATGGCATATTCGAGCGAGGAGGAGGTCCCAAGTACGCCATATAGGAAGTTGTCGTTCCATGTAGTGTGCATTAAAAGAGACCTTTGAAAGTGGAGTAACGAGGTCCTAACGGTGCTGAAAAAAAGATGTCGTCCACATGAGGTGCAATGGACCTCTGGCTGGAAGTGTGTACCTCGCTGGGTATAAGGGGAGAAAGGATCATTCATATAAATTGAAAGAACTAAGGGCACAGACGGACTCATACTACTGGTCTTTTTTTGCCAAGAACCATTCGACAATGGAATACCCTTGGGGAAAATGGAGTGGAGGGCTTACTGAAACGGAAGGCCACCTTTCCAAATACTATGGAGGTATTGGACAAAAATTACTAGGTCACTTTCTCTGGTGTCGATTAAATAGAAGTTGCCCTTCAGAAAAACAAATCGATGATAAATAAAGGGTTTTGTGGCATTGGTCTGCTGCCTCTGCCTCTTGCAATTTCTGTCCAATAGTCCAGTCCACCAGTTCGCTTCTTGGTACCAGCGAAGTGAATCGTACTCTACCATACCATTGGAAGAAAGAAGGTTAGGAATGGTGGGGATAATAGAGGTGGTAGTAGTCTGTGGAAAGGGTTAGGACCTAATTCCTTGTTTCTACTTCTGCGTAGTAGTATGTAGAAGTAAGTAGCTTTCTCATATTTCTTCCTTGTCGTTATCATGGTAAAGATATTTGAGTTTCTGTGTTGTAAGTTTCTATAAAATTGTATCATGTATCATCTCAAGATCTTTATTTCTTTTCTCCCCCTCAGCGTATTTGATGACCCTTTCTTTTGCCCTTGTCTTGTACTCTTACTCTTTTATCTTCTTGTTACAGTTTGAGACAGATATTCTGTAATATTCATATTTTTTACAGCTATCTAGCACCCTCCCTCCTTTTTCCGCTGCCCGATTCTGCCGCTGTCCTGGTAGAATATCACATTTTATATTCCGACCTTCTTCCCCTCATCCTCCTCCTGCTCCCAATTCCACTTTCTTCTCTGCATGACCTTCAATTTCACACGCCAAAAAACTTTAAGGGATATCCAGGACATGGCCCTATTTTCCTTCAGTACCTCAATATAATACATGACGTATATGAATATAATCTTTGCTTTATGATAATCCTGTAACAAGTATCTGGTCTCTTGCTCCCACTCCTCTATTTCTTTGGAGTAAAATACTATCTACAGTTTCGAAAAAAAATGCAAATGCCCCCCTGTTGTACTTAGCCCCTTCATCTCCTTTTCGGATAGGAGAAACATGGAAGGGGTTTGTTAACTCCAAATGGATCCTATGAGTATGGAATTGATGCTATAAAATATCCATTTTTTTCTCCTGCTATGTTTATCTTAAGCATGCTAAACGTCCCATATGAGCATCCTTTGCATTTTAACCCCCTGTTTTCTGCTGAAATTTTCACTCTATTTTTCTTAATATGGCCCCACGATAATAAATGGTGTTATCTTAGTCTTTTATATCACTACATATTTATTTATTTTTTTAGTGGAAAAAAATTGTTGTAACAATTTCCGTTTAGAGTAGCAAATTTTATATGCAGTGTAGGCCTATATATATATATTTTCTCCTCCACCCCTCTCCTTCCGTTTTTATTCCTGCTTTGTTTTTTTCTTTTGCTCTTCTCTTTCAACCCCATTCTTGTGTGTTTAAATGACCACTCCATCATCTCTCCTACAGTATTTTTTTTCGCGACTACCTTGTTAGTAGTTTATCTTTCTTTCAACATGGGAGATTCCTATTATCATCAGATGCACGTTGTTTTTGATGTTAGCGTGTTGCTTGGATACAATGTAAAACTGATGCGATACGCCGTGGTTGATCCTAGCTAGCGTATTGCAGCTACAGTAGAACTTCGGTATATCGAACTCGCTTATATCGAAATCCTGTTTATTCCCGCTTATATCGAAGCTTGAGCGCCGGTCCCGCCCAATGTAAATTTTAGCTTTACATATAATCCCGGATTTGGATATATCGAATCTCAGATATATCGAACTATTTTTCACGGTCCCCTGAGGTTCGATATAACGAGATTCTACTGTATATGAGAAAAAGTAAAGGCTCGATTCTAGATGCGGCTGTCTATCATTCTTCGTCTGACCATCCTAGACTCGTACGTCCCTAGTTGCAGATTCGTTTCTGGTCGAGGTGGGCGGAGAGTGGCTGTATTGTGTTGGGCACATCAGTTCTCGTCTGATCACTGAAGTTAAGCAACACAACCCCAGCTAGTACTGACATGGGTAGCCGCTTGGGAAAACTGGGCACAGTTAATACCCCAAAATCGTCGCATTTGTGTAGTGTCTGGGCAGTCTCTGCATAAGAACTACACTGTGGACGGCGCTCTAATGACCTTGTAGTTGAAAGACCCTGTTTGTTGTTTGTTTGTGTTTTAGGGCCCTTCAACTACAAGGTCATTAGAGCCCCGTCCACTGTGTAGTTCTGATGCAGAAACTGCACAGACACTACACTAATGCGACGATTTTTTGATGCTAGCGGTACCCAGTTTTCCCAAGCGGCCACCCATGTCAGTACTAGCTGGGGTTGCGCTGCTTAACTTCAGGCCCTCAGACACCAACAAACAGCAACTGATCGCTGAAGTTAAGTAACGCAATCCCAGCTAGTACTAGCATGGGTGACCGCTTGTGAACACTTGTACTGCTAATAATAAATCATAACAGCGTAGTGTCTATGCAGATTGCAATGGACGGGGCTCTTTATAGTTGAAGGGCCCTAAAACACCAACGAAGCAGGAAAGAAATCGAATCGGTTTACTTCTTTTGACTAAGACTGTTTTTGAGGAGTCTCAGGTAAGCTTTGCAAAGGGCATGAAAGATGAACTCACTTCCTGGTGTCGGTAAATGACCATGACAAGTAGATAGACTGACGTTAAATAACCAAAGAAGCCAAATTATTCGGCCACAAATTCCTGTTCTGGCCTCCGGCAGGATCGCGTTAGTAATTAATTTAGGGACAGAGCGAATGAGACAGAAAGGAGGGGGCTGTAATTTAGAGAGAGGGGAAACCACCTGAAGAGGAAAAAATACGGTTGAGAAGTAAAAGAGGGAATAGTTGAAGGGAATTCGTGGGCGAACTGTTGAACGATGAATCGCCTAAGTTCTCTACGCAGAACATTTTTCTCTTCTACGTAGAAAGAAGAAAACAACAGATGCCATAATAGACAATAGCCTGTGGCTTTATTGTTCATCTTGTTCCCTGTCTTCACCCTTTCGCTCTCCTGCTTTTCCCTCGGATTGATTAGTTCAAACTCTTGGTGCGTAAGGTGCTTTCTGCTTTCCTTTTTTTCTACTTGGTCTTTCCCATCTTCTATACCCGACCCTAGCCTAAGTAGAAGATGCGTGTTAAAGGAGATGGTGTAGGGTCTTATTTCTATCCGGTAAGCAGGTGGCAGGAGTGAACCTTTAACCTCCTAATAAAATCACTGTAGCCGGTAATGTTCATCTTTAAAGGAATTGTCTGAGAAAGAGTCACCTGTCGGGAACTGTCGTCTCCATTTTTTGATCCTTTACTTCCAGCCAAACTATTTCCTTTAAACTGTTTATGACGTAACTTAGACTCGGAATATCTTTGAAGACCTTGGTTTTTAAATGTAAATGGAATTTTAGTCTGTAAGACTGTAATAATTTAATAATTTTATCATCTTTTAAAGCGTAATTTGTGTTTTTTACAAAATTGAAAATATGGAGCGCCGTAGAATAGAGGGTTGAGTTTCCAGCTGTGCTAGATGCTCTACTTCATTTTTATTGGGTTTTTAAATAGGAAATGGCTTTTTTGCGTGTCTCTAACTTTTATAGTTAATTTTTTTCTCTTTTTAACTATATTTTCGCCTATGGCTGAGACGAGCACTGGTTAATCCTCAGCCTCCAAGCAGAAACGTGGAAAAAAAGAGGAAGACTGTAACTTAAAAGAAAGATCACGTGGTAGGCAGAAAGGGGCAGAATAAGACAACACAGTGGGAGACAAGGAGGAAGGATGACCACAGGGAAACCAGGGGTAATATGACTACGGAGAGGAAATACCATAACTTTTAATCAACTTGTCGTAGCTCGAGTCCATGGCGTATGGGTAGAGTGCTTGCACCTGATAAACTTGAGCCGGATCACCGGCTTGGTTCCAGACAAAACAGATGATGATTTTTGGCGAAGAGGGGAGCGTTCGAGTGAGCTTGCCTTCCCTCCTAAATAGGAAATAAAACCCGGTTCCAATCTGTCATATGATGTCATCACTATACGTAAAAGAATCCTTTTACCAAGAGAAACATATACCTGTGAATAGGGTATATTTCCAGGTGTAGGAGGTCCCTCAGCCTTTAACATCGGTAAATACAGTCTTATAAAAAATTCCTAGTGACCAACGTGCATGGCCAGTTTCCATCAGGTGACCATGCGTATGCACTACTGGGGATTTGGACTCGGGTACACCTGAACATCAGATTGATACCTCCCTTTAGGATGTATGTGTATGTCAATGGAGAAGCTTGTACTGAACCCTTTAATACATGAAAGAAAGGGGATGTTTCATCAGGAGATGGGAACTCCCGAATTTAGGTTGGGAAGAAATGCTCTCTTATGGGAGGGACCTCTTGTTATCCGAGTTCGTGGTTCTCTTGATGCCGATGGGATTTTTATTTCTGTGATGAATCTCGACCACCATTCCAACGGGCTCGTCAGATGGAAATTCCGAAGAGTAATATGGCAGATAGGGGACTATAGGAATGGTGGGGGTGTTGAAGAGCCAGGAGGGCAAAGACGAACTCGTTGAAATGAAAATGGGAAATGTCTTAATGAGGCAAAAATATTTGTTATTACTATTTGTTGGAGAATTGCGGATTTATTGACGCCGCAATAATAAATGGAAACGTGCTATTTTTCAGGATGGCGTATTCAACCAACCGTCTTGTGGATGAGTAAACGAAGGGTGAAAAGGGGAAGGGGTAGGTGGAAAGTAAGGGGCACAATGATAATGCCGTAAACCCCTATGGAATGCATTGTACACTGCCAACAATTTATGTAATTGTTTACCTTGAAATTATTTGAAGATTTGTGTTTTTCTTTGGTCTTTTAATAAATTTCTAGGCTACGGTAAGGTGCTGTACTGCAGTGCGCCAAGTGCGTGACGTATGCGCACAAAATGATAAGTTATGAAGCAAAAATTATTTTTTGGAGCCCTATTGAGCATGTGCCGCAAAACCATTACGTGTAATCTGCTAGTAACAATGCAGCAGGCTGGCGTATGAAACTGGTCTTACACGCGTACAATGGCACGCCAATTTCGAAAGTCATCCAACATGGCGTAAGCAACTCCATCCCGTTGTATTAAAAACGCTTTTGCTTTACTGACCACACAAGTGAAATTGTCAAGTGCAGGTCAACTATCTTACTTTAATTCATTTAGGGCCTTTGGTCCGTCACAATATCCTCTACGGGCCTTTGTTCTGACGTCTTATATTATCAAAGTATCTTAGACCACGTCGAAATTGTGCTAGGTAAATCAAATCAATTATTTACCTGTTAGATTGAAAGTGTTCGCACTGTTCGAAAGTCACCATCATTTACTGGTTTGCTCTGAGTCAATATTGGCTTAAAAGAGGTTAAATAAATTTGACTTATTAGGTCCTTGAACAATTATGCCAACCTAGTGTAGAAAAGGGGCCGTCAATGGCTCTGAAGTAGCGTGCTTGACTACTGCGTCATTGCTTTCGTTTTCGAGGTGGTGTTGACTTCTTTCGGTTTTTTGTTTGCTTTGTTGGTGTTTTAGGGCTCTTCAACTACAAGGTCATTAGAGTCCCGTCCACTGCCTAGTTCTTATGCAGAGACTGCACCTAATGTAACGATTTTTGGATATTAGCGCTACCCAGTTTTTCTAAGCGGCCACCTATGTTAGTACTACTGAGGTTGCGTTGCTTAACTTCAGTGATCAGACGTGAACTAGTGTGTCCAACTCAATACAGCCGCTTCCGACTTCTTGTGGGACTTAATAGAGGCCACAGTGCGTAAAAGAACCCTCGCTGCTATGCAACGATTATATCGGCAAAGGTTCCAGGTGTGCAAGCACGTCTCCATGACGTTGGCGGGGGGGGGAGTGCCCTAGTGAAGAAAAAAGGACTGACGATAAATATGCATATGGGTTTAGCATTAGGTCGACATCCGGCCGCGTAGAAATACCACCCTGCCATAGGCTGTAACAGGGTTATTAGTTGCTTTTAATTTTTTGTGTTGACATTGTATAAACCCCATGTACGGAAGCATGCGTAGGGACTTCCCTTCCTTTGGTGGTTGTTCAGGAACTCAGTTGATATCCCTCTTGACCCTTGAGGTCTTGGTCGCAGGGAGTGGACCCGAAGCATAGACAGTCAGTTTCCTTAATTAAGCTGAGGAGGAGATAGGAAAATCCTTGTACATCTTTCGGCGGACAGGTACCTTGTGGAGTGTGGAGTGGCGCCGCCTCCTGTAAAAAGCCCTTTCTTAGCTTGAGATCGATTCCGTCCTTCCTTCTTTCAGGGTCTAATAGAACTGGACCGGTCGTCAGCACTCAGGTTGCGAAACCGTGTTTGGAACTCTTTTTCCAGGAAATAGACTCTCAACTTTTGTACTCTTCAAGAGGTATCCAGTTTTGTTTTTTTTAATTTCGTTGGTGTTTTAGGGCCCTTCAACTACAGGGTCATTAGAGTCCCGTCCACTGCGTAGTTCTAGTGCAGAGACTGCACAGACACTACACTAATGCGATGACTGTTGGGTATTAGCAGTACCCAGAGTATTAGTGGCCACCCATGTTAGTACTAGCTGGGCTTGCGTTGCTTAACTTCAGTGATTAGACGAGAACTGGTGTGTTCAACGCAATAAGCTGCTCCCCAAAGGTATCCAGCTGCTTTACCCACCCTCAACGAGGCTTGAACCTGTAATAATATAGGCTACTTCTTCGTCAAGTATACAACTACTGCTTGCAACCACTACTGCTGTGTCTGATTGAATATTTTAACATTTTTCAGTTTTGGAAATTTTTTCTCTTCCCCATCGTTTTTTTGTATAAATTTTATCCCTGAAATGTTGTATCTCTAATAACTGGGATGAAATTCAGAGTACCATTTGGCCGTAATGGATCTTGGAAACTGGATTAAGGTTGGGGAAAAAAAAGAACCTTTCTATGTTTTAAATTTGATCTTTTGGTCTATCGGCGTATTTCTTTTGCCAGTACTTATTATCCGCACTGTCCTTGCTACCATTTGGTGTACTTCCTCCAGGTTCTTCCCACACCGTGTCATCACTGTACTCTGCCTGCAAGTATGTAAAAGGGCCTGATTTTTTTAGCCTTGATTTAAAAAGACTACGAAATGTTTTTTTGAAATAATTTATAGGATGTAGCTTAGTGCCATACGGTTTTAAATGATCGGAATTGAAGTATTTTTTTCTTTGTTCTTTTTCCTACTCGTTCTCATCACTTCCTTGAAATGTTACTCATGTGTAGAGATAGCGAATCGAATGTTATCTCGATTACTTTCTATAACCACCTCTCATATTTTCAACGTTCGATTCTAGTTTTCGTTTCTTTTTTTCGAATGGCGAGAGCGCAGACATTTGCAGTTCAATGGTTTGTAAGAATGATGCAGATCTCATGTAATAACGTCTTATTTTCAAAGGATATATAAAAAAGGAGAGCAGACAGATATTATTAATGATTTTCGACATTTTTAAGGAAGTTTATTAAAAGGAAAATCCTTTTCGATTATTATTTGCCCCTGGTGGAGATTGGCGTAATCCGGAAGACTTATCAGTAAAGTATGGTTTGAAATATGTTTAACGCATTTCATCCCTATATATTATTAGAAACCGGTAACATTTTATTTGACGCTCATTATTTAATTAAGACGTCACTTTTATTACAACAATATAATAGCGACTAGATACAAGAATGTTTTGTTATATTCATGTACAGTCCCTGGCCATAATAATGTGACCACCAACTAATATCCAGCTGCAGATGCGTCTCTAGGTTGGTGTCACCCATTGTGGGGATGCCATGGTGTCACCCCCTCTCCCTTCAAAAAAGATGCTCTGCCTGCTCTGTTCCTTCTTCCGTTCTGGTGTCGCCCCTTTTGTCATGGTGTGAGTGGTGCCACCTGGGGTGGTCCACCCCCCTTAGTGACGCCACTTTCCAGCTGCAAACCACTGGGACCGCCATTGACAATGGACGGCATCAGAGGAGGAAACAGCAATGCTGGTGTCTTCTGGAAGGTGGACCACCTCACGGGCATCAGCATCCACTCTCTCATTGGACATAATGCCGACATGCTCCGGGACCCACATAAAGACTACTGTCTCGCCCTGCTTATGAATCATGAGAAGCAATTGGTGCACAGCCTGGATGATGGCATGTCTGCCATAAAGGGTGTGCAACAGCTGAATCACTAGGTATCCAAAAGTATCACAAAAATATTACAAATGCAGAAAATGTCATGTGGTCACATTAATATGGCCAGGGACTGTAGTTGCGTCAGGTTTGATAACGTACTCACCGCAGTAGGTAGCACTGCGTCAGGGGTTCTAGGTTCGATTCTGTCCAATATATCGTCCTTGTGTTCATTCAGAGGGACAAGATGGGTACTCGACTCTGCCATAGGTGAGAAAAGGGTTAGTTGTTTTGCGTCAGGTTTGACTGAAAATTAATAATAATAATTAAACCTTTGATGAATGTACTGTATATACTTTTGTGTTGGTGTATTAATAATAATAATGGTAATAATTTAAATACATCACAGAACCTAGTAATTCCCTCGACTCGACCTTCATGATAGTATAGTTGTTTACACTGAAATGTCATTTAATTTTCTAAAAGAGGAAAAGAGGGGAAAAAGGCAACATTTTTCTGTTTGATTGTTGCACATGATTGGCTAGGAAAATTAGTTTTCAATTTATACTACAGTATACTTTTTTTCCTCCTATATTTCATTGACTTTAATTATTGCATGTTTGCTTGAATTCAGTTTGCTGAAAGGAAAATGCGGTAGATGTTTGATGTGGGTATATGCTTGGTAACTTTCTGAGTAACAATTTTTAATACTGAAACGTAAAACGTTCTGCCATTGGACAGGGTCGAACCTCTCTCTATTACTCCTAGTGTATATCTTCACATTTGCTTCTATCAATGAAGTTTAAGATGACATTACGCATGCGCGAATTGTGCTATTCAAAACTTCCCTGGAAGGAAGGTTTGCACGTGAGCAATTCCTACTGAAATGAAGTAATTGGAGTGGAGCAAGGCGCACGAGCAGCTCGAATTGAAAGAGAGACGTGACCTAAAGAGTTAAGGCGCGTTCTCACGAGTCAAGTTTTGTTGATCAATTGTAGTTGTTCAACAAAACTTGAATGAAAACTGTAGTGGGACCCTCTGTTTCAATCGAGTTGATCAACATTTTAGTTGTGGTGAGTCATTCACCATTACCCTTCAAGTGAACAATAGGTCTTTTGTTTAAGGCCCTTCTAGATATACAAAAGTGGACCCGTCAGAGGGGTGGACCAATTGGGATTAACCAAAATGGTAACTGAAACCCCATTTGTACAATGAAACTGCTGATCAGTTTCTATTGAAATGTGTGAACGAAAATTGATTCAATTGGTCAACAAAACTTGACTAGTGAGAACGCGCCTTTAGATTCGATTTGGTTGTTGGTGTTTTAGGGCTCTTCAACTACAAGGTCATTAGAGCTCTACCCACTGTGTAGGTGTAATGCAGAGGCTGCACAGACAATACACAAATGCTACGATTTTTCGGTATTATCGGTACCCAGTTTTCCCAGCCGGCCACCCATGTCAGTACTGACTGGGGTTGCGTTGCTTAACTTCAGTGATAAGGCAATAAGGCCGCTCGCAGACAGCCATTTGCAGCGGCCACTAGTGGCGACCACACGGCGAGGACTGTGTTTCTAATTAAAACTCAGTAGGCCCGGCACAGACACGGCGTTTGCAGTAGCGCTACTGAGCCACAAGCAACATCACTGGCCACAAGTGCAGCTTGTGCAGCCTGTGGCGGCGTCTTTCCTATCATCGCAAACACGAGATCACGTTGCTGCCAGCTGTGGCAGCCTCCGGTGGCCGTGTACAGCGACTAGTGGTCGCTACAAGTGGCTGTGTGTGCGCGCGGCCTAAGCCGCTCCCTAAAGAGTTCGAAGTAGGCAGGTGACAATTTGAAGTGGACACGTGACATTTCCATTTGGGCATGTGACGGAGTTTCACTTGTGAACTATAAGTGGGGTCGTGGGGTCGTGGGGTCGACTGCCAAGTGGGTATGTAACGAAGTTGCAATTGGGCACCACACGGATTTCAAAGGGGGGAGCGGCTTATTGCGTTGGACACACCAGTTCTCGTCCGGTGAGGACACACCGTGCTACCTATGCTGCTGGGAACACGTGATTCGTCTGCTTCTAATGTTGATGATCGTAATGATGGCGTGCTTTGCAAGTAACGCTTTCAAGTGATTGATGTGTGGTTATTATAATAGATAATGGTCAGAAATTTTGGTGGTTAAGAAGATAGGCATAATGAAAACTGTGTCTGGACTCTACCGACATTGTTTTCGGCGAAGAGTATCTGTAATATATATCAATTCAACATCGTGTATGTGAGCTGCTCAGAACCCTCAAAAATGCATATGACATGTTAGGCTTCCTAAGGCTATAAATGACATCTACGTTTGTTGCTCAGGAGAGTCAAAATATCGAATAAAACATTACTAGACGTTGTGTCTTTGACTGGTTTCAGACGGAAAGATTGGTATTTATTGTTGAAATTTGCCGCATTCTTTAGTCGGGTCTCTTTTGTAATTGCGATGAAAGCGATTAAACGTTTAGGCACAGAACAATAGGTGGGTGTATAAACCACTGAAAATAAGATCAATATAAATGATTATAAGTTTCCCCTCCCCCTCCTTTCTGGTTTTGTTTCATCCTATTTCTCGTTTGGTTTCGGCCTTTTTTTTTCTACCCCTTCATCTCTCCAATCGGTTTATGTACAGATTCATTAATATAATACTTTTCCGGAACTAAGAATCTAGTAAAGAGTTTTATGAGATTAAAAGTTTTGTGGTGATAGTTGGTGGTCCATTTTAATTGTTTGAGGAGCTTTTCGTGGTATTTCATGTAACGAGCCATTATTTGACATTTAATCTACTATTATTATCTTTCTTCAACTACAGTGCTTTTACCTCCTCAATTTTCTGTAGGCAGGTTAGAACCTTGAGGACAGCACTGAGTAGTTATTCTTTCTTCCCATCTCCTCCTCCTACTTCTTAAAAAAATGTAATCTTTAATTTCTTTCTGGAAATTTTAATCTCTAAATCTGTAATTTCCTTATGTATATACATATATATATCTATCTATATATATATATATATATATATATTTAAGTTTTTTTTTCTATAAAAAAAAGTGCAGACAGAGCATCGTTCTGGCTATTGGACAGGAAAAAGATACTTCTCCGAGCATCCTTCTGGCCATTATTTAGATGCTTTCATATGATTTTCAGATTGAAGATATTCTCTCTCTCTTTCTCACAAATTTTTAACTCTTCAGTGTTCAAGAAACAGGATATCCTCACATTTTTATTTTGAAAATTTTTGAAACAAAAGGAAGAGTAGGACGTTAATTTCAATTCATTTTCTAAGACATGTCAATTTCTTTTGTGATTCACGTTAAATCTGTTTGAATGTGTGTGTGGCTAATTCTGTGAATTGGATCAACTGTGTAGGATATAGGGAAGAGAAACATGTATAGAATTGCCGATTTGTAAAATAATGTTTGTTAAAATGGATTATTGATTATAAGGCTAAAGTGTATTAGTCCTTTTCTCTCTCTATCTGGTTTTTATGAACAGGAAGTAGTTTTATCTCTCCACCTCCTCTCTGCACTCTTCAGTCTTTTTTTTTATTTCTTAAGGAATTTGCTTCCTTTTAATCCCGTCTAAACGTTTCTTGGGATAATAAGGAGAGGCTGATAGCTTCGTCTTAAGATCCCCTCCCTTCTCTCTTTTTTTTTCAAACTCAGAATGTTGATACTACTAAAGTTATAATTTTAAGACCTTAGGAATTTAGACTCCATTGAATGTCTAACATTATATTTTATGAGTGCACCTTGATTACATGCTCGAGTGTTCACGTATCTAATAGCAGTTTCACTAATGACGTCCCATACTTATGCTTATGAGACTTTGACTCTTTACTGTGCTACTTTTAAAGAAGGGTTTGGAAAAGGAGGAAGGAGAGGGTTATCGACAGACAGAGAGAGAGAATGAATAGGTGTGGAGTCTCTGGTCGTTCATCTTTTTTTTATAACCTCTCCAGGGTTCATTCAATGATCTTTATATTGTATTTAAGAGAAGCATAATTTGTTGTCAAGTTCAAATTTTCCATTACATGCAGTCTCTTTTTTTTATTATTATTATTTTCTCCATTGGGACATTAGCAGTTTGTTCTTGCCCTGCCTCCTCCATTATTGGTAATTTGCCCTACCCTGTCATAAACGTTTCAATGTCATATTAAAATTTGACCTCCTTCTTAGTAACTTTAAACTAATGGAGCGACTTGCTGCATTTGTCATACAGCCCCATCCTTTTATCACTGCTTTTGTTTGTTTAATTGATGTTTTAGGGCCCTTCATCTACAATGGTCATTAGAGCCGCGTCCGCTGCTCAGTTGTAATGCAGAGTCTGCACGCTGTTACGGCGATCTTTGGGTATTAGCAGTCGCAGTGTTCCCAAGCGGTCATCCATGTTAGTACTAGGTGAGATTGTATTGCTTAACTTCAGTGATCAGACGAGAACTAGTGTTTCCAACACAATACAACCGGCCCTTTATCATTGCAGAGGTAGTGCTGCACTTGACTACTGAGTCAGTTGTTCCAGGTTCGATACAGGAGTGAGGCGGGTTGACTTTCGAGCGAGCGAGAGAGAAAGAGAGATAGAGGGAGCCTTCCGTGGGATGGGAACTAAAGTATTGTCCTAGTGTGGTGTGCATGATGCCAACACTGCACGTAAAAGAACCTTGTCTGCATGCAGAGTGTAGAGAAGTAGTTGAAAAATTTTGTGGTGTAGGATCTCGCTTTCTCAGTTTCGTTGATGTTTTAGGTCCCTTCAACTACAAAGGTCATTAGAACCCCGTCCACTGCATAGGTTCAGTGCAGAGACTGCACAGACACCACACTAATGTGGCGATTATTGAGTATTAGCAGCACCCAGTTTTCCGTAGTGCAGTGGTGGCGAACCTGTGACCCACTGTGCAATTATAAGTGACCCGACGTGAATCATAACTAGTTTATCGTCTCATAGTGTGTGGTGCGGACGGGGACCTGGTGGGCTGGAACCCACAGACCCAACTTTGCCATAGGCGGGATAGGGGTATTATGATGTTCTCTATTTGCTACTTTAATAACTTTGCTACTTCATTATTAATAATAATTTTTTATCCATAAAATTACATAGTGCTTGCACCTGACCCACGGACTTTCTGGTGTTTTTTTTTTTCGTGTTATTTTGACCCGTCCTCAAAAAATGGTTCGCCACCACTGCCCTAGTGGCCGCCCATGGTAGTACTAGGGAGCGGCGAGTTGCGTTGGACACACCAGTTCTCGTCTGATCACTGAAGTTAAGCAACGCAAGCCCAGTTAGTACTGACATGGGTGGTCGCTCGGGAAAGCTGGGTACTGCTAATGCCCAATAATCGTCGCATTGGTGTAGTGTCGGTGCAGTCTATGCATTAGAACTACGCAGTGGACGGGTCTCTAATGACCTCGTAGTTGACGGGACCTTAAACACCAACAAACAACAACAAACAATGGTAGTACTAGCTGGGGTTGCATTGCTTAACTTGAGTGATCAGATGGGAACTGGTGTGTCCAACGCAATACAGCTGCTCGTAGGATCTCACCCCTCACTGGCCTCAGTGGAGGAAAAGTTCTGCAGTGAATTATAATAGGTTGATGGTAAATAGGTATAGGAGTCGCAGCGTTAGGTCGGCAGCCGGCGGCGTGTCAAAAATACCGTTCACCAGATCGCTCATGTATCCCAGAAGGACAAAATTGAGTATACGACCATGCCCTAGGCGAGAAAAGGGGTAGTAATCGCTTTATTCTCAAATATTTTTCATAGATTTATTTCAAATATTTTCTGAAATATGTGGAACTGCCATATTTATGTTTCCATTGTTGAAATGTCTCTTTTTTTGTGGATATGCTGGTGATAATATAGTGGAGTGACCAAAACCTGTATGTGCCTTCTTGAACTCAATAACGGTAGCAATTTTCCCATTCCTTTTCTCTTCTTATTGTTTTCTTAAGGTCATACGTAGTTATTGATCGAGCGTTTAAGATCTCATCATGTTTTAGTTGCATTTTATTTTCGACTCAGAGATGCTGTCCTCCCTAAAGCAACTACTATTACTGGTGTTGCTGTTGCTTTAGTCTCCATCAAATCTCTATGTCGGTAATGATCTCTCGTCTGTTTTTTGCTATACTTATGCTACAATCGAGTGCAATATGCATACAGCGCCATCTGTTGAAGTCAAGTGGCAACTAGTTGTAGTTTTTCACTTGCAAATAAGATGCTGGTCGACGCCCGCGTCGAAAACGCAGAAGGTGGCGTGCTCGGTTACTGCGTCAGTGGTTTTAGTTTCGGTTGTTGTTTGTTTGTTGGTGTTTTAGGGCCCTTCAACTACAAGGTCATTAGAGCCCCGTCCACGGCTTAGTTCAGAGGTGGCGAACCTATGCCACGTACAGCAATTTTGTTGGCACGTGGCAGGTACAAGTACAGGGTAACCTACAGTATATAAAAAGCCAAACCAATCAGCAACTCCTAACCCTTTTCCCGTCTATGGCAAGGTCGGGTACTCATCTTGTCCCTCTGAATGAACACAAGGGCGATATACTGGACTGTCAGTTGCCGACCAAAGCTGCAACCGCTACTTTTATTTATCGTCAGTCTAGTGTTCGTTGGGGCATTCCACTCACCGTAGCCAGGGGGGCAAGCTCCTGCACCTGAAAACTTTTGCCTCATCTACCCGTTGCAAAGTAGAAAGGGCTGTTTTACGTACAAATGCCATCTTACACCACACGGGACCTCGGACCCGTGCCCCCTCCCCCAAAAGAAGCCAGTCCGCCTCGGTCCAGTATCGAACCTAGAACTACTGACGCAGTTGCTGAGCATACTGCCAATCAATTGGTGAAGTTTCCATTTCCTGTAACAAACCGGAAGTACGGGTACTCTACTATATATTCCTTTAACACACTACTTTATCTGGCACGTTAGTAAATCAAGAAATATAACTATTTAAATTTTTGGCACGCCTGCAGAAAATGGTTCGCCACCCCTGGCATAGTACTTACGCAGAGACCGGTGGCGTCACTAGGGGGGTGCGGGCCCCACCGGGTGACATCGCTCGCACCATGAGAAATGGGATGACACCAAAGCAGAAGAAACGGCTTTTTTTCGGGAGAGGGGGTGACGCCAACCCTAGCGACGCCACTGGCAGTGACTGCATAGGCACTACACTAATGCGACGATTTTTGGGTATTAGCAGTACCCAGTTTTCCCAAGCAGCCACCCATATCAGTACTAGCTGGATTGCGCTGTTTAACTTCAGTGATCAGACGATGACTGTTGTGTCCAACGCTATTTGCCGCTCACTTTTGTTTCGGTACTGGATCTAGGTGGGCTGGTTTATTACGTTTCTCTCACGCGAAAGAGAGGTTCTGAGTGCGCCTTTCGAGATAGTCACCTCTACTGTGCAGATGCAGCAAAAGTTGCAAGTGTGGGGGCTTGGTGGAGCACCGCGACGAACGGTACGCCGGCGATAAATAGGGGTTGCAGCTTGGGTCAGCAGCCGGCTGTGTAAAAATATCGCTCATGTGTCCATTCAGAGGGACAAAGTTTGGACCTGACCCTGCCATAGGCAGGAAAGGGGTTGGTAGTTGCGTTAAATGAGATGGCGGTAGACTGTCTTGATGGGTTGATTGCTTTAGTCTTGAGTTCATCGTTGCAGGTTCGATACTGACCGACAAATCATAGAAAAAACTGACATGGATGACTTCTTTGGGGTCAGACAGAGTGGAAACGGGTGAAGGGAATAGAGAAGACAGGAGGTGAAAGGAATGAGGGCCCTTCTGATCGTGGAGTCTCGGTCTGAGTACTGAAAAATCGACTTTTGAACCGGCCTCTAGTCTCACCGCTGTACGTAAAAGAACGCTTTGAGTAGAGCGAAATATGTGGCAAAAAACTAACCTGTAGGTTGGTGAAATGGAGCAATTTAAAATGATTAACGATCGGGATAAGTGGTGACTCGACTTAATAAAATGTTGGACCTTCCGAGTTATTTTTCTACAGACATTCTCATATATCTTTTTTTTTTTTTTTGGGGGGGGGGGGGGGGGGGGGGGTCATTGTGGCAGGCAGACTAATCATGTGGCTGTTTAGGGGAATTCCTTCATTTTTTATTGCTTTTGTTCTTGAGATGAACTTTGAAGTTTCAGAGGATTGAAATGTTTAGTATTTGAAGGTTTCTTCTTCTTTCTGCGCGAAGTCGCAAAATCAAAATTTCATTCAAAATGGTTGTGTCTCGGTGGTTCAGTGGCTAGCATACTTGACCCATCTCGATGTTGCATGTTGGCCGAAAAAAAAGAATTCCTTTTTGGACGAGACATACACCCATAGTGTACCTTCCGTCGAATATGAAGCAAAGCCATGGTCCATTGTGTGGGTGTCTAAATGACAATATTGCACATTAAAAAATCCTTTCTCAGGGCCGGTACTATAGGTTCAGCCGCCCACGTTCTTTGCACACGTTGAACCAGTTGATGGTCCGGCCCTGCCCTTTCCACATAGTTAAAATTTACGTGTGCATTGGCAAAATTGTCAGGTGTAAAGCCGCCTCTTTCGGGCAACTGTTATGGCGACTTGCGTATCCCCCTCCCGGATTTTTGGTTGGTTGTATTAAAGTATTAAAGTAAAGGCTCTTTGGCTCACTGTGCCTTTCCATTCTCACTGTCTCCTCTCATTTTTTTTCTCTCTCTCTGCTCTGTTTTTCTCCTCTCACTTTCTCTCCTCTCCCACTCGTCTCTCCGTCTGATCTCTCCTCTCCCACT
>JAAFCE010006156.1:11672848-11696644 GCA_013389805.1 Trigoniulus corallinus
GTGTCCACTCAGCATAGCACCCTGTGTCCACTCAGTATAGCACCCTGTGTCCACTCAGTATAGCACCCTGTGTCCACTCAGTATAGCACCCTGTGTCCACTCAGTATAGCACCCTGCGTCCACTCAGTATAGCACCCTGCGTCCACTCAGTATAGCACCCTGTGTCCACTCAGCATAGCACCCTGTGTCCACTCAGCATAGCACCCTGTGTCCACTCAGTATAGCACTCTGTGTCCACTCAGTATAGCACCCTGTGTCCACTCAGTATAGCACCCTGTGTCCACTCAGTATAGCACCCTGCGTCC
The DNA here is from genome assembly GCA_013389805.1 of Trigoniulus corallinus. Classification (NCBI taxonomy): domain Eukaryota; kingdom Metazoa; phylum Arthropoda; class Diplopoda; order Spirobolida; family Trigoniulidae; genus Trigoniulus; species Trigoniulus corallinus. Next base: position 11,673,154 of record JAAFCE010006156.1, read on the forward strand.
ACTCAGTATAGCACCCTGTGTCCACTCAGAGGGACAAGATCGGTACCCGGCCCTGCCTAGGCAGGAAAGAGGAGTTGTGTTGCTTGCTACCACTTGCATGGTAGAGGCCACATCACCGTACACACTACACGGCAGGGCACCGGCATCGTTTCCCATTCCGTGGACGGCGCACTACGATCAACCTCGATCCAGTATCGAACTTAGAACCACCGACGCAGTAATGGAGCACGCTAACGAGGCGGCAACCATGTTTGAAATAGAATATTAAAATTAGATAGAATTCTAATTTGGAATGGAAGACACGTGCCTACTAGAAAAGGTACTCGTGCATCCTTCCTTCTTTTCTCGCATTCTCTCTTACTCAAGTTCAGCATAGGCGATTTTAAAAGAGTAGAAAAATGGAATTTCTTGTTGTTTTTATGCGTTCGTCGATGTATTGAACATACGTATGCCTATATCTTCCACCCTTGAGTGTATTCTGTATTCGCAATATGTATTAGAATCGATTTTCAAACGACTTTATGGAGAATATGTCTTTAGAGCAGCGTCATTGTTGATTGCATACAAATTTCCATCATTTTCTCTCGGTATCTTGAAGTGAATTTTTTCTTTCCAAGTGTCCATTGTCGAGTTAGGAATTTGTTAAGGCAACCATTTTAGGTCCCCTTCTTCTTCCTCTCGGTGTTTGTGTATGAAATTCTATGTTATAATGGCATATTTGGAATATTAATCAACTCTATTATTAACACTATTTCCACACCCGATACAAGTTGTGTTGAACACATCGTAGTCTTTAATGTACTGTACTCTCTTGCTTGCTCTGCTCTCCTCCTTTCTTGCGTTAAAAGAATTCTATGAAGCGCCGTAAAATTTTTATTATGCGACCATAATGTTAAATTAAAATCTTTACTCATTGATTTTCAGATTTCGGATTATGCCCGATTCGGCGGGTGTTCACGAGCCGTGGATGTGTCATCACATTGCACACACAATACCACGCAACACTGATCACGACGAATATCACCGGTCTTAGCCAGGGGCGAACCCGCCACCTTCTTTGATCTCAAAAATTGTCTTAGCGCTTCCTCTCAACTGTTAAAAGTCATTATAAAGAACATTCTAGATATTGAATCTTCACTGCCAACTTATATGTATTTTGAAGAGTTGCCTTCAGACGTTTAATGTTGAGCTCGCGATTCAGGGTTCGATCTTGACCCCTCCCTCCCTCCTTCCTTCCCAAGCCCTATGTGTTTTATTTCTGCCTTGTTATCCGCAGAGGTTGACAGGAGTAGGCCGGCATCCCAGACAACTCGTCCAATATTCCTGAGGATTTCACACGTCTATTAGAGCGGCTGGATTTTGACATACCAGTTCTCCTCTGGTCACTGACGTTAAGCAACGCAACCCCAGATAGTGCTAGCATGGATGACCGCTTGGGAACACTGGGTACTGCCAATATCCAAATCGTCCTAACAGCGTAGTGTCTGTGCAGACTCTTGATTAGAACTACGCAGTGGACTGGCCTTTGGTTACCATTGTAGTTGAATGGCCCTAAAACACCAACAAAACAAAATCCTCACGTCTGGTTGAGGTTGGAGAAGCCAGAACCCGCAGACCCGACCCTGCCACACGAAAGATAAGGGTATGATGACGATTCGCGGTGTTTAACGGACACAAGTGACCAAGAGTGAAATCACATCACTGATGAGGATTTGAACATAGGATCACCTGCATGCTAGCGTGAAAACCCAGCCCATTATGCCATGCGGAATCAGGCAGGGACAAACTTTCCCTCCTCCTTTCTAACCTCAGGTGACTTTAGAGGAGACTCTTTATGGCCCACATTCTTTCTGTGGAGATTTAGAAAAGGCTTACTGACTTCCCTTCACTCGTATAATACAATATTACCGCGTTTGTATCGTAAAGTTATGCTTTCAGGTTCGATTCCGGTTGGATTTGTTTGTTGGTGTTTTAGGGCCCTTCAACTTCAAGGTCATTAGAGCCCCGTCCACAGCATAGTTCTTATGCAGAGACTGCACAGACACTACATGCGGCGATTTTTGGATATTAGCAGTACCCAGTCTTCCCAACCGACCACCCATGTCAGTACTAGCTGGGGTTGCGCTGCTTAACTTCACTGATCAGACGATTCCGGTTGGAGGCTGGTGTCTTTTTTTTCGGGAGAGGAACGCAAATTACAGGGGCGTTTAAGGAATGGACATTTTGCGGTAGGTCAGGACTATTAAGTTCATTAAAAGGAACTTCATTTCCAAACATGAATGTTAATGGGACATGGATTTGAAATAAAATGCTATGTTCAGTAGTAGTCCTGCACGCATTCCTACGAATGGGTGCATAAGTAGCTAATTTAAAGACTAGGGAAGGTGCTAAAGTGGTGTGTAGAGAGAATCGTCTTAGATTAGATTCTTTTCTTATTGAAATCCGTTTGTCTTCATTATATTGTGTGTACATTTTGCATTTTAAAATGGTTTCGATGTCACAAAGTCATGAATTTACTATTGTTTCTACAAGATTACGTGAATACAATTGTCTTCGGGAGATTCTGGTAAAAATCCAGTAATTTATGGAGCTTTTAACAGCAGTTAAATTTAGAAACTTCTAATCAACATTCTCTACCGAGTCCTATAGGTGCATGATACAGTTTTATTTGTCCTCGTTTTTTTTTTCGTTGCCCTACAAGCAAATGGCAGTTTCTTGAGGAGATTGTAGAAGATATTGTGGACATGAATAGATATGAGAAGTGGCGCTAAAGGGATGCAGTTTTAAATCCCTTGTCTCTCTGTCTGCTTCCTTGAGCCTCCACCCTCTGCCCCTCCATTAGATGTACCCTCCAGCCATGTTGTTGACAAGAGGTTTTTCACGGATCAAATGTCCAGTTGATTGATCATTGTTATGAATCGCCTCTGATCTTTTTGTTTTTCAGTTTGGTGTTGATTTTTTTCAAGCAGAAGAGATGGTTTAGACTGAAAGGCAGTGATGAGAAATTCATATCTGAGATTTCGGGAAGAGGGAAGGGGTAGAGGGGAAAGGGGAAGCCGAAATGGCAGTCTGGTGGCCAGTACCAAAATCAATACCAGCCTCTTACCCATTCCATTAAAATCATTGCTGTACACTAAAATTCGTATAGAAATGGAGGCGGGCTGCACTTTTTTTAGGTATGCTAGAGGTCGGCATGCTTCTGAGGTGTAAAAGGTCAACGTTCCCTCCGATGGGGATGACACAAATTGTCCTTTTGAAAGAAGATTTGCCGCCGTTAACCAAGTAGCTGTCATGTTTGTTTGTTGGTGTTTTTTTAGGGCTTTTCAACTACAAGGTCATTAGAGCCCCGTCCACAGTGTAGTTCTGATGCAGAGACTGCACAGACACTACGCTGATGCGACGATTTTGGATACTAGCGGTACCCAAGCGGCCACCCGTGTCAGTACTAGCTGGCGATGCGTTGCTTAAATTCAGTGATCAGACGAGAACTGGTGCGTCCAACGCAATTCGCCGCTCCCAAGTAGCTGTCATGAGAGCTGGTCGGCACCCAGGTTTAGAAAGCATTCACTGATGTTTTCACGGAACATTTTTTTCGTTTCGTTGGTGTTTTACGGCCCTTCAACTACGAGGTCATTAGTGCCCCGTCCACTGTGTAGTTGTAATGCAGAAACTGTACAGACACTATACTAATGCGACGATTTTTTGGGTATTAGCGGTACCCAGTATTCCCAAGCGGCCACCCATGTTAGTACTTGCAGGAGCTGAGTTGCTGAACTTCAGTGATCAGACGAGGACTGGTGTGTTCAACGCAATAAGCCACTCCCACACATGAGATTATAGATGACCCAACAGTGACTCGCGTCCTCCCAACAGGGGTCGGCATGCTTCTGAGGTGTATAAGGTCAACGTTCCCTCTGGTGGGAATGACACAAATAGTTCTTCAGAAAGAAGATAGGCCGCCGTTAACCAAGTAGCTGGTCGGCACCCAAGTGCAAAAAAGCATTCACTGGTGTGTTCACGGCACCATCGGGACAAACCACTACCGGATAATCCTGCCATAGGCGGAAAATCTGGATTTAGGAGTGGTGTTATCGTTCAACTGAGTACATATAGCGATGATATTCGTGTTATGAAAGTGCGGTCGATGAATTCTAGAAGTGGCAATATCTTTTTCTTATAAGAGTCGGATTAACTTTCTTTGACCATTGCTTCTTTACTAAATCTTGTAACACCTGTCTAAAGGTGCTATTTAACCTTAATTAAATCCTATCGCAACGGTATACATGTGATGATTATAATAATACAAAAGTAGAGGGAGGAGGGGGAAATACAAGGTTTTTGTCGTAAATTCTTATAAGAAAGCAATTTTCTTTTATTTTCATTGTCTTGAGTATGAGAAGAAGTATGTAATCTTAGTTCAGTAGTAATTCCGTCTACTTGAAGCGACACTTCACTAAAATCTTGAAACTGAAAATTCCTCTGCTCGTCTGTATGTTGGTTTAATATCATCCTCCTCTTCATCATCGTCTTCTTCCACGTTCTTTCTTAACGTCTTAAGAAATCTGCCGTAAACTTACATTCAATATGTGGATTAGAAACAACTTCATTTTTGCAGAAGAAGTTTTCGACATAAAATGAGTATCTTCAACATAATTTAATATTCTGCCGAAAGGGTTATAAACGTGTGTGTACTGATGTGGAGATAGGAGAAAGAGTAAACATAATTTCTACTAAGAAATTGCCGGAAAATTGAGTTTGTTTCACAGTTTCTTTTCGATCGGCAAACAAAGATAGATGGTCAGTCTCGTACAGTTAACTTATTTCTCTTTTCTCTGCAGTATTTCTTTTATATATAAGGGTGAGGGAAATTGCTTCCCCCCCCTCCTATTGTTTAAATTCTGCCTCACGTTCTCACACCCAACTCTATTTCAGTTATCTGTCCACTAGTATCTATCTACAATTGATGATGACTTCAAATTGGACATTAGTTTGAGAAATTGATCTTTAAATAAATAAAGACCAATCATTTGTTTCTTAGAATTTGATCTTAGATATTAAATTGACAACCTCTCTCTCCATTTTTTATATGATATACATTTTATAAACATCACAAATTAAATTTACACAAGACTGATGCGTCTATCTATTAATCGGTAGTGTTATCATTGTTGTCAGCGTTGTTTCCACACCTAATTCCTATCTCTTTTTCAATATGTGATGCTGCATCCATCGTATTACACAGGCATGCGCAGTAACACCCATTCGCCCACGTGGCCAACAAAGCACGTGGTCATTTAACGAGCATGCGGAACAGACATAGAACAGATTGACGTGTACACCGGGTGGCGGTGTGGTACGCAGACCGGCGCTATATTTTGCGAGGCCCTGTGCAAACTAATTATGCGGGGCCTCGTGAAAGCATGACGCGGGGCCCTTCTATCAATAGGTTCATGTGCCCTGTGCCGTCGCACTGTTCGCACACCCATCACGCCAGCCCTGGTGGTACACATGGGGTACCGCTAGCATTCAAAAATCATCGCATTAGCGTAGTGTCTGTGCAGTCCCTGCATAAGAAATACACTATGGACGGGGCTCTAATGACCTTGTAGTTGAAGGGCCCTAAAACGCCAACAAACAGTGGTACGCATGCGCCAACCATTGACGTAATGACCTCATAGATATGTGGCGGACATGCGCATTCACCAAAGGTGGTCGGAAGCACCCGGGGCAGGGGGAGTCCGAAGCAGACGTGGGAGCAGGTTGCCAATATGTAGGCCTATATGGTAGTGTGTGGAGTGCACGTGGACCTGGTGGGAGATAGACGGGAGTGGAGAGCTAGAACGCGCAGACCTGGCGGGATGGGCGGCTGTCACAGGCGGGATAAGGGTATGATGACGAAGATGATGATGCGCATTCACCAAAGCTTGCGTGGTAAGCATCCGCCGCCTAATAACGTATTGGCTCCATAGAATTGTAACAGGCATGCGCAGTCGGTGTGGTTCTCACGCGCAGAAAAAGCAAGTTGTGTGTATTTAGCCATTTTTCCATTCCATGTAGTGCATATGCACAACCTCGCCCCGGTGGGGCAGTGGGTGCGTCACTGGTTCTGGGTTCAATACTAGATCAAGGTGGGTTGGCTTATTTCGAGTGAGAGATATCCCGAGTGCGCCTTTTTTCGGATAAGAAGTAAAACCGAGGTCCCGTGTGGTGTACGATGACATTTGCACGTTAAAGAACCCTCTCTATTAGACAACGGGTTGATGAAGCAAAATTCCCAGGCGTAAGACCTCGCCCCCTGGCGTCGGTCCTCAACAAACAGTACACCGACGATAAATAAGCATAGCTGTCACGAAAAAGTCGTCAAGACACGACAGCAGACGTCACGAGCATGCCAGACAGTAAAGTAGTCTCATGATAAACCAATGTAGTCACGTGGTATGACGAGCATGCGCAGACAAAAGAGCGCTAATTAATAATCATGTTTTTTTTTTTGTCTTTATAGGTAAGTTTCTGCTGTTAAAATATTACTTGTAGCCTTGTAAAGCTATTATTCGGTAAGTCTGTCTTGTCTATTCATCATAATCTTTTGATTTTCATAAAGTAATATACTACTTCCGCCATCGTTTACCCCGGAAGAGCAGTTTTCTTATTCTACCTACTTGAATTTCGAGTTTCGAATGCGATATTTAACTCAGTTTTTACCGATATTCTTCATTTGACTACCACTACACAGTGGCGTCACTAGGGAGTGCGGGCCGCACCGGGTGACACCACTCGCACCATGAGAAAAGGGGGTGACAACACCAAAGCAGAGAAGCGGCTTTTTTCGTGAGAGGGGGGGGGTAACACCATGGTGTTACCGCACAGGGTGACGCAAACCCTAGCGACAACACTGCCATTACACAATCTTTCTTACCTGCTCATTGCCTTATTTGGTGATAGGATTAGATTTTATGCTTTGACTTGCAGTCATAATACTTGCTGAAGAGGGGGGGACTCGGTCCTGAACACTATAGACATCGGGTTCTTGGAATATGGGACGTAAAATCAATTTTGGAACGTAAAGGAGTTAAGACATAGTCATGATTTGACTAGGTTAGGAGGTTAAATGGTATTTTGATTGAATTTGACCAATGATTTGCAAACTGAACCTCAGAAATGACCAAGAGCTTAGAGCTTGAATTTGTGTCAGAAATGTTATTATATGGCACTCTGTTATTAATCGCCGTTGTTTTGCCTGTCGTAATTTATTGATTTAATTATTTGAGAGAGGACACATGAAATATGATGTTAGAGAGCATATAGTCACGTGACACGTTGTCCCTTTTCTCCCCTATAAGGTTGTTGAACATGCCACTTAATAACTCGACATGCGACATGTAATATTACTACATTATCATTGTTGTCGTCTTCAGATGAGACTTTTCTAATCGAAGAGGTCAGTAAGTAGCCAGAATGATGCTTTTAGATAATTAGAAAAATTGAACTGATTTCGGGGACTGTTCATTTGCATACAAACGCGTAAATAAAGGGGTTCTCAAACTTTTGCGATTGGTGGCGCCTTACGGAAATGTTGGCTTGTTCAAGGCACCCTGTTGACCCTTTCTTTTGGCAAATTATTTTTAAATTCTTTAAGGCCCGACGCAATGCTAATTTCGCCTTCATACTTATTTTTGGAATATTTCGTGGCGCCCCTGTGAGGAAGCCGCCAGAGTATTGACCTATGCTGACGATAACCATTTCGGTTGCGGTGCTGCGCCGAACGAGCTATATTATTATTAAATTAAATTATTATTAATAGTAGGGAGTAAGCCAAGCAGCCATAACAGGACGAACCCTTAGGAGGCTGCTCGCAGGAGATGAGGAGATAGGTGTAGACGATGTAGGAGAGGGGAAATTTGCAGCACCCAACGTTCTTTACCTACCAACCACCCATGTTGCAATTAACGTGGGCTTGCGCTACTTAACTTCAGTGATCTCACGAGAGCTGGTGTGCCCAACACAACTTGGCTGTGTTATCCTCTAAGAGTGCACTGTTGGCGCATCTGAACCAATGGTACACATCGCTCCGCATGAAGATACATATTGAGAAGACTAAAATTCTGGTCTTCCATACTTTGTCAAGTACTACATGATCTTTGACCCCCACGCTAACGTTTCTTGAACACCAGGATGCTCTAGTTGCCAAAATTAACTCTTGGTCCTACCTCTTTTGCCGTTTACGTTCCATTGTTTCTATATCTAAACTTGTTATTTGCCTTGCCAAGGTATTGACACTAATCCGGTTTTCCAGTCCATTCCTTGCAAGTCTTTCTGACGCACGGCTCACTCTTCTCTGTACAGCTTATAACAATGCACTACGTGCCTTACTTCATATCCCCCTCGGGAGTGACTGTCTCCTAGGTGTTCCTTCTCTTTTGCAATATCCTTACTCTTGCTAACGCTGTCCGGAATCATTGCCGTCGGCGTTTTTCCCCCCAGTAAAGTGTTTTAGACATTGGAATTTTCTTCCTTACACTCTGTGTTCCTCTGTGTTCAAAGCGACCCCCCCCCCTCCAAGTTTCCCAGGGGACCATCCAAGTTAGAACTAGCTGGGGTTGCGTTACTTAACTTCAGTGATCACGCCGGAACTGGTGTACAGGAATGCACGTGATTGGAAGCACCCGGGGCAAGGGGAGACCAAAGAAGACGTGGGTGAAGGTTGTCCGTAAGGATATGGTAGTGTGTGGGGTGTACGGGAACCTGGTGGGAGATAGGCGGGAGTGGAGGGCTAGAACCTGCAGACTCAACCTGCCACAGGCGGGATAAGGGTATGATGATGATAATAGTGAGTTTTCTTGTAGCGTTTTTGGCTGACGCACGCTACGTTAAGCAGATGACAATTCAACTGCGCAAGTGCAAACCCTGCGCGCAGTAACGTTAAGGTGCGTTTCAACGCACGCATCGCCAATTCTACGTCTAACGTCTACCGCTAACGAAAAACAAATGGCTGCCGTCATCAGTCAATAGGTGACCCTCGTGTATCGGCCATTACGTTTTAAGTTTTACTAAACGTTACAAGAAAATAGTTTTTCCTGACTGACTCATCTGTCAGTCACGTGGTCTGCTAACGTCTTTGCGTGCGTCCGTTGACGCTGTAAGAAAACTGCCTAGTGATGAGAATTATAGGGCAATTACGACAGAAATATCAAACGAGTTTCCAGTTTGCTTTTACATGTGTTTAAAAAAATGGTTTAAGGCTTTCGAGATCAATTCTTTCATATTGTGAATGGCCCTATCATGGCCTCTGCCTATAAAAATGGCTAAGCGCGTTTGCCTTTCACTCTCAAGAATATACCTCTTTTTTTATTTTTACTATCAGATAATTTAACATTATCAACCTTTTCTGTCTGAAATATGAGACTAAAAATACGATACGTTTTTTATAGTTGTTATTGGTTGTTGAAAAAGTCAATATTTCACCTGTGATGTCTACACTCTTGGGCCCACTATGACTATCTTACACCCCACCCTCCCCTCTTTCTTTTTTGAAATCGAAATTTTATCATTTTGAGTACGATTTTTATATCTTTGTATATATGAACTGTGGTCCTATCAATATAACTATTACGTAGACAGCTAGTCATCTAACATGGGCTTTTAATCTTTATTGCAAACAGGCAGTAGCCAAATAATGCGATCCTATTCCACTTCCGGTAACTTGTTCCATACGTATTCAAAAACGGAGTGTGGCGAATTGCGTTGGACACACCAGTTCTCGTCTGATCACTGGTTAACCAGCGCAACCCCAGCTAGTACTGACATGGGTGGCCGCTTGGGAAAACTGGGTACTGCTAATACCCAAAAATCGTCGCATTAGTGTAGTGTCTGTGCAGTCTTTGCATAAGAACTATGCTGTGGATGGGGCTCTAATGACCTTTGTACTTGAAGGGCCCTAAGACAGCAACACCCCCTATTCAAAAAAGGCAGCTACTAACCCTTATTCCGCCTGTGACAGGGTCGGATACCCATCTTCGTCCCTCTGAATGGACACATGGGCGAGAGTCGCGAATTTCGTTGGATGCACCAGTTCTCGTCTGATCACTGAAGTTAAGCAGCGCAACCCCAGCTAGTACTGACATGGGTGGCCGCTTGGGAAAGCTGGGTATGCCCGTACTGCTAGTACGGGGCTCTAATGACTTTTGTAGTTGAAGGGCCCTACACCACCACCAACAAACAACGACACATGGGCGATCTGTTGCACGGCATTTTTACGCTGGCAGCTGGCTGCCTATCAAAGCTGCCAAGGCCCTATTCTTATTTATCGTCGGTCTACAGTTTACCGACTCCAAGGGGTGAACTCCTACACGTGCAAATGACATTGCACACGGTTTTAACACAGCCAACCCACCTCCGTGTAGTATGGAACCCGGAACCCGGTGGGTCTCATACGTTTTCAACGTATTATAAATACTAATTTCATGATTTATTTAATGGCAGCTTGATCAATTCGGCAGTGTCCTCAGCTAACGATATTCCCCGCTTCAGTAGGGCAAGAGGTAGCGTGCTCGATCATTGCGTCACTGGTTTCAGGTCCGACACTGGATTGAGATATTTTCAGGTGAGAGAGAAGCAGGCTCCGAGTACGCATTCTGTCGGATGGGAAGCAAAGTCGGTGCCTTACCGTGAAGTGTAATGATGTCATTTGCCCGTAAACACCCCTTGCTACTATGCAACGGTAGATGTGGCAACATTCCCAGGTGTAGGACGTCGATGGAGTGCCTCAACGAACAGTTGGCCGACGATGAAATAGCATAGGTGTTGTAGCTTTGGTCGATAGATGGCTGTGGAAAATTACCGGCCAACAGGTCGCCCACCCCACCCGACCCTACAGTAGAAGGGAAAATTATTAGTTGTTGTTTGTTGGTGTTTTAGGGCCCTTAAACTACAAAGGGCATTAGACCCCCGTCCATAGCATAGTTTTTATGCAGAGACTGCCCAGACACTACACTAATGCGACGATTTTTGGGTATTAGCAGTATCCAGTTTTCCCAAGCGGCCACCCATGTCAGTACTAGCTGGGGTTGCGCTGCTTAACTTTAAAAGGATTAGTAGTTGCCTTGGCTCGCCAATGGACAAAGGAGATTCGAAAAAAAAACCCTGTGAGAAAGCACCTTCGAATTTTCCTCTCTTTTAGCCTCTGAAAGAAGTCCGAAAGTGTTGTTTAGTATCGATCCTACAGTCTATCACCTGGCATGATATCACGCTATCACTGAGCTACCAAACTCTCGTCCTGTGATTTGCGCAGTCGCAGTGTAGCTTGTCGTTAATTATATTATAATTACGTGTAGGACTATTGATTGCATTTTGATTTAGCAGGATAATCCTTCAATATCATTTTCTGCTATTTATCCTCCTTTGAGGATTTAACGCCAAGTTCTCATTTATTTCTTAATTAGATGCGCTTCCTCTTTCATTAATTGCAAATACTTGCTTCCTCTACTATTGTCGTACCTAACAGTGGTCAGTAGAATTCTTTCTGAGAAGTGGTCAAGAGAGTAATGATTTATTATTCCGCTTGATTTTTTTTTTGTTCGCCCAACAACTCTAACGAACCTCCACTGTCTTAAGATATAACATCCAGGATGATTAAATGAGAAAATTATTGCTGTAATTTATTTTGCCTATCAAAAGGGTTTAAGGAGTTAAATTCTTTAACATTAAGTCGGTCATGTAGTCCGTATATCTTTCATTATCAATCCTAACCCTCTTTTCCCCACCCCTGGCTGAGTCGGGGCCCTTTTGTGGGCCCTCAATAAGCCCTAGACCCCGAATTATCTATTGTTTGTTGGAGTTTTAGGGCCCTTCAACTACAAGGTCATTAGAGCCCCGTCCAATGCGTGGTTCTAATGCAGAGACTGCACAGGCACTACACTACTGCAACGATTTTTGGGTATTGGCAGTACCCAGTGTTCCCAAACGGCCACCCATGTCAGTACTAACTGGGGTTGCGTTGTTAAGTTTCAGTGATCAGACGAGAACTGGTGTGACAAACGCAGTTTGGCGCTCCTGGGTAGCGTGGTCGACTACAAAGTCAGCTGTTCCAGGTTCGATAATGGATCGACATGGGTTGGCTTCTTTCGGAGAGAGAGAGAAAGAGAGGTCCCTAGTGCACCTTCCGTGACCCTGTATGGTGTATGATGTCATTTGCACGTAAAAGGTCCCTCTCTACTGGGCAGATGAGGCAAAATTCCCAGGTGTATTAACTCGCCCCGGCGTCGGTCGAGTGCCCCAACGAACAGTAGACCGACGATAAATAAGCATAGGGGTTGCAGCTTTGGAATGCTTCCGACTGCGTTGAAAATACCGTCCAACAGATCACCGATGTGTCCATCCAGATGGGAACCCGATCCTGCCTATGGCAGGGAAAGGGTTAGTGGTTGCTTTGCTATGTAGAAAGTTACCATACGTGAAGTGGGGCGTATTTGTGGCCACGTCAGCCTAGAACGATTCTTGAATCACGGATTCCTAAAGACGTATCATCAAAGAGGATTTCTGAATATCTGGTGGACTCTTAGTCTTCGGCCCTCCCAACCTAAAGTCGCCTCGTGTAGAGTCGGGTGGACGGGGCTCTAATGACCGTTGAAGGGCCCTAAAATCAACACCACCTCCACCAGTAGAGACTATTCACTTCGCGTTTCAAATTGAACTCTGGATTCTCGGAGTTCATGATTGCCTGTTCAACCTTGGTTAAGGCAGGTTGCTTCTTTCTAGGAAAGAGTGCACATTCCGTCCGGTATCGGGATAGAAACTGAGTGTCCCGTGTGGGCTGCGGCTTGCCTCCACTCTACATAAAGGACCTCTTAAATGAAATACGATTGAAGACCCCAACAATTTTCAAGTGTAAGAGTTCACCCTCTGGCGTCGATGGAAGAAAACCGCCCTAACGGAGGTACAGGTTGGTAGTCGATTGGAGAAACCTACCGTCCTATAGATCGCCCGTATGTACCCACTTTCTATAGGACAAGTGGGTACTCGATTCTGCAGTTTGCGGGGAAAAGAGTTAAGAATGATATAGATGATGATGTTGAAGAATACTTGTGAGTGACCGTTGGATTATCTGCCCTTTTCCGCGTCGTTTCCGGCTTGCCATGTTCATGTTGCCATGTAATTTGGCATTTTGGTCTTTATTTGGAACCTTTTGTGGTCGTTGTAAGCTCTCACTTGTCCATAAGTAATTCGTCATTGAAGTTTTTGGTAAACATGTTTATGTCCAACCAGGCGTACCTCTTTTGGTAGACAGTGTGGAAGGGAGTAAAGATGGAGAAGGGGCAGAGGTGGAAGTTGGTGGGAAGGAGGTGTTGAAATGTATACAAGTCGAAACACAGAAGGAAGAGTGAGCTGGTTGACCAATGCGATAACGTACGTGACCAAAATCTTTAATAAGTTGGTATACCAGACCAGGCAGTTGATTGCTCCTCTTCTGAATCTTAGATACGCAGCTTCTTAAGAGGTTGTTGATGACGCCGATATTCAAACTAAGAAAAGAAGCAACTCTTTAAAAATCACTTTACACATGTAGTTGTCTTTGCACTTGGATGCATTTCTTGTTAAAGATGAAAGACAAAACGTCTTAAGACTTTGAAAAAGGCATTTGGCACTAGCCATTAAGCTAAGAATTCGGGTAAACACATTATTGCCAGGAAGAACGATGTGCAGAGAGGATTGGCTGTTATCGCATTAAACTGATGGTCAATTTAAAACTAAAAACGACACACCACTAGCCTGAATGACCACCAAATGCGTCATCACTTGCACCACGGTGTTAAGGTGACAGTCTCCATTCCAACATCCCCAACATTAACGGCCCATTCCATCCATGCTGCTGCTGCTTTTTTGATTCAATTGCGATTACCATCCGCGTTGAGGATAGGTGTCCTTGATTTCAGATTCCATCCTGGCCTGGGGCTCTAATGACCATTGTAGTTGAAGGGCCCTAAAACACCAAAAAAAACAAACAATAATCCATCCTGGCCGAAATGGATTGCGGTTTATTTTTATCCGGGTTAATAGGAAGGAAGGTCACAGGTGTGCCTGTTGTCCTGAACGGGAAGTAAAGTCGGGGTGTCGGGCATGTCATCATTACAAAAGCAACTAGAACTACTAACGCTTTTCCCTACAATGACGGGAAAGGCGTCCTGCCGACCAAAGCTGCAATCCCTATGCTTACTTATCGTCGGCCTGCTGCCCGTTGGGGCATGCCAAGAAGCGAGCTTCTACATTTGGATATTTACCTGGTCTACTCATTGCATTCTAGAAAGGGTTCTTATCTGTGTAGTGGTGACATCATACACGTCACATGGGGCCCCAGCTTTCCTTCCCAGTCGACGGAAAGGGCATTTCGAACCTCTCTCTCACTTGCCCGTGAGAGGGAGGTCGAAGAAGCCCAAACCACCTAGATCCCGTATCGAATCTGGAACAACTGACGCAGTAGTCCTTCTTTAGAGTAAGATTGGACATCAACTGACCAAATAAACACCACACGTCTTCTGAATACTTCATACGCAGAGGCGTGCCAGCACAGTGTGCAATGTGCGCAATGCATACAGCCGCCAGGATATTAAAGGCGCCCAGGGTCCTCTACTTGCTTTTTAGATCCGCCCTTCTGATCTGCCATAGCCAGTGATAGGAGCGGAGTCGCCTTTTTTTTCATTCGGGAAGGGGGAGATAAGGGCGTCAACTAAGTTCTTGCACACAGACGCCGAACACTACTGGTCCTCCACTGTTCATACGCAGGCTCGATTCCGGTCGCAGCCAACGATCTCTTTATTGAGTGGGAAAGGGCAAGAAATCTAGATAAACTTCAGTAGCTGTCATGATAGTGTCCTTCATTACGAAGTTCATGGTGCTAGGTTCTAATCTAGCTGAACTGGAGTACTGTATTTTTATTCTGTCTGATGTCTATTTTAAGATGCTAATTTCTCCATGACCTTTAGAGGAACGTCTTTTTTTAAATGGGGCAGTGTACCATCATTGTCTGATTCTTAAGTAGAATTATTCTACTTTCTAGAAAGCATTTATAATCATCAGGGATCTACAAGCATCGTTACTACGCATTTCCGATTTGAATAATTCAACATAAAAAATACGGCATTAATTTATTAATATGAATTATAGCACACAAGAGAAGATATTTTTCTTACAATATGCTGAAAGGAAAGCTTCTTATTCATAAAATATTATCTTTAGCACGAAAAACAACGTCTGATATAAAGAGCATAAATAATAAATGGGTGATTATTCGCTCTCAATGCTGGGATAGTAGTGAAGACAGTACTGTCATGACAGTGAGTCGAAATGTGCCTTTTTATCAGTACACCCGCACGTGGCAAGGTCGGGTACCGATCTTGTCCTTCTCAATGGGCTCAACAGTGATTTATTGGATGGTATTTTTCCGCAACCAGCTCTCGGCGAAAGCTTGCAACCCCAATGCTTATTTATCGTCAGTCTACTGCTCGTTGGGGCACTGGACCAAGCTCCTACACCTGGAAATTTAGCCTCTTCTACCCGTTGCATAGTGGAGGGAGTTCTTTTACTTGCAAATGCCGTCGTACACCACACGGGACTTCGGTTTTTACTTCTTATCTGAAGGAGGGGCTTCCCGGAGCTTCTCTCTCGCCCGAATGAAGGCAACCCACCTCGGTTCACTATCGAACCTGCAACCACTGGCGCAATAAGTCGAGCACGCTACCTATTGCTCCACCGAGGTGGGTTTGGTTCACCACAGGGAAACCGGTTCACAGATGAATCATTAATGCATCATTTTACCAATCTACGAACGCTATTATCAGCTATCGCGATAGTCTGCTTTTACATTTCTAGATGAGTCTGATAGTCTGTCAGCACCCTCATAATAGTATGAAAGACCTATTAAGTAGTGTATACTACGCGATAAGAGTTCCGTAGGATGGGAAACAAAACCGGTACCCTGCCGTATGGTGTACGATGCCATTCCCACGTAACCGGAACCTTCTGTACTATGCAAAGGGTAAATGAGGCAAAATTTTGATGTGTAGGAGCTCGGTACAGTGCCTCAACGAAGAGCAGGCAGACGATAAATTAGCATAGGAGTTGCAGCTTTGGTCTGCAGTCTGCTGCGTGAAAATACTGCCCAATAGATCGCCCATGTGTCCATTCGAAGGGGCAAAGATGAGTACCCGACCCTGCCGTAGGCGGGAAAACGGTTAGTAGTTGATAGTTGCTTTTTTATGTCTCGCAAAAAATATCCGCCATTCGAGACATTTTCCATGAGCAACATTTTTGGATAGTTGCATTAAATAAATGATACATTTTTCATGTCCCATTTTATTTGATGGCCGGTTTGAACGGCACCAAAATGGAGACAGTCCTTCTTTGTGGCCGATGAGTAAAGGATACTGGGAAACGAGGGGGAAGTCTTGTCCACCGCCGCAAAAAATCACTACAGTTTTATTTATGCTTGTTGTTTTTTTTTTCACTCAACCTCAATGTGAATGAAAGTGTCCCATAGAAAGATGCGTTCAGAAAAAAGGAAATCAATTTGTGACACACTGCTGCTTGTTTGTCATTCTGAGTTATAGACGGCGTTGGGTGCTAAGGGGATATCCAGAAAAAAATATCCACAATGTTGTTGCTGTGATTTACACTCACAATTTTAGACTTTTGTGTATGTATGAGCATTGAACATATTTCTACATTCATGATAGTTTGACACTGCTTTCCCATTTGGGACAAGAAATATAAAATTGTACATCGAAAATAATTTATGCGCGGAGGGCCTATGTCACAAAACAATTTCAGTATTTCACAAGGTCCTTTATATACTCCATATTTTTATGATTTCTTTTGCTGATATCCAAATCCACTACACTCCTTTCATCGCAGTAATGTAATGATATGCCCTAAACTGTAATTACCCATCACAACAACTGGCCAGGGGCCAATTTCGAACCTGAGTAGCCTCTAGTGTGCTCCTTAACCAAACCATCAGCATTGATGAATTTTCGCGATCTACACATTTTCCGCATAGAAAGGGTCCTCTTCCGTACAGTGGTGATAGAAGAAGTTGTTGTTATTGTTTGTTGGTGTTTTAGGGCCCTTCAACTACAAAGGTCATTAGAGCCCCGTCCACAGCATAGTTCTTATGCAGAGACTGCACAGACATTACACTAATGCGACGATTTTTGGGTATTAGCCATACCCTGTTCTCCCCAAGCGGCCACCCATGTTAGTACTAGCTGGGGTTGCGCTGCTTAACCAGTGATCAGACGAGAACTGGTGTGTCCAACGCAATTCACCGCTCCCTCGGTGATAGAAAAACCCCCACACGGGTTGACAGCTTCAGTTCCCAAGACCAGACGGAAGTCGGAAAAAAGGCTCCTTGTCGGTCAGGATAGAACCTAAAACCCTGAGTTTATGAGACTAATTGGAATGAGATTCGAGGATTATATAATTGGAATGGCGAGTGCACACTATCAAGATATTGACCTCCAGCCACCTGAAGGTATTTATAGGCATTAGGTCGATGGAAGTTTGACCTTCCTAAATAGGCCGCTAATTTTTTGACATTATTCCAATGGAATGTGAGTTAGAAAGGTTATGGTTGACCAGGATCGGTCTTATAGTCGTGCATTCATTAGACAACCGTTCAGAAGAAGAGAAAAGCTAGCAGGGAGACGGCATCTGTAATAAGACCTATGGAAACCGCCTTTACCCCTTTTAAACCCATCACAGGTTAGAAGAATTTAGTAGTAGGCCCTATGCGTAAATCATTTCTTCCAGTCATGCAATTTTCTTCTTCAATTCCTGTGGTATTTTAAGATGAAAACTTGATTGCTTCCTGAAAATAGTTTGCAGCAACCTCATTTAATTTTAACCCTTTGGAAATATTCATGTTGCATTCCTGTTTTCGGGGTAGGCTCGTGGGGTAAAAGAAACCAGAGAAAAAATTTGGAAATAAGAAATTGAAAACCTTGGCCCAAAGAAATGTAGGCAAAATGATTGCAAACTGATTCAGTTATTTTTAACGTCAACTTATCTGCCTGTGGAAGTAATTTGCCGACGCCTTGGGGATTTGGCGAGGTAAGGAACTGATATAGAAGGACATTTACCGACCTACCATTACATCTTACTCCTTGTAGAAAGGGTTAAGGTGCAGTGTTGATATTCAACAACGGGACATTAATTCGGCAGTGTCATTGCCTTGTGTTCCCACTCCTGACAGGACAAATCCGTACCCCATCCTGTCATAGGGAAGAAAAGAAGCTAGAGTGATGATGCACTTAGAGCTTTCTTGCGCGAATTCATTTAATTACTCCAAGAGCCCCCTCTTCCTCTTTCTCCAGATTGGACAACTATATAGACACTAAATTAATTATACGACGCTCTTAACGCTACCGGAAGTAGCTGACCAATGCCAAGATGGCTCAAGTCATTGAAATTTAATGGAGTTAGTCACTGTTTTCATTTACTGGATTAAGCAGAAATCGAACCTTGTGATACTAGGGTCTTTTAAGACGTATTCAATCACTATAATGTGTGGATTAATTTCGTTTCAGAGTAGGAAGAGGAAACGAACGGGGGGGGGGGTTCTGTTATGCATAGGGTTACCCCCTCTTCTTAAAAGAAATGAACCCTTCTAAAACGGAAACTTGTATAAGTTACCGAATTTCTTTTGCTTCCGAGCACCACCATACTCCTGCGAGCCAGAGAGAGATGGGGAGGTAGATCCAAAGTGCTCCTTCCGTTGGGCGGAAAATGACGTCCAGTGTTCATGAGCATGTTACTTGGGCGTATTGTTTGTTTGTTGGTATTTTAGGGCCCTTCAACTACAAGATCACAAGACTCCCGTCCACAGCATAGTTCGTATGCAGAGACTGCACAGACACTACACTAATGTGACGATTTTTGGGTATTAGCAGTACCCAGTTTTCCCAAGCGGCCACCCTTTTCAGTACTAGCTCGGGTTGCGCTGCTTAACTTCAGTGATCAGACGAGAACTGATGATCTCGGGACGCTAGAGCTCGCTCCCTTCCCTGGCGTTAAAGATTTCTCGCCAGAAACTGACAGGCTGACGTTAAGCTGGGACTGGAACATTAGGGCGGCAGTGTAAATGGAAACAATACTGCCCAATATTTTTTGACACATGGATACCCGGCTATTTCATAGGTGTGTTAGGAATAATGATCCAGGATGTATGGTTCCAGTCACAATCTTCATTGTCAAAGGTGTCTGGTTGTGCCTTTACAGAGTGCCCATATTAAGTTTGTTTCAGATCCTTTCAGTTAGCTGGTATGCCAACGGGCTGGGGAGTTGGTCAAGCAGCCATAACGGGCTGGACTCTGTGGAGGCTGTTAGGAGGACGTAGGAATGGGGAAATTTCTCTAAAATTTCCTAAAATTCCCAATATATACGAAAAATTCCTATCAAAATGCTACAAAATTGAAAATATTCCCAAAAATACCCCGAAAATTCATTAAAAAAAACAGGGAAATTCCCCCTCCATCCAAAAAATATTCCGGGAAACAAAGTGGTGGAAAATGTATACGAGGTCATGTACCTGGGATCAGTGCATCAGGGGAAATAGATTCAGATGTGACCCAAGTATCAATGTAGAGTTGATGAAGTGAAGACAGGCACGTGGAGTCCTGTGCGATTGCAGGGTCCCAATAAAGCTGAAGGGGAAGTTCTACAGGGATGTGGTCAGACCGGCTATGGTACAAGATGAGGGAATAGATTGAGGTGGTATGGACATGTGATGAGGAGAGAAGGAGGGACTTGTTAGCTGCATTACAGGGATGCAGGCTATTAGGGAGCACCCAGGACCAAGGAAAGTTCAAAACAGACGCGGGAGCAGGTTTTCAAAGGGATATGATAGTATGTGGGGCGAATGGGGACCTAGTGGAAGATAAGTGGAAGTGGAAGGCCTGAACTCGCAGACCCGACCCTACCGTAGGCAGGATACGGATATGATGATGAAGTGCAGCAGTTTCTTCAAGATGTTGGTAGTCAAGGCATTACTACTTACAACTGTCTTGAGATTTCTTTCATTTCACTCAAGGATATTTTAAGCTTCATTGTATCCAACCATCATTAATTTCTTAAGTAAGTCCATGGAGTCTATTTTTTATTCCATCTAAGCCCCTCTTTTTTTTTTTGTCTAAACGACCTTCCCCCCACCCCAAAAAGACACAGTCTTTTGTGAGGTTTTTAAATACCCAGAGTAAGTTGACGCATTTCTCCTAACAGCCGCTTGATCTTACAATCAAAGGAAGTAGGCAAGCAGCCAGTCTTTGTAGCAACTCACTATTTATCACATTTTGAGTTGAAAATACTGTCTTCTATCCCCCCTGTGATTCCTTATTTCGGATGGGTGAAGGGGGAAAGGGTCCTGTATACTGTGTGTGTGTGAAAATAATTAAAGACTTTGAAAAAGTTTTATAATTCTTTGTCACCAATCTCTGTGAAAAGTCGTTTCAAATTGTAATGTTATTCACCATCGTCTCTCTCTCTCTCTCCCTCTCTCTCCCTCTCCCCCTCCCTCCCTCCGTTTCAACGTGTTAACCCTTTCTTTTTATAAGAGGGAAAGAGAGAGACATAAATTCATAATAAAATAATCCGATTTTATCGTCACTATTGCAAAAGCTCTTGATCTCCTTACAAATATTAATTACAGTTGCTATTCTCCCTCACAAGTCATCTATCTGCGGTTGAATAGGTCAGTGATGTAGGATGCTTCCTTTGGGAGAAAGTGATTACAGGTTCAATCCTGACTGTGCAACTCATTAGATATTATCTTTTGGACTCGAGTTCATGATTTGAGAGGTTTCTTTCGAACCCGATGGAATCTCCTGAGATTTATGCATGTGTTGAATAGAAACGAGCTTGAAGCCCTCTCTCCACAGAAACGACCTGCTGTTATTAAAGTGTAGGCATTACTTTAATGCTACATTTTAGAGGGGGGGGAGGTCCAACAATCCCATTTATTTTCTGCATTTCCACTCATCATATTATCTTATGGGTCATTTGCATACAGTTTCGGGGTGGAAACGCTAGTACATAAGACACAACCCTTTCAAACCTAAAAAACCATAATCCGACACCGAATTTCCATCCTCAATGAGAAGTAATATCCACATTACTCACGTTTGGAGGAATTGTGTCAGTATTCTGTTAGTGTGCAGACAGGCCTGTCTCCTCCTTCCAGCTCTCTTGTCACCAGTGGTACAACTTCATTTGTGGTGCCCGGGGCAAGAGGCGTTCGAAGCGCCCCCTCCTTCCCTCATGCTTTCCCTGATCAAACATGGTACAAGTATGCATGCACGTTTTATTTGCCGTAAAATCGTCGCAGCGGCTGATTTCCAGCAAGGCGGACAAGGAGCCCCCGGGGCAAATTGACCCCATTGCCCCTACAAGTTACGCCACTGCTTGTCACAACTCTCCTTCTCCTCCTCACTGTAGTCCTATTAGGCAAGGCGCAAAATGAAACGCAGGTGGCGAAGGTGACGCAGGGCAGCAGGTCTAGCAGGCAATCGCCGCACATTGAATCGCAGTTTTTCACCATACTTGCATCAAATAACAAGAGAACTTCTCTGCTTCGCACCGCTTTTTGTTATTGTCACGCCAACGTCCCGCAGGAAACTGCGGCATTGGTACTGCGCTCCGCAGGGTCTCGTGGCGCAGACACTGAGTCACGTCACCCTGCTTCTCAACATGCGCAACTGCATACTATCATGTGAGTTTCAGAAATTTGTGATGAGTCACTCTGCTTCACCTGCCGAGACTGCGGGTCATTTTGCGCTGGGTTTTACTGTTGATTTTTCTGCCTATGGCACAGTCTGACACAGCCTGGTACTGCATAATCCCGAGGATGAACGGTATTTTATGTGACAATGGGCTGTCTGACATTTTTGGATGCACACTTCCCAAACAAGCCCTTCTACTGCAAATCCTAAGAGTCCTTAAGAGACAGGAATGCAATCTTTCTTATTGGTGTTGACAACGGCTTGACATTTTTGGCAGCCTGATTGTCAACCCTTGAACAGCAGAGCGGAATGCGACCCAGGCTAAATTTTTAAATCTGTCTACGTCTCGATTTTAGTATGATTTTGCACGAGTTGATTATTTATGAAAGGCAAAAATGTGTTTCGAGACCATTTTCTTGCAACGCAAATAAAAAAATTGTTTAAAAATCAACTCACGAATTTCATCCAACAAGAAAGACTTCATGTTATGTAGAATTGAAATAAGAGTCTTTACAGAGTGAGAGGAAAGTGACAGGGGTGTGTTTGTGAGGGTTGAGGATGAGGGGTGGGTTAGAGGAGAGAAGAAGACGTTGGTTGCTTACAGGAAGTCTTATCTGCTTTATCTATACAAGTTGTTGAATTCTATTCAAAAGAGCCCTTTCTGTCCCTGTATACATTTAGCTTGCCACCGAAATAATAATAATAATAATGTGGATGAAGTTTGGGATAGGGGTAAGGAGGAGTAGGGGAAATACGTGCTGAAGTTGGGGGTTCACATCCAGTTCGGTAAGAGAAAGAGAGATATTCACAGATTCTCGATTTCTTCCTCTTATTTACTTCATCTTTATAACCTAAAATGCAAATAAACTATTCATTTGCATGCTAGTCATACCAAGTGTCCTATAGACATCCCTGCCACTACCAACATATATGAAATTTTCACTTTTATAATTAGTATTTCTAACGGGCCCTTTTCTCTGTCTCTTTTTATGAAGTTATCAGAACAAACAGGGTGTGCATTTTTACCTGAAGTCATAAAAATATTTCAAAAATTATTTTGCTCCAACCCTTTCTTTTTTCCCCTCTGTCCGTCCTTTGATTACCAAGATATTTAATGAAATTCTTTCATTTGGTAATTAAACTCCCTGTATAATGAGTCTAATGAAATTACGAAATATCACCCAAAGGGCAGATTTCAAAAGCAGCTATCTAAATGGATTGAAAAGTGCAGCATGATTATTCCCAATTGGTGACATACAGGGTTAGCATTCAGAAAGAAACCCGCCTCGGTACTCAGTGGTTGATTTTATGTCCTTTGATGCAGGTTCGATTCTAGCTAACAGCGTCTTTCTGGTGTTGGGAGTATGTACGAGCCAGAGAAGGGGAGAGAGAAGTCCCAAGTACGGCATCTTCTCAGGATGGGTCTGTTACGCGCAATGGTGACTCGCACATTACGCGGTCCAAGGCTTTATTTCCAATCCAACGGAAGGCGTACTTGAGGCCCCACTCTTCCTCTCTCTCTGTCTCTCACACTCTCCCTGTCTCTCTCACTCTCACTCTCCCTGTCTCTCTCACTCTCCCTGTCTCTCTCTCTCACTCTCCCTGTCTCTCCCACTCTCACTCTCCCTGTCTCTCCCACTCTCACTCTCCCTGTCTCTCTCACTCTCCCTGTCTCTCTCACTCTCCCTGTCTCTCTCACTCTCCCTGTCTCTCTCACTCTCCCTGTCTCT
>JAAFCE010006156.1:11697044-11729906 GCA_013389805.1 Trigoniulus corallinus
CTCTCCTTGTCTCTCTCACTCTCCCTGTCTCTCACTCTCTCTCCAAAACTGTGCCTTTTGAATCATAAGCAAAGTTAGTGTCCTACCGTGAGGAGAGTGTGCACGCCATCACCACCACTATACACAAAAGAACCCCTTTGTACACCATCATAACCTCATCCCGCTGCGGGTTCTGGCCCTTCTCCAACACTCCAACCTACCTCGAGCGGCTGCATTGCGTTAGACACACCACTGAAGTTAAGCAACGCATCCCCAGCTAGTACTAGGATGGGTGGCAGCTTGGGAACGCTGGGCACTGCTAATACCCAAATCGTCGTAACAGCGTAGTGTCTGTGCAGACTCTGCATTACAACTTTGCAGTGGATGGGGCTCGAGTGACCATTGTAGTTGAATGGCTCTAAATCAACAAAAAAACAATTAAATCAAACCTGTCTCCTTTTAGGTCCTATTTCGCTCGTATTTCTTCATAAAAAGAACACAACTTACGTGGGGAAAAAAATTACGTTTCGATCGGAAACGATGGAAAGAAACAAGCAACGCCCAGAGGATGGAAAGCAAGTTCCTGAAATTTGAATGAGAGTGATGATCAGTGTATCCTTCAGATATCAAGCTGCAGGGGTGGCACTTGATTCCCACGAACATTATTTGGGAAAAACAAAAGTCAATCAGTATTTGCAGTGTAGCTGCTGAAGGTAGATACTGAAGCGCAGAATAACAAAAAAAAATAAACTAGGCCGGTGTGCGACGGTTTTTTAATGAAAATTAGGCGTTAAAAAATTCTGACACACACTCTTTTCCTCACTCACTGACGCTCCCTGTCTCTCTCTCTCTCTCGTTTCGTTATTCAACACGAGATGGTTAATAAATTTTTCGTGACTTGCACGAATCTTATTTACATCCCATTTTCTTATCAATACTTGCACTGTGTTGGATGGTTGACATTCAGCAACATCCATCCTCACACTCAAGTCTCTCACTCCTCTCTCCGACATCTTAAATTGACTGATTTCCTTAAATGCAATTTTCTTTCAGGGAGAGATTCATACCCAGCACCCTCAATTTTCCTAGTTAATTTTTTTTTCGCCTCTCTCTCTTTCTGCATCTCTATATTGAATTGGGGGAAGGGAAGGGGTTTTATAAAAAAGTTAATATGGTGGGACTTTACTGAAGGGTGTTAACAAAAAAATAAATTTATCTCCACAGTTCAGTGAGTGAGATAGACGAATTAGCTTTTTTTGGATAGAGGAGCAAGGGTGAAGGAAAGAGATGGGCGATTGTTATATGCCCTGTGTGTGGAAGGGGGGAGTATACGTGCTCTTCATAAATGCTGAATAAATTCGTGTAAAAAAAAACCCCGTAATAATGTACAATAGTTGACTTTACCTAAATTTGATAGTTGCGCCTGAGCTGAAATTCACATCTGTGTATATTTGAGATGATAGCAGGCCGGTGGGGGTGTAGTATGTATACGTATCAATCACTTCTTATAAAATATTTCCGACATGTATTTCCCTCTCCCCCTCAGTTTTTTTTTCTTTATAACATCCTTAAATTTTCGTGAAGATCATTGATGCATGGGGTATATAAACTGTATAGGCGGGAGCCACTATATGCATGAAAGAAATATTATTATGAAGAAGCTAAGGTTTATTGACGTTGTTACTTTTTTTGAACGGAAATTTCTGTCAGATATTTATGCACCATAAAAAAATAGTCTCTTAAAGTAAATAACAGTGACATGAGGAGAAGAAAATGTCGTGTGTAAGGACAAGACAGACAGACAGCGAGAGAGAGGAAAGTAATCTTGGATAAAATTGATTTAAAAATCTCTATTAAATTAGTGAGGTGATCAGTGCGGAACGAGAGTGAGATAACTTCTCAAATCGCTCAATGGATGACACTGTCTTTAATTGTCTCCGAACCAATAGCAGTGCTAGGCTGATTATTATGTCCAAACTGTGATTGGCTGCTGATTGACATACTGAACTGAACACCCCTTCAGTTCTATTTCTCTGGATAGGGGCAGCACGATCGCTCTTGTGTCTTTTCTATGGGTTGTTGTTGTTTGTTGGTGTTTTAGGGCCCTTTAACTACAAAGGTCATTAGAGCCCCGTCCACAGCATAGTTCTTATGCAGACCGAGACTGCACAGACACTACACCAATGCGACGATTGTTGGGTATTAGCAGTACCCAATTTTCCCAAGCGGCCACCCATGTCAGTACTAGCTGGGGTTGCGCTGCTTAACTTCAGTGATCAGACGAGAACTGGTGTGTCCAACGCAATTCGGAGCTCACATTTTCTATGGGACTCTTAATGTCCAAATTTTCAGAAAAGTTTTAGTATTTTAAATTTTTTAACATTTCGATCATATTGAAATCCGAAAAATTAAAATTTTTGGCAATTTATTAAAGTATAACAATCCTTTTCAATCTGTAATAAAATTACTGCAATCTAAAAATGAAAAATGTTCAAAAATGTGCCGTTGAAAATACACCGTAGTGATCGTGCTGCCCCTATGGAGTGAAATCGAATTAATGAGACCTCAGCGTGCTCTTACCGGGGCTCTAATGACCTGTAGTTGAAGGCCCCTAAAACACCAACAAAACAAATCAGCGTGTTCTTTACATGATGGACCTACTGTCCCAGAGGTGGACTTGAAACAGTGAGTTAAAACTGAGTCATCATCATCATACCCTTATCCAGCCTGTGGTAGGGTCGGGTCTGTGGGTTCACTGAACTTGCTCTGACTGGGGTCACCCCAGCCAGGCGTCTGGAACCTGCAGGAATATTGTCTTTGTTGTCTGTGGGGGTATGCCGGCCTACACCACGTGACTTAAAACTGAGTAACAGTCGGAAATTAAAATCCAAAAGTATTATTAATAACGACGACTCACTAGGAGTAGTTCGGCATCCATGGGAAAGGGGTGAAGAAAAGGAACTCATTGAGGAGTTGTTGAGGACCTGTTGGACGATAGCTTGACGTGAATGGTCCTTCATCGCCTCTTGCAACATGCAAGGATGCAATAGGCTCGATTATATTCTACCTCAGAATCTATACGAGGCCATGAGGTATTCTTGAATTACAACTTGCCTAACAGTCTGACAGTTCCCGTGGGCTTTTCATTATTATCTCTAACCCCTCTATTCCTGGGATGGGACGTCCCTGAGTGTGCTCCACATTACAATTCTGAATTACATAGTCTGAAACCTCATTGGTACTTTTGTTCTTTTCTTATTGGTTCAGTGTTTTGTGAGATGGGGGGACTATTTTAAGTTTGACATTTTTTTTCGTTAAAACAATTTACTTGAAGAAGGGCTTTTTTATGTTCTTTTTGTGACCCCATTAACAATTTTATACATCTGATTATATTCCTGCCCTGCCCTATGCACTTTCTATTAAAATGATGAGTAAAAGTATGTCAATTGCTTTGTTTTGCTTCCACAGTGTGGAGATTTTATAGATATTTTGGATGTTTTAATATAAATTTATATTGCTTTTAAACAATTCACTTTTTCATACTAAAAGATAATAAATGTGGAGTTATTAAATGTAATTGTGAAATGGGGTGAGTGGGATTGTTTCCGTTATTACTCTGCCATTTTAATTAAGAAAAATTACATTTTTTAGAAGGGGGATTTTAATATTTTTTTAAAATTATTATTTACAATTCAATGACGCATTAATCGTAACAATGTTTCATTCGTGGAGTTAATGCAGTCTACAATTTTAATGTAAAAATTACTCAACTCTGATAAGACTTCATGAAGAAGCTACCTCTTTACCTAGTTCACCTCTGTTTTAATTATGCTCCCGAAAATACTCACGAAAGTCTTAATAGGGCTAGGAAGGAACAGACTGGCTACGTGAAGGGCGTCGCAATTTTCACACGACACCTCATCATTAGTTTTAACCCTTTTACTGCCTAGGACAAGCTCAGGTATCCATTTGACCCGAAGAAACTAAGCGCACACGGACCGGCTGCCTACTTGCTGATGGAACCTCTTACTTTCTTTTTGGAAACAATTTCGTTCACCAGGCCTTTAAGATTCCAACACCTGGAAATTTTGTCCATCTACCCAGGTGGAAAGGGAGCGGCTTATTGCGTTGGACACACCAGTTCTCGTGTGATCACTGAAGTTGTTGTTTGTTAGTGTTTTAGGGTCCTTCAACTACAAGGTCATTAGAGCCCCATCCACTGCATAGTTCTTATGCAGAGTCTGCATAGACACTGTTTGTTGTTTGTGTTTTAGGGCCCATCGACTACAAAGGTCATTAGGGCCCAGGCGTAGACACTACTCTAATGCGACGATTATTGGGTATTAGCAGTACCCAGTTTTCCCAAGCGGCCACCCATGTCGGTACTAACTGGGGTTGCGTTGCTTAATTTCAGTGATCAGACGAGAACTGGTGTGTCCAACGCAATTCGCCGCTCGATCACTGAAGTCAAGCAACGCAACCCCAGCTAGTACTGACATAGGTGGCCACCTGGGAAAACTGGATACCGCTAATACCCAAAAATCGTCGCATTAGTGTAGTGTCTGTGCAGTCTCTACATTAGAACTACGCAGTGGACAGGGCTCTAATGACCTTGGAGTTGAAGGGCCCTAAAACCAGCGAAAAAAAATCCAAGTGGAAAGGTTCTTGGTTAATTTTCTTCTTTCGATTGAGAAAAGAGAGAAAGGGAAGGAGACAGAGAGAGAGAGAGAGGTAGGCCAAGGCCCCCAGTGTGACATCTGTCGGGTGATAAGTAAAGCAGTGGCCCCGTACGGTGGGTTCAGTATGATGTCAGTGCAGTTCGGCAAAATTTCCAGGTATAGGAGCTTACTCACTGTCTGGCGTCAGTGAAGAAAAGTACCTCAACGGATCAAAACAGACCGACGATAAATAAGCATGGCAGTTGCAGCATTCGGTTGACAGCCGGCTATGTAGAAATGCCGTCCAACAGATCGCTTGCGTCCCAATAGGACAAAAAGGACACCCCACCCTGTTAAAGGCGGGAAGAGGGTTCGCATCTAATTTAGGAGAAAAATCAGTTTTTTTCTTGAGGTAATTTCAGTTTGTCCCTTTTGAAATTCCA
This sequence comes from Trigoniulus corallinus, assembly GCA_013389805.1. Classification (NCBI taxonomy): domain Eukaryota; kingdom Metazoa; phylum Arthropoda; class Diplopoda; order Spirobolida; family Trigoniulidae; genus Trigoniulus; species Trigoniulus corallinus. Next base: position 11,702,125 of record JAAFCE010006156.1, read on the forward strand.
GCTGTGAATGTTAATTACATGACTTCAGAGCATGTTAAAGCACTCAGTCAAGATTAAATTAAGACTCCTTTAGCAAGATTTACACGAGCAAACGCAGCGAACGAACAAATTGGAAGAAAGTGCTATTAACCTAGAGTGAAAATGCAACTTTTTTAACAATTTGCACTTTGGTCACTCAGGTCGCAGTGCTGTTTTGCCAATGCGTAATGTCACAAAATCGACCAATGGAGTTGCAGTCTTCAGGTGCAGTAGTAGCACCAGCTGCTAGTATCTGCGCTTGGAGTTAACCTAATGGCGGTCCGTGGATCACGTTGGTGGCTGTTAGTGTGCTTCCAGGTTTGATTCTAACCAAAGTGGGTGGTTTCTATCGAGGAAGGAGAGCGGAGAGAGAAAGTGAGTCAGAGGAGACGGATTTTTTTTGTTTCGTTGGTGCGTTAGGGCCCTTCAACTACAATGGTCATTAGAGGCCCGTCCACTGCGTAGTTTTAGTGCAGAGTCTGCACAGACACCACGCAATTACGACGATTTCGGGTGTTAGCAGTACCCAGTGTTCCCAAGCTGTCATCCATTCCAGCCACTCCTGAAGAAGAAGGGAGAGAGAGGTAGAGGAGAGGAAGAGGAAAAAGAGAAAACCCCTAAGTGAGTCGTTCGTTGCATGGGAAAAGTAAAGCAGCTCAGGGGTCGAAACAGAAATCGCAGAATCGAAAAATCCTATTTACACGGAGTGAAACATATGCACGTTTAGACCTGTAAATTTCCGCAATGTAGAAACTCGCGCCCCAGGCGCCGGTAAATTACCTTCAGCAGTAGACAGTTTAATGTTGCATGCCAAATTAAACGAATGTCGACCAGACGATAGCTATTAACGGACGCTAGAGAGCCACATATTCGAATTTTGCTAACCTAAACATTTTTCCAGTGTAGAAAGGGTTCCTTTATGCGCAGATAACTTCACACATATCCCACTAAACCACTCATCACGGCCTGGTAGAATCTGCGTATCGTGAGCTCACGAGACATTACACAAATTTCAGTCACTCTCCCCCTCCAAACCCTCGTCTCTCTCCTACTGAAATATTTAGCGATTGGGTGGGGAAACGGACGAGCTCCTACACCTGGAAAATATACTGATATTTTGTTCAACCTGCCACGGGGACACAATACGTAGCCGTGCTCGGTTTATTGCGTCAGTGGTTCCATGTTCGATACTGGATCGAGGTGGGTTGGTTTCTTTCGGGCGAGTGACAACTGACAAGCCCCGAATGCGACTTCCTTCAGATGCGAAGTAAAACCGAGGTCTCGTGTGGTGTACGATGGCTTTTGCAACAGGTAGCGGAGGGAATCCCCTGAGGTCGTTGATGTGCCGAAACGAAAAGTGTTAGGAGTTGCTGTATGCATATTTGCATATCATCAAACACACACTCCACAGTGGATTTGTTCGTTCGTTCGTTGGTTTTTTAGGGCCCTTCAACTACAAGGTCATTAGAGCCCCGTCCACTGCGTAGTTCTAATGCAGAGACTGCGCAGACACTACACTAATGCGACGAATGTTGGGTATTAGCGGTACCCAGTTTTCCCAAGCGACCACCCATGGTAGTACTAGCTTGGGTTGCCTCCGCAGTTGATACCAACCTTGCTTCTCACTCCCATTCTCTCCCTCTTTCTCGCTGGAAAACGGGGCTGGCGGCGGATCAAACCTCCGCCCATGGATTCACTCTATATCCCCAGCCGCCGAGGCGAGTTTTGAAGCTTTCCACAGTTGCTCTACGGTCCGTAGATAGCACTAGTAACGAGTTTATTGCCTTCAGTGTACAACTTATCTGCTTGAATCACATTGAGTGTGTTCAGGTGACAAGATTTCTCAAGTGACCAGCATCAATTTGATCCTAACGTTGGCGTGCAATCAACACGGCGTCGCGTCTCCTCTTGTGCGTGGAAACGTGCATTAGAGGCTGCCAACTCCATGTTTGTCTACTTGCCCTTATTAGTCAAAAGGTTTTCATTATTACCAGGGTCCCATTGCTCTCACTGGTGGTATCCAATTAAAGATTACATATTAAAATCGATTCTCTCCCGCTTCTTCTACCCTTTCCCTACCGTACCCTAATCAGGGTGATCATTGATTCGCGCCACTGTGCGGTCTTGTTACATTGATGTTTATTTGGAGCCTTTTCATCAAGTGACATTTAATATTTGCTAATTGGAATATTTAATCTCGCCTTTTGAGTATTTCTCAGGAGGCCGCTAACGTTACATAGGAGACCTATGAGTTTATGCTATGATGGCATTTAGCTGACTAATTTGGAGTCAGAGGTGATTATTGACCCTTCTTTTTGAAGCTTCCAGGTCAATAACTTTTTAACCCTTTCACCACTATGCTCTCCAAAATCAGGATAGGAGCTTGTTAATCACGTCTTTGGTTACATTAATATTTTTTTTTTATTTTCTGAATGTTTTCTTTGGGGAGCTAGTAGTGCATGGAATTAAAATTACAGGCCACTTGAGAAAGAGAGCCAAAATAAGGTATAGGACCCCTTCCGTTCCGTATTTGGATTAGTCTCCTGTTCGCAAGGCATTATTTGTCTGGGAATTGAATTATATCCTTAAGGTTTTCTCCTAAATTTAATAGATGTTTTGAAGAAGCAGCTTATTAAGTTACTTGTCTTGTCTCTCGCTTTCTCTCTTTTAATATCAATTTCTTACATACCCTCTCCTTTCTTAAAACTTGTCAAGATGATTGAATTAAGAGATTTCAAAGGGTCAAATTATGGGGCTGTTTACGGTATTTTCGGGACATTGTTAGCCATCGTAAAGCTCCCCACCCGTTCTGTCATCCGCTCGTTTGACATCTTTTTGTAATAAATCTCTCAAAGGATCATTGGACTCTAAGTAGTTTTATGTTTCTCAAACTATCAGAAGACCTTCCTTCCTGTTCTGACCTTACCTGATAACTCTGTGATGTCTTTGATGTCATTTCGGCTCGAATTTAATTGAGGAAAGATCTTAATTTCATTTTTAATTAAACATTACTCATCTTTATCATTTGGCATCCCACATCCCACTTCATTTTCACCCGATCTTGACCATTTACTGACGACGCCAGTTAGGTTTGTTTGTTTCGTCGTGTTTTAGGGCCTTTCAACTACAATGGTCATTAGAGCCTCGTCCACTGCATAGTTCTAGTCCAGAGACTGCACAGACACTGCACTAATGCGACGATTATTTGGTATTTGCAGTAACTTCTATGATCAAAGGAGAATTGGCATGTCCAACGCAATACAGCCGCTCTACGTTAGTTGGGACGAAACTAATTCCCCACATCTGGGGAATTTCCCCGGAATTATTTGTAATAATATTCTCAATGCAGAAAGGATTACGTGGACGCAGTGACTTCTCACCGGGCGGAAGGCCGCACTTGAAACTTTTTTCCTTGCTGTTCAGTAAAAGCCTTGGTCGGGATCGAACCTGCAACCATGATTTCACGAGTCAAGTTACCTTACCACCGAGGTCAAGAACACCCTGTAATGCTAAATAACCACAAAAAAAGGTTCACCCATTGCTGATATGCGATACCATGCGTTGAATTTTGGGAAATTCTTACCCGATGATTGTATAGAACTTGCAAAACGCTCATCATCCATTATAAGGAGCTTCCTTGAATGGGTTTTAATTCTACTTCCGGTTTGATCTCATTTGAATTGCATCTGTATTAGGCTTACAAATTCATTTTACGATTACTTTAAAGTGATGTTTAATTTCCTAGCGTTGTGTAGTAGGCGTTAGGTTCCTACAGAGAAGGTGGAAAGGGAGGGAAGTAGCGTCCCATTTGAAGAAATCGGCTAGCATCCGTATGCAAAATGACATCACGCATGCTCTACACTGTAGATAAGTTTCCCCCCTTAAGTAATATACATCCTGTTAAGTCGTCTAAGATATTTTAAAGGTGGATTTCACTCCCAGAAGGATTTTCGCTCTTCAGCGATGTTAATTTCGAATTAATTTAAATTAGGAGTGATTCAGGAACCTCTACAACTCGACATCCACCGGAATAATGGTGTTAACATTAATCCAGATTTAAATATAAAACTCTCTTATGTCTCTCTCCCAGCATTAGCTAAATCACAGGTAAAATGAATGTCATCGGACAACAAGAGTGAACATGACAGACAAAATTTAGAAATCAGGATTAGGACCTCTGAGTAGGCGTATAAATTGTAAGCATCCGTTATTTTAAACGATAGACTCGCTTCGGTGGCGCAGGATGTAGCGTGCTCGGTTACTGCGACAGGGGTACCAGGTTCGTTACTGGATCGAGATGGATTGACTTCTTTCCTGTGAAAGGTCCTGAATGTGCCTTCCGTCGTTTTTCATCTACAAAGGTCATTAGAGCTCCTTCAACTACAAAGGGCATTAGAGCTCCGTCAGCAGCATAGTTCTTATGCAGAGACTGCACAGACACTACACTAATGCGACGACTTTTGGGCATTAGCAGTACCCAGTTTTCCCACGTCAGTACCAGCTGGGGTTGTGCTGCTTAACTTCAGTGATCAGACGAGAACTGTTGTGCAACGCAATTCGCCGCTTCCGCGCCTTACGTCGAATGGGAGTTAAAGCCGTTGTCCCGTGTGGTGTACGATGTAATTCGCGAGTTAAAAGCCTTCTCTACTATTCAACGGGTAGCAAAAGCAACTTCTAACACTTTTCCCGCCTTTGGCAAAGTCGGGTACCCATCTTGGACACAAGGGCAATATATTGGGCGGTGTTTTTCCGCAGCTGGCTGCTTTTTTTTTTTTATCGTCGATCTACTGTTCGTTGGGGCACCCCACCGATCTCCGATGTACAGTATCTATCTTTAATTCCCAGGTAGAAATAGTTCTTTACGCAATGGAAGAAGAAAAAGATCAGAGTCGAACCTGCAGCTGTTCATTCCTGATCAGGGGACCAAAACCGCCGAGTCACCCAGACAGACACCCTTACATAGAGCGCAACAACTAACCGATTTTGTTTCCATACACATCAACAATGAACTCTATATATTTACTAAATATGATCATTGGAAGAAAAATAATCCCTTTCTTTATCCCGAAAATCCCCTGGATGATTCAAATCCCAACGTTCTTTACACCTGACATAGAAACCGGATAATAGACAAAGAATTGTTATTGATTTTGTTACGGTATTGATTTGTTATAATTTAAGAAAAATAGCAGACGTTTCTTTATCCCTTTCGTGATGAACCATTTCTACGGAGGTGGTGAAAGTAACGATGATGACGAGAGCGAAAATATTGCGAATTGTTCGGAATAACCAACGAACGAGCAATGTTATCATATCCTGAACATGATTTTAATTTTCCCGTCTATGACAGGGATAGGTACCCATCATTTTCCGCAGTATTTTTACGCAGCCGGCCTACTGTTCGTTGGGGCGCTCCACCGAGCTCCTACACCTGAAAATTTTGCTTCATCTACCCGTTGCATTATAGAGAGGGTTCTTTTAAGTGCAAATGACATCGTACACCACATGGGGCCACTTCTCATCCGACAGAAGGTGCGTTCGGCTCTTTGTCCCCCGAAAGAAGCCACCCCACCTCGATCCAGTATTGAGCGCGCTACCTCCTGCACCGCTGAGGCGGATTTCACCTTCATTCTTTTAAGTTTTGGTCTAATTAATTTTTAAGCATCATTCTAAGATGTCGTTCTGAACAGAAATTAAGGAGGAGGACGACTTCAGGTGGAAAAGTACCGGTGGGGGTGAAACTTCTAGGGATCCTTAAATGGTTAAGAAGCTGATAACAGTGGTAGTAATATTACTAGTAGTCAGGAATATGAATACAGTAAAATCTGCCTAAACCGGAAACCTGGCCAAACGGAAAATAAATTTCGGAATGGAATGATTTCCCATTTAAAATACTACCCTAAACCGGAAAACTACCTAACGCGGAAACGGAATAAGTTTTGGGAACCATTTGCATAAATAGCCTGACTAAGACGGATTATTTTATGCATAACACTACAATGCAGGCATTAATTTTGAGTGTGACTGTACATGCACCAAAGTTCTAGTGAAGCAACGACAAAGTACTTTAAAAGACATGTGGTGAAAGGGGCGGATCCGGGGGGGGGGCAATGCAGCCATTGCTCCCCTCTCAGGGTCTCACTGCGCATCTGTCAACTGATGCATGGTTCAACTCTGCAACTGATGAGGCATTTTTGCGTTTGCTATTGCCGTTTCTATTCTGCCAGTCCAATCTGCAGTTGGCTAAACCACTGAACATAGGGCATTGTCTAAGGGGCAGTAAAGGACCTATTGTAATTGCAAGCTAGGTTTATACTAAGGGATTCTGAATATTTAAAAATATTTGGGGTGCAATTTTTTGAAGTGCTCCCCCCTGATAGTCCTCTAGATCAGCCCCTGTGTGGGGGCAGAGTAAATTCATTTTAAATTTCATCCTCCTAATAAAAGGTGATCATATTTTTTGTACTTTGTTTCATTAAAACACAGCCCTTTGTAAAACGGAAAAAAAATATGGGAACGATCAGATTCCGTTTTAGATAGGTTTTACTCTAATTAGAAGTAAATCCCAGAAAAAAAGAGGTCATTAAAATGTGACGTATCCAATGATGTGCAAATTCGATCCTGGTGTCTGCAGGAAGGGGGCCTCTTAATTTTTAGGTCGAAAGACGGAAATGAAAATTGAATGTGGCGTTTACGTCACACCACCACTCGGAAATTACCTCTTCTAAATGCGCACATCGGCATATATTCTTGGTGTCGAGTTGCGTCAGTGGGCGCAGAGGAAGTTTGTTCCACACGACGTCATGGGCTCCAGGTTCGTACTGAACCAATGTTGTTTGACTACTTTCGGGCGATTGAGGTAGGTCCCGAGTGTGCCTTTCGTCGGATGGGAAGTAAAGCCCTAGCCCCGAGTGGGATGAGTAGGTCTTTAAAATTCCCACGCGAAACAGCTCGACCCCGGACATTGGTAGTGGAAAAGTGCCCCAATGAGGAGAAATAAGCATAGGGGCTGCAACACTAGGTCGATAATCGGCTGCGTAAAAAAATACCGTTCAAAACGGGTGCCCGACCCTGCCGCAGGAGGGAAAAGGGTTAATACTAGTTGTTTGTTTGTTTATTGAGCCTTCTTGCTCTCCCAGTGGCATTATGAGAGATCGTGGTCAGCGGTGAGAGAGGAGAGGCGTGGGACGAAAGGTCACTCTTTATTGTAAGATCTGTTACCTGAATGCGCTTGTCTTTTCAATCTCTTGGCAGCTGGTTCAAATCCGGGCAGGCTACAGGTTTCCTTTTCACTCTTTAATATTAACAGTTGTACATACCTAAGGTAGTTATAGGGAGCGCTGCAGTATCATCAACAACCAACATTACAGTAAATTAGAGCAGTTAAACCAATGTCTACTATTTAGAGCTCATTACGAGAACTGAAATTGACACGGAACCTCTTAATTAATTCAAATTTAACTCGGAAATGTGTTTCACAAAATGCTAATTGTGATCCCTTAGTGAAACTGTTACAGGGTCATTAGTAACGTGGCCCTAAATTAGCTTGTTTTCAGCGTCTGATAAGATGACCTGGTCTGAACTCACGGCCCATGATAGCCCTTATATGAAGTACCTCATTAAAACTAACTCTAAACATTAGGTAATAATATCAAATTAACTACATGCAAGGCCCCTGGCTTCAGGTGTAATCAGACTGACCCTAATGACTTTAGTATGGTGGATCTAGGTAATGAATCGTTCCATGGGCTACTAATGTCCACTATTCATGTTTGTTAATCACCCCAGGGGACCGAGGAACATCTTTATATTTGGTGAAGTCGTACTTTTAATGAAATTCAATAAAATTTAAACCATGTCCATTTTAGCAAACAAAAAACCCCTCGATTCAACTTGAGTTTAACTTAAAGTTTAATAAAGGTCTGTCCAATTTAGTAAAATGAAACGAAATGGCTTTTACTTTTAACGAGTTTTTAATTTTTAATGGGTCCTTTGCGCCAAAGAATTTAGTAGGACCTAGTAAAAAAAAGTATTATAGATAGGCAATTCAAGCCAACTATGGTTAGAAAGTACAGTAGTTTGAGTAGGAGGAGGGCGAGGGATGGAGGAGGGGTAAGAATAAAAAGTAATTGTGAATGATACTTTGGGCATCCTATTGATTTTCACTCTCTTATCCTTTGATTCCACCCAAAATAATCCCTGTCTTTGGGACATAATGCCGTTTTCTTTACTTTTGCTACCAATAGATGAAACGAGGAGAAAAGATGACCAGAAAGAAAAAAAGAAGGAAGGGTTAAGGAGAGGTGGGAGGGAGAGCCTGTTTTGTCTTTTATTCTGCTTTCTACTCGTATATGTATGAATATATGAAATATAGACTGATGTACGCCTCGCCGATTCTGCTACTTTTGGACTTTTAGAAAAGAAATTGAACAAGAATTGGTCAGTTGGGAGTGATCTACCATAGTCTCTCTCTCTATGCCTCATTGTAGGAATGGTCAGTGGAGACGAATCATAGGTTTTGTTCTCCTTTCTCTCTCTACCAATCAACCTTTATATATGTATACCTTTGTAATTTTGATGTGGAGATATGTGACGACGTTTACTGGAATCTAACAGAGGATGAGGAAGAGGAGAGAAAAAAGCATCTTTCAGCAGAAATCCAGAAAATACACAGAAAAAAATGAATATATCTAGACATTGATCTCTAGATCCCTTAATGTCCATCTTTTCTCTTGCCGTTTTAGTCTCTTTATTCTTCCATACCTGACAAAAAAGCCAATTCCCAGCTCCTATTTTCACGCCTTTTCCATCTTCAAACTCATCACGCTTCTTTCTACGCTTTTCCTGTTTCCTTTTTCTAAATTTTAGAGGAAAAACTATTATAGGCACCGGTTATATGTCCTAAAAGAATTATTTTAGGACAGATATTTAAGAAATTTCATTTTTCTACTAGAGTCTACTTTTTCAAACAGGTAAATGAAACAGACAGGGCTCTCGAGGGGGAAGAAACTTCTGTTTCTTTCCGAATCTTGGTGACCACCGGTTCGTTTCTTGCTGAGACGAAAGGTATATAGAGCGACTGTATTGCGTTGGACACACCAGTTCTCGTCTGATCACTGAAGTTAAGCAACGTAATCCCAGCGAATACTGGCATGGGTGGCCTCTTGGAACCAGCGGCCATTCATTGTAGTTGAAAGGTCCTAACACACCATCATATCAAAGGTATAAATTAAGGGCATCTTCTGTTTCGATTGAGAAGGATGAGCAAATCCCTTCCTACACGAAGTGAAATATATAAAATTCCCAGGTGTTGGCATCTCTGGCCCTGACGTCCGTAAATGACCACGTTTACCAATTTTTGTTGTTGTTTGTTGGAGTTTAGGGTCCCGTCAACTACAAGGTCATTAGAGACCCGTCCACTGTATAGTTCTAATGCATATACTGCACAGACACTACACTAATGCGACGATTATTGGGTATTAGCAGTACCCAGCTTTCCCGAGCGACCACCCATGTCAGTACTAACTGGGCTTGCGTTGCTTAACTTCAGTGATCAGACGAGAACTGGTGTGTCCAACGCAACTCGCCGCTCCCCACGTTTACCAACCGAAACTCCTTTAGAGCAGGTGTTAGAATCCCTTTTCTATTCAAGAGTCAGCCAGATGCAAGTCTGTAAGGTTTAATGGCAGGCCATATTTTATCTGCTGTCTCAGTGTAATTCTGAATAGGGGACAGTTAGTTGAATCCGGTTTTGACAACGAGGGGTCCTGGTGGTTGCCGTCTGCCAGACAATGTCCACTAGGTCCGAAATGTCGAAATCGACTTATATATAGCGGAATCATGATATTGTTATTGATATTGGGCACTTTTAGATTGCAAAAAACACTCTGACAAGCCTCAGTCGGAATCGATCTGACAGTCATATACTCAAGGGAAAGGCACATTCTTAATGAGCTACAATTGCAGAATTTTTCTTAGCGCAGAGGAACCTCCTTTAGATGTCACATTAAGTAATGTTGTAGCCTACCACAAATCCCTCAGGAAAAAAATAATAATAATAATAATTACATATCCAGAATCGACCTGTCATTTTAAGTGACATTTTATTGTGTAAACTTAGTTTACAAATGGCGGAAGGAGGAAAAGGAAGGAAATCACAGGGTTGAGTTCAAATTGATTTCTTCTTCCCATTTTATTTTGCCAGGTTAATGTATCAGTTTAGTTAATGACATTAGGAAGCAGCACGCAGCAGCTTTTGTATAATCTCTATCTTTATGTCTATTATTCATTTTAATAGTGTTTATGGCACTCACTTTTGGATATGTACATGTGTAAGTCCCCACTCTCTCTTTTACTCCATTCATTGAAAGGCACTTGTACATCTGCGAATGACGGCAAATGGAGGGTCAATTTAGGGTCCTAATATCATTTCTACAAGGGCCCATTGTATCAAGGTCTTTCATTGTGGCTTCCTCCATCATTTTATTCATCATTGCAAAAAAATGCATTATGTGTAGGTAGGTTATCGTGTCTTCACTCTGCTTTTTTTTTACTGAATATGCACCTGTCATTTGCAACCCGGGGGGGGGGGGAGAAAAGGGCCTTTTTTTATTCAGGAAAGAAATTAATGTATTGTATAACTAATTTATAATCATGATGTAGCTTAAGCTTATTCTTTAATTATATTGCTACAACTATCATGCCAGAGAGGCCTATTGAAAAAAGTGAAAGAGGCGACGTTAGAAAGTATTCAAGATCTTGGATTCACAAAGTACGTGAACACAGAAGAAGAGAAACTAGAAGAGGAGGTGCCAAAGTTAGACCCACTTCTCCCTGGCTGGTGTGGTGCAATAAATTGGGACCCCCCTTAATATGCATAGTTGTGGTAGCATAAACACTTCAGAAAGAACTGGTGTTTTTGGGTTTAACAAATCCTAAAATCATGGGCTGTCAGTCAGGGTAGGACCATGTAGAAAGTGAGCTCATTTAGCAGCGACCCGCAGAATCGACCTGCGAGCGACGAATTGCGTTGGGACACACCTGTTCTCTTCTTATCACTGAAGTTAAGCAGCACAATCCCAGCTAGTACTGACATGGGTGGCCGCTTGGAAAAACTGGGTACTGCTAATACCCAAAAATCGTCGCATTAGTGTAGTGTCTGTGCAGTCTCTGCATAAGAATTATGCTGTGGACGGGGCTCTAATGACCTTTGCAGTTGAAGGGCCCTAAAACACCAACAAACAACAACAGAATCGACCTTCCATTCACTAGATCAGGACTACTACTTCAAAATGATGGTCAATATTTGAATCATTATCACATTAAAACGCATTTTCTCTGAAAATTATTAAACTCACAGTAGTTCACATCCGATTAAGACGGAAATGTCTTATTTTGACGTCATTCTCGTCCAGCCGTATTTCAGATTACTCCCACCTGTCAACCCCTCAACTAGTGTTTTTGACGCTTTTCATGAAATGAGTACCCACTTACGGTCAGCACTGATTGAACCTGTTAGCAATTTACATGATCAGCAGAGTCTCATGCCAATCACGTCATGGCGCCTCAGATTCCAGGAGGTCTCCAAGACGATGAGAGGACCATTGATGGTAGGTAGGAGGAGGGGACTGCCATATGACGTCAAGAAGTATTACTAGACCACAGAACAATATGTAGGCGGATATCTAGAAACAATACTCAACAAAAGTTTGAACCTTTCTATAGTTTTATAAATCATAAAGTTACCAATTTGACGTCACAACCCTATTAGTCTCTCGCTTCAGCATGACTAACCAGAGGAAGGAGGGGGTGACCAAAATAAGAGGGAGACGTATGGGGAGAGGGAGAGAAAAGACAGCGATCTACTAATTTTATCCTGCAGGCAGAGGCCGAACATGCACAAGATATATAGTGTTGTTATTGTGCAAGATGGGGACCGGGGCATGGGGAGGTGGGGGGCTAAGTGAAGTTCGATACAAGCCCTCTAACGTCCATCAGGAGTGATTATGATTTTCTTGAGATGTAATGGGTCATATCAAATTGCAGGAACAAGTAGAGAGGAAGCGAACACTGTACAGGTCACCAACCAACAAGGAGCTTGAAGACGAAAAGGAGGAGAGTGTCCATGTACTGTATGTGTGCTCGCGGGCATGCATGAACGGTCATCCAAATATCGATTTTTCTCACAATAAGAAAGTTCATTAATCCACGACATATTTTGTTAATATTCCGAGTGCTACCTTTCAGATAACGATTCATGTCACAACTTATTGTCTTCGCGCATATAAGATTGATTTGTTTGTACTCTCCGATGCTGCTTAGATGAAATTATAATTCCTTCACTTGTTGTTGTTTGCTCCTGTTTCCCTGTTGTTGGAGTATTTTTTTGCTTATTTTTAGCACAAAGCACGTAGAGTAAACACCCCGGCTCCCATTTTCTTCTCATTTTCTCGATACTTTCAACTCAAATGGTGACAAAAGTGTGTTTTTCTCTCTCTTTTATCACAGTTAGGAAGACTACAATCACAGACTTCATTTTGTAAGGTCAACTACAGGGTTCTAATTAAACTCCCCACCGTATAACCTTGTATTAGGTGTTACAGGTTCGATTCTGCATCAATGCATTTGGCCTCTTTCGGCTTTGTTTTTGTTTCATTGGTGTTTTAGGGCCCTTCAACTGCAGTGATCATTAGAGCCCCGTCCGTCCACTGCGTAGTTCTATTGTTGTTTGATCGTTGGTGTTTTAGGGCCCTTCAACTACAAGGACATTATAGTCCAGGCCACTGCGTAGTTCTAACGCAGTGTCTGGACAGACACTACACTAATGGGACGATTTTTGCGTATTAGCGGTACCCAGTTTTCCTAAGCAACCACCCATGTTAGTACTAGCTAGGATTGCGTTGCTTACCTTCAGTGATTAGACGAGAACTGGTGTGTCCAACGCAATTTGCAGCTGCCTTGCGTAGTTCTAATACAGTCTGCACAGACTGTTATGAAGTTTTGGGTAATAAAACTGTGTTTCGAATAGGTCACCTATGCTAGTACTAGTGTGAGGTTGTGTTCCTTAACTTCAGTGATCAGACGAGAACTGGTGTGTCCAACACGCTACAACCAATCACTTCTTTTGGGCTGCAGAGAGGAGAGGTCCCCAGTGCTCGATCCTTCCGTCGGATGGGAAGTGAAACAGTGGTCTCTTATGGTGTGTACGATTTCACCACCACTCATACATGACCCCTTACTACTTAAAATAAAATACATGTGTCGTTCGGCAAAATTTCCAGGTGTAGGACGTCGCTTCCCTGGCGTTGGTGGAAAAACATAAGCAGATGATAATTTAGCATACGGGTTTAAATATTCGGTTGGCAGCCGGCTGCGTAAAAATGCCGTGGAGCAATTCATCCCGATATACATACCTACGAATACGTTTGACATTGGGGGTGGGTATTACCAGTGTTAAGCGACTGGGGCAAACCTCAAATTCTATTCAGGCGTGTCCCATGACACTCATTGGTAGTAATAGAGCAGATATTAATTCACTTCGGCATTAATGCAGCATTATTGTGAAAAATTCTTTTGTCCAAGAGCATTGCATTGAACAATGGGGGTCTTTACACTGGACAATGACTGGTTACCGAATTGATGCCACAACTCTTTTATTCATAGAGATATAAAGGGCCGAAAAAAGTTTTACCTCTGAATCTGCATGAAAATATAGATAAGAGGAGCGTGTATAAAATGGCATTTATGTCGGTATTTATAATAAGCGTCTTTTCTTCAAAAAGTTGTTAATTAAATTATTTTTGATCATGCTTTAAGAGGACAACTATCTAAATTCTTAATATTATTTCTTTATTACCTCATCATTGATCTTGAGGCTAGATGCGCTCTTGCTAATTATAAGACATACTATACTACAGAGTGGACCGAAAGTCACAAAGGGATTTCGAAATCATCATCATCATATCCTTATCCCCCCCTGTGGCAAGGTAACTCCCGTCTAGCTCCTACCAGGTCTTCGTCCACCCCACTCACTACCATATCCTTACGAACAACCTGTTCCCACGCCTGTTTGGTCTCCCCCTGCTCCAAACCATCTGCTCTTCCTCCTCTCTTTCGTTACGTGTCCGTACCACCTCAATCTACTCCCCCTAATTTTTTTCCGTGAAATCCCTCATCCCCAAGCTATCCCTAATATACGTGCTCCTAACTTCATTCGGGCTCTCGACAACCTGCTGAGCGGCGAATTGCGTTGGGCACACCAGTTCTCGTCTGATCACTGAAGTTAAGCATCCCAATCCCAGCTACTACTGACATGGGTGGCCGATTGGGAAAACTGGGTACTTCTAATAACCAAAAATCGTCGCATTAGTGTAGTGTCTGTGCAGTCTCTACATAGGAACTATGCTGTGGATGGAGCTCTAATGACCTTTGTAGTTGAAGGGCCCTAAAATTACAACACACGACATCCTGCTCATATACCGCAGTATTCGCATCTGGGCTAATTGCATTCTATTAACGTGGCCTTTCCTCGCCGCCCAACACTCTGATCCATATAGCAGAGCTGGCCTAACCACTGCCCTGTAAAACTTCCCTATCGTAACCTGTAGTGACTTTTGGCTCACCCCTGTGTATGAATCTGTATTTATTTGGTTCTTTAACGTCGACCAATCTACCTATATTGGCAGTTTCGTGATGCCAGGGGAGGTAAACTCCTGCACCTGGGTAATTGGCTGATCTCCATGTAGACGGACTATTTAAGTGTAAAGGTGACACCACACTCCACCGTGGCTTGCATGAAGCATGCGATTATAAGCTCAACAGTCGTCAATGATCCGCGGAGAGCGATTTGTGCAATGTCCTGGGGTCGCCGTCGCGAACTCTTCAATAACGTCAGAGAAGGGAAGGAAGGAGGGCACCATTGATAAACGTGGTCTTGGGGGTACCAAACATCCTTGAACCCGCTCTGATATTATGTCATATGAGAAGAGAACTAGAAGTAGGTGGTCTCGTCCATTATGTAGGAAATGCAGGGTCATGAATTGAGGAAGGCAAAAGGTGGAGGACGGTATTCCTTTTAAGAATTGAAGTAGTGGAGAAAGGCAGACCCTACTCTAGGCGGAATAAAGCTATGATGTTGATTAATGTTTTTACTAACGGTCGAATCTTAACAAAAAAGCTATTGTCTTCTTATTAAAAGACTTCCGAGCCCTTGATGCATCAGAGTCAGCCCGACTTAAGTACACTTCATTGATAAACGATGGTGAATTAGGGTTTTTTTTTCTCTAAAGAAATGCTTCATGTTTATTACGGGGTACTTAACTCGATAGTAGTCACGGTGATTTCTAAGATCTAGTTTGAAATTACATTATACTTTCCTTAGAAAATAAACCTTACAGAAGGAGCAACCTTAGGGAAGGGGGAAGAGGGTTGCTAAGATACTCAAAAGGTTATTTCTTAAGTCTAGGGTAAGAAATATGAATACAGAAGGGTTGTGTAGTTAATGTAATCTAATCTATGAGGTTTTTCTTACATGCATTCCTCTCTTTCTCAACCTATAATCTCACTCTATATATAAATTTGATCAAATTGTGAGGAGGGAGGGTCCTACCCAATCAATTTAAGAAAAAAAATCTTTCCTCTCCCTCTTCAAAATAGCCAGTTGCCCTAACGATATATTCAGTATATATCTAAGTGAGGAATCTGTTAGTCTGGCATTTTTTCTCTCTCTTTTTCTTGGATAACCGAAAAGATATTTTTAGGAGATGAGATAGGAAAACGAGAAGTTAAATTGCTGAATACGATATGATAGTAATGATATCATTTCTGTATCTGATTTGAATGAAGTTACTTACTCCTTTCTTTATATGCACTCTGCAGAACCTATAAACTCTCAATTTATAGTATAAAAGTTTGAATAGACCTGGTAGTAGGGCAATGACCAATGTTTAGATAGGGCCTTTTGATGTATCACAAGAATTCTTCTCTCTTCAATTCAATTATACGTTGATTTCAGGGAATTGATGCTTTTTTTTCTGACCTCTTTTGAAAAACACCTCCATTTTTTAATTTAGTTTACTTAAGGTAGGGTCTGAGTAAGAAGCTATTTGAAACATATAGGTACTACAGATTATATTGTTATTTACCCAAATACCTATCCTGGTCCTAAGTGGGTTTTCTGCAGCACCGTGTCATATCTACATACAGACTCTCTCTCTCTTTTCTGTAAAGAAACTGTAGGCTTTGATGAAATTTTTATTTCTATAGATGGTTAAAAGAAAAATATTTTCCCCTCTTCTTCATCTCGCTGCTGAACATAACTCAAAATTGAAATATAAATACCTAGCTACTAAACCATATGAGATTTTTATAAATGTATGAATGAACAACATAAAAATACTCCCTGCTCCTAAATCCTATACCACTTACAGTTACTTGGAGTTCTGAGATCAACAATTTGTTATTCATTCGTATAGCTTTTTTAAGTGATATTTTATGTTAGTTGATGTATAAAGTAAAGGTGGAAGCGTTTGCTTTCCGGAAGAAAAATTTGACTAGCATAAGCATAAGCACCGTGTGTGTGTAGGACTGTATCGAAATGACACAACGTCAGTCCGCATTTCTTAGACCACGTCAAAAAATATTTCATGATTTCAAAACATATCAACCGTTGCTTGAAAGGATTCATATTTCAAATTCAGGATTTGGTGGGGGTAGGGGATAAATAATTTCTGAATTGTGTGGTAGAAGAATAAATAATTGAATGGTATTATGTATCTAACCTGCGATTGAATTTTTTTTCTTGCTTACTGTATACAAAGAGCTTCTCTTTTTAATTCAGGTACAGTAGTTTATAATGGCACTGAGAATTCGATTTTTGTAGACTATTTCCGACTCACTTCATACCATACATTTCTACGAATATATCTCTGAATTAAATTCTAACATAAGCCCTACATGGTGTGCTTTGGAACGACCCGCCTCGATGTCACAATAGACAGCCTGCTCGATTCACTGCGCCACTGGTTCCAGGCTCGATACTGGATCAAGATGGATCGGCTTCTCTCCGGCAAGAGAGAAGCCCTGAGTGCGCCTTTCTTCGGATTAGAAGCAAAGTCGCGGTCCTGTGTGGTGTACAATGGTATTTGCACGTATGAGAACCCTCTCTACTACGCAACGGGGAGAAGAGGCAAACTTCTCAGGTGTAGGAGCTCGGTGAAGTGCCCCAACGAACGGTAGACCGACGATCAATTAGCATTTCGTCGGCAACCCGATGTGGAAAAACACCCTCCAATAGATCGCCCTTGTGATCGTTCCGAGCCACAAGATGAGTACCCGACCCTGCCAAAGGCGAAAAATGGGGTCAGGAGTTGCTTGATTTGCTTATGGTGCAGTTTGGAACATTTTAAGAAATTATCGTAAATGACGAATTAAGCATCATACCCTGCCCTACTATTGACCTTATCTAAAATTGCTCTCACCTTCAAAGTGTGCATGCTGATGCTTAACTGAAGAATAGAGACATCTAACGCTGGAGCATCATCATAATTATCATCATACCCTTGTCCCGCCTACGGCGCGGTCGGCCCTCCATTCCCGTCTGTCACCCACCAAGCTCTCTTCAACCTCACAGGTTGCGATGTCCTTACGGACCACCTGTTCCCACGTTTGTTTTTTTAGGAGTCACCTCTAAAATCTGCGTTCCCGTAAAGGACCGGATTGGTTTGTTCGTTGGTGTTTTAGGGCCCTTTAACTACAAGGTCATTAGAGCCCCGTCCACAGCGTAGTCTAATGCCACGATTTTGAACGGACTAGCTCCTCCTCCCCTCTTCTCATCACATATCCACAGCACCTCAATCTATTTTCCCGCATTTTTTCCGCGATATCCACCAACCCCTGACTACCTCTAATGTACAGTAAGTACTTCATTCAATTTCAGCTACTTCATAAACCTGAACTGGTTTCCCTTGACACTAGTTCTATCACGAAGGCGGCAATCCCAGAACTTCATAGAATGGCACATCATCTTTATGTCTCTGTGGTTGTCGCATATTATTGGTAAAGTGAATTAATAACAGAATTTTGTGGTTTCAATTAAGATGAGTATATACTCAATGCCAGCACTTAAGGGACAGTAAACAGTTGATTGTAACAGGTTAGTTCACTTTATATTTGCTCAACAGTTAGGGCAATACCCTGGTTCTGAGGATGGCTGTATGCGTTGGACAATCCAGTTCTCGTCTGATCACTGAAATTAAGTAACGCAACCCCATCTAGTACTGACATGGGTGGCCGCTTGGGAAAACTGGGTACCGCTAACACCCAAAAATCGTCTTATTAGTGTAGTGTCTGTGCAGACTCTGCATTAGATTACGCAATGGACGGGGCTCTAATGACCTTGTAGTCGAAGGACCTTAAAACACCACCGAACTAAAAGGATGCTGGCATGGGTGACTGCTTAGGAACATTGTGTACTGCTAATACCCAAATCGTCGTAACAGCGTAGTGTCTGTGTAGACTGCATTACAACTACGCAGTGGACGGGGCTCTAATAACCATTGTAGTTCAAGAGCTCTAAAACACCAACAAAACAAAGTGGGACGTGTTGCCTTTAATGTTTTAAACTACTTAGAAGTTGTCACCAGACGTTGCTGTAATTATGTCTTTTTACTATCCGATATTTGTAAAGTCAAATGAAGAATATCGTACGTCACCGTTTTGTTTATTTTTTTTTGTTAATTTGTTGATTTTTGTAGCTTTAATTTCACAAACCATGCATTATGTAAATTTTATGTAATGGATATTCTTATCAATTTTATTTGCGATAAATTTTAATTACATGGTTTCTTAAAGAAAATGAACCATTCCTGATATTTAGTCGACAATATCAAGTTTTAAGCATTGTGACATCATTTTTTTTTACGAATGTAACTCCTCCTCCTTTCCACTACTACTAACACGTTTTCCACCTATAAAAGGGGTTTAATTATTAAACATCAACCTGTCTGCTCATGTGCCATCACTCTTAACCCGTTTCCCGTCTACATAGGGTTGGGTACCCATTTGTCTCGCCGATATCGGGAGCAAACGAGTGAACTGAGGCTAGTATGCCACAGCACCTGCTTATTTCTGAAGTAGTGCCGTTCACCTGCTCCTCTGGGGTCACCACTGCACGGAAAGGGACTCTGATTGTAAGTGATAAAAATATGGATGTTAGCTGGCAAAATTCCCTGTTGTAGAAGCTCACCCTTTTGTAGTCAGGCCAAAGTTAAATAAGGCAACTTGGCTACGTAAAAATACCGTCTAACAGTTAACCCTAGTGGACCTGGTGCAAAGGGGACGAATGAGTACTCATTTCTGCAATAGATGGGGAAAGGGCTAGGAATAATGATGATGCACTTGAGCTCGAGAGGCATAGGTTCGCACTTGGCAGTGACGTCGCTAGGGTTGGCGCCACCCGGTGCGGTGACACCATGGTGTCACTCTCCCCTCTCCCGAAAAAAGGCGCTTCTTCTGCTTTGGTGTCACCCGATTTCTCATGGCGCGAGTGGTGTCACTCGGTGCGGCCTGCATTCCCCCCTAGTGACGCAACTGACTGAAGGCGGAGGTCTGTGGGTCTCTCTTTAAGTGACGATCTAAAGAAGCGTAACTTCCGTCAGATAGATGGTGAAAGCAGTGGTCCCATGTGTATGAAATGTCATCAGCCCGTCCTCAAACCCCCTCCCTGAATTCTAGATCGGATAGAAATCACGATCTGATGATGATGACAATGACATTTATGGTCGTTCAGCGGTACACTAGATTTATTCTTCTGGCATTTTTATTTCACTATCAATCAAGATATTTCTGTTCAGGGGTAAGGGGAAGGGGCACTTGTTTGGCATCTCTACCCCTTGATCGTGGAAACCACGCCTTCATATCTCTATTTTGATCGGAAGAGCTAGCTTAGCATCTTACAGGAATGTGGGTCTTTGGAAATTCTGCGATGTGATCGAATCTGTTCCTCTGCTCTCCTCCCCTTAACGCTACCCCAACCTTAATGTTGATGATAGTAAATCCTAAGTAGAAATATAATTTCTGTTTGAATAGAATTCTTCTCTCTCTCTCCTGCCCCACTTTCCCTATCGTCTTTGAAATTGCTTATTATCTGTCATCGTGTCTGTTTCTTCATCTTTGGCCTCGTCTCTCCGACTTTGATCATTATCATCTACTTAAATTCTTCTCCTTCTTCTTGAGCACAATGGGTTACTTTGTCGAATTACTAGTTTTTAAGAAACCTACCTTCAAGAGAAAAAGAAAATAAATAAATAATCATAAGACATCTCCTTTCAGTAACTAAGTATATCCGAATCACCATTGGAGATAAAAATGATAACCCGCCCATCTTCGAAAAGTCGTTGTACGAGGCCACTGTCTGCGAAGATGCTGACCTTTATTCCATTGTCCTGACCGTTACAGCCATTGACAAAGATCAGTGTAAGTAATAAGGGGGTTTTCTCCCCATGTCTTTCTTTTTTTCTTTATAATTCTAGTGACCAAATTCATACGAATTGGTATCGCTGACAAAAACGACAATCCACCATTCTTTGATAAGGCCCTTTACGAGGCGGAAGTGGACGAAAATGAGGACATCCAACATACTGTAATTACAGTGACCGCCAATGATCGCGACGAGTGTAAGTATATATCAAGCCGCCTCCCATCCCCGTTTTTCCCCTGCCTCCCATGTCACCATGGATGCACGTTGTCCGTTGTCGATGTGCGTGCGGTTATTCAGTTTGTGATGGTTTTCTGACGTCATGCGACCGATCTGTATTTGAAGATTGTCATAAATAGCGAGGACTTTATTCAGCTATTCTTTGCTGATATTTTTGGACTTTCCTTTCTCTTCCTCTTCCGCTGCCCCTCGACTACATACTTAAAGAGGCTGAGCACCAAGCTGACATGTGTACAACACCTTAATCTTACCTAATTTTGTCCAGGCTGCCATCTTCTGTTATTGGAGAGTTCCCTTCTTAGAGAAGTGAAGCCTTGGAGCATTAGGTCTTGAGTCACCTCATTCATACGGAGTGGCACTAAATGAGGCACCCTGCACAGAATACGATCAAAAATGCCCTTAGCTCATATCACTTGGGTTCAGCCAAAAAGAGTCCACCCTAGCCTCATTTTCCTCCCTGTCCATGTTAATAGCGGGAATCAGTTCTGCTTTATTCGGTCGTGTGACGTCATTATCGTCATGGAGAAAAATGATAGCCTTCTTTATACGTCTATTCTGCATTATTTTCGGCTTGATGTTGCCCTCCCAACCTCTCCCTGGTTTTGTACGCTAGTTTATTTTGGTGGATTATTTTGTTTTTTGTTCAGTGTTTTATTTAAAACTTTTTTTTGTTGTTGCTAAAACCAGAATGTTGTTGTTGTTGTTGCTGTGTCCAATGTTTTTATTTCGTGTAGTGAGTTTTGCGTATGAAAATGTGCTTTTGCATAATTTTTTGTGTTATCCGCCGACAGGTGATGACCATAATGAGGTAAGTACATACCACACTTTGAAACGTTCATTTAAGCTACAAAATGTGACATGTGCCAGCAACGTGTATTAAGCCCGCCACACACGATCAGTTTGGTGTGTCAGTTCGGTGTGTGCACATCGATGTGTTGAATTTGGTGTGAAGGAATGAATTGCCCACACACTATCAGTTTGGTATGTGACGTACTTATGTTCCTTTTCGTTAAACGTCATGTGACGTCATTTGTTTGTCCACATCAACCAGTAATTCTATCGTTACCATGGTGCAATTTTTTTAAAGATGACGTTTATCCATGTTTGGGCATGCGCAGAACAAAAAAAATGAACAACTGATGTGAGCAACCCCACATACGCTCACTTCGGACTGACGTCAGTCCGAACTGACACACCGATGTGATACAATTTCTTCACACCGTCAGTTAAAATTTTTGGTGTGAGCAAAAACTTTTTTTGCACACACACCAAACTGACGTGTGTGGCGGCCTTTAAACGATATGGTATCCATAGTAACGGACGGACGTCATTCGGGACGTAATGTGAAATGCGCGTGAATTTGTTCTAAAAAAATTTGAACTAGAGCACACGTGTTTTTTTGTTATGATATGCTATTTCAGACAAAACTGTTGTAGAAATTCTACCTTCGATTTGCATACCAGAGACCTACTAACCCTTTTTTCTTGCCCCGCAGTAGAGAAAGGTTCAATCGATTTTTAATTATATTTGCGAAAGAGTTACTAGGTTTGTAGAAGAAACTTTGAAGTACATTTTGCCGCTATCTCACGTAACATGCACACTAGACTACCCATAATGATAGGCTAATTATAATAAGCATGCTTGCGAAAGGGTTATTTTTTAAAAAATAGCAAAGCTGAAAGTGTCATTTACAAGGATAGGAACTGCTTGCCTCAGGGTTGTATGCAAATTCAGCATCTCTAGTTCGCTAGGTATCACACATCACCACTATTAAGGCAAACATGGATGGTTATTACGTTGGTAATAAAGCTTACGTCATAACTTTAAATTAGGGTCCTAGTTGAAATGGTATGGGTTTTTTTTTCTTGAAAAAGATTGCAAACATGCTCCATGCTATCTTTAGTGTTGAAAGATGATAATCTTACTAGTAAAATTTCTCTAGCTCTGATATTATACTTTTGACTCGGGGTCAAGCACAGCTTCAGATGTCAATGAACTTTTCTGAAACCCTTTAAGGGTCCTATGTGATGACATCAGTTCTCCTTCAAAGAAAGTCAATCAGATTGTTGCAATAGTAGTTACTTAATTCGTTAGCAGAAGTCTGTTTGATAAAATGGCTGATAACGATCACTTCCGATTAAGAAATTGGTAATTTTTTTTTAAGCGTGACCATTTCTTTTCTTCACTTTCTTTCTGAGATTGATAGTTAAGTTTTATGTCCACTGTATTTTTAAGTGTTGGACCGAGGAAGAATCGACACCAGAATGACCAACCTCCTGTCTCGTTTAGCAAAGATCTATCTTCCTGTCGGTCATATTAAAACTCTGAAGTCGTTTTTCTTCTCTCTCTCGCTCTCTTTCGGAAAATTGACATTTTCAGTAAATTGAAAAAAAAAATGTCGTAGGTTGGTGATGTGTGGTTATTTTTTTGACCGAGTCAAGTAATTCAATTTCTTCTTAGGTCTTTGGCCACAATTTAAATAAATGTGCACTTTTGGGTAAAGCTGGTTGTCTCTTCTTATCTTCATCGCATCATCCTTTACCTCTCTTCTCATTAGTTGAAGCCCATTCCTAATAAGAAATTAATTTAGTTCCTAAAAAGGGACCTTAATAAAACCCTACCGTCTATTACCCCCTTCTATTAAGATATGCCGTGGGCAATAACCTCTAAGCCCTAAAGTACAGTCGTTTCCAACGAAGGGCTTTTTCAATTATGATGGATGGAGCTGAAAAGCCAGTTTTAGTTACGGCGCTTCATAATCGATACATATTGATACATTTTTTGTGATCAAAATAAAATAGATGGTTGGTATACTTATCAGAAATGACACTTGCTAAATCGTGTGCTGACTATGCAGGTTGGTTTTTATGCCCTTTGAAAGCTTTTTTTTATAAGTGTGTGGTCGCGTTTTGTGGCCGGTCAATCATCAGTTGACACCATGAACTATGGGAGCGGCTTTATAGCTTTGGACGCGCCAGTCCTCGTCTGACCACACAAATTAATCAACGCAACCCCAGCTAGTACTAGCATGGGTGGCCGCCTGGGAACACTCGGTACCGCTAATATGAATATGTAATCCTTTGTGACGGATACCTTGCTAGTGAGATTTTTCATGCTAGACCCATATGCCTTAATCTCCACCAGCACCCTAGCAACACCTTTGCCTTTCGCACCCATTCCAGCCGCTCCACCCCAACACCCACCACTCCCAGAACCTCTTCCAATGTGGATTATTTGTTTGTTTGCTGGTGTTTAAGGGCCCTTCAACTAAAAGGTCATTAGAGTCCCGTCCACTGCATGTTCTTATGCAGAGACTGCACAGACACTACACTAATGCGACGATTTTTGGGTATTAGCAGTACCCAGTTTTCCCAAGCGGCCACCCATGACAATACTAGCTGGGGTTGCGCTGCTTAACTTCAGTGATCAGACGAGAACTGCTGTGTCCAACGCAGTTCGCCGCTCACTTCCAATGTGGAGGTTCCCCAACCCCCCTCCTGCAGTTTTCCAGCGCTGAACATGCCAGTATGACATGCCTGACATCCTCCACTTGATCCCCACATAATCCACAGCCCTCATCTCCACCTGAGATCTTTGCCATCCTCTGTTTCGTCTCCAGTGACCCAGCTCTTGCCCGAAACAGAAGTGAGCTCTCCCACGTATTGTCATGGATTACCTCACTCTATCTTAAGCTTGTTCCCATACACCCTCAACGTTCTCTTCGCCGCCCTTCCCTCCATACTCTGACGCCACTTACCTAACCCCATTCCTTAACTTTGTCCTGTACGAGTCTTTGCGTTGTTGTTGCCCTCTCGTCACCCTCCCTGGGGTGAGTGTTATGCCTATCTCCCTAATGACAAAAAAATCGTCGTAACAACTTGTATTTGTGCTGACTCTGTATTAGAACTGTGTCTGTGCAACCTCTGCATAAACACTACGCTGTTGCGACGATTTGGGGTATTAGCAGTACCCAGTGTTCCCAAGCGGTCACTTGCTTAATTTCAGTGATCAGTCAATAACTTGTGTGTCCATCGCAATACAGCCGCTTCTTAGCGTCGGTGGTGGAATAGTTCCTCAATGAATCAAAATAGGGCGACGATAAATAAGCATAGGAGTTGTAGATTAGATTGGCAACCGGCTGGGTCCTACAAAAGGAACAAAAATAAGGCATCCGATCCTAACATAGGCGGGAAAGAGGGTTAATAAAGATATTACTATATTTCAGTCTGGCTTCAGTGGGATAATTTGCAGTAAGGTTTCGTCCCCTGTTCGAGGGTGGTGGGTGTGGTTTCGTGTCACCAAGGCGACCTGAAGTCCTGAAGTACACCTTTCTTTCTCAGATGCAAAGTGAATTTGTATGGGGTCTCCTGACCTTAAATGACTTTTGAGCATTCAAATCTTTTTATAATCGTAATGTGGAGGTAAATTAAATTATATACAGCGAAAATTACAGAAATATAATATAAATTTTTTTTAGTTTGCTGTTAAATCTTTAATAATGGAATTTCCTGCAGCCTGATAATCATACATTTTTTTTCTTCCTGAAAAGTAGATATTTGTAAGATGCCGTAATTTTATTTAAGCATCATTTAACAAAAATTTATCAAGTCGTGCATTTGTGACGCCATTATATCGTAGCATCATTCTGGTAGACGACAGACGGGAGGAAAAGATAAATTTCCTGTAAGGGTGTATTTCTTTTTTTTTATTATTTAGGTGTCTTGAGATGTCACCCTTCGTCGCCTCTCGACAAAACATTAAAAAAATGCGATTCACGAGGGATATAAAAATAGGAAACAGTATTTTAAATATTTCAAAAATGCTGAGTTGAATGTTCATATGTGAAGTGTGCAGCTGACACGCCGCAATTGAACCAAGTTTGAATATAAAAGTAGTTTGTGGCCTGTGTAGGTCTCCTAAGATTCTGCTTCCAGAATAAAGATTTATTCTTGGGCATTTTTTTTTATCTTTTACACCCTAGTGGATATTTGTAGTACATATATTTTTATATGTTAGCGTAGTTTATGGGAAAATTACTGAACAGGATGTCCGATTTCTGGTTGACGACCAAATTCAGTTAGTGAACGAAATTTGACAACATCATTTGGCTTGATTTATTTCATATTTTAACGTCAGTCTTTCTACTTATGAGGTCGTTTACCGACTTCAAGGGGGTTGACAAGGACCTACATCTTCTATAGAGTATATAAAATCTTACAGCATCTTTACGTCTTAATAAGGGCCGTCTTATCCATTATGTTCGGTAATTAGGGTCCACGAAAACAGGACTAGCAAATTGGTGTTGGGAAGAGGGAAGATATTTTCATCCACTTTTAGAAGTGGAAATGTCTGTTTTTGTTTCGATGGTGTTTTTAGGGCCCTTCAACTACAAGGTCATTAGAGCCCCGTCCTCTGCATAGTTCTAGTGCAGAGACTGCATAGACTAATGCGACGATTATTGGGTATTTTAGTAGTACCCAGGTTTCCGAAGCAGCCTGGTGTGTCCAACGCAATAAGTCGCTCCCTGGAAAAGTCTAGAATTACTGCTTTAGGGCTAGGAACTTCAACCTACTCATTACCTAGAGTCTTTCTAAGACTCCAGTCTTAGTTTTAGATATTCTCCCCCTTCAGGTCCTTGAAATGCAACATCGTTTTCCGTTTCCACCAGGTCCTTCTGAACTCATGGAATTGCAGACTGCAACTGCCCTTGTGAAGGAAGGGTTGTCTTTACTCCCCACCCCAACGTGGTTCTCTTCGTCTGAAATCTGCCTTGACCAAAGCTGAGCTTAAGAGTTATACGTATTTCCTAGTGACCTAAGGAAATAGATTGTTTGTTTGCGCCACAGGTGATATCGTGAGCACCGCATGGCAGCTAGGTCTGCAGTGACCGTAATTTTCATATGAAACAGAAGGGATTAGGGTCGCCCAAATCCAAGAATTTTCTCTACCCAGACTTCTTGCTGTTTAATGGTCATTGGGCAACTCACGGAACTTTACCTGGAGTCACTTTTCTGCCTCTGTAAGGTGCTTTAATTTTCTTTTCTCCCTGAGTTAATGGCTCCTAGGACATTATTTACATATTTATTTATTTATACTAAACCCCTCTCCGCCTTTCTCATAAAATAGGATTTTGAATAAATTGGCAAAAGTCTTATATTGGGACCCTAGTGCGCACGTGAATATAGTAGTGTTTTCAAATGGAAATATCATTAACAGCTGCGGTTTTTGTTATTAAGTATCCTGTCTTTATTTCAACTGGGTTTTGGTCTCGGTAATGACTACTTTCAAGGTCTCTTGCAATGAAGTAAAATTTGCATAATCCTTGAATGTTGCTTGCCGAAAAGTTGATGTTTGGAGTCTCTTTTTACCGTTGTTTTTGGTTCGTTTAATAATAATAATTCCCATCTCCAAGTCGTTTATGCAGAACTTGTCGTGTGAATTTTAAATTCGCTTATCTGAATGATACTAGAGTCTCGTGGGTAATTTAGAGAAAAAATAGCCGTATACAGCACACCAAAACATCAAGAAATTGTTCCTCCTTAAGACGTTAGTAACTATGCATTAGTTGCATCTACGTGACGACAAGTTGGGTTTGTCGGCATTATTTAGATATTAATGGCTTAATTTTTGTACTTCTCTCCCTATACAAATTTGCACAAATACGTTCCATTTATCGATTCTCAATGGCGCAGATGAGTACCCCCATGCAGGTTGACGATGTCGCAAAACGTTTGGCCGAATTCTTGATGCCCCAATCTGACACGATTAACATGGGTGTAACTGCTATCAATAAATCTATGGCAGAGAGTTGGCTGTTTCATTCAGCTTCCTGTCTTGAGACACTCTTTGGTGGCGCATTGGTAGTGTGCCGCAACTACTTTGTATGTGGTTCTCGGTCACCAGAGGCCTTTAGTGAGTCTGCCATCGGATGGGAAGTCAAGCCGTGACCCCGTGTAGTAAGTTTTAACACCTGCATGTATATAAACCCTTGAGTTAAATATACCTGTAGTTGTAGGAGCCTGTAGTTGTAGGAGCCTGTAGTTGTAGGAGC
>JAAFCE010006156.1:11729916-11778574 GCA_013389805.1 Trigoniulus corallinus
TGTAGTTGTAGGAGCCTGTAGTTGTAGGAGCCTGTAGTTGTAGGAGCTGTAGTTGTAGGATACCCTTCAGTTGTAGGAGCTCGATTCCCCTGGCCGGTGGTGGAAAAGTGCCCCAACGAATCAATTTTTGTTGATTGATTCGTTGGTGATTTCGGACCCTTCAGCTACAAAGTTCATTAGAGCCCTGTCCACTGCATAGTTCTATAGTAGAAGCTGCACAGACGCTACTCTGACGCGACGAATTTTGGATATTAGCGGTACCCAGTTTTTCCAAGCAGTCACCCATGTTAATACTAGCTAGGGTTGCGTTGCTTAACTTCAGTGATCAGACGAGAACTGGTGTGTCCAACGCATTAAGACACTCCCCCGACTAATCAAGATAGGCCGATGATAAATAAGCATAGATGTTGTAGCATTTGTTGTCAGCCATCTGAGTAAAATGCCGTCCGACGCATCGTTCTTTTGTCC
The DNA here is from genome assembly GCA_013389805.1 of Trigoniulus corallinus. Lineage (NCBI taxonomy): Eukaryota > Metazoa > Arthropoda > Diplopoda > Spirobolida > Trigoniulidae > Trigoniulus > Trigoniulus corallinus. The sequence goes on from JAAFCE010006156.1 coordinate 11,730,385, forward strand.
TAATGGGACAATAATAGGCACCCGACCCTGCCATAGGCGAGGAAATGGTTAATGCCCTGGGCTTATGGCACAGTTACGATTATGGTAGTGGCTGGTCCTCTAGTGGCCTCTCGTCCCGTTGTTGATAAATGGTACATTACTTGTTGGCACAATTTCAGGTGCTGAGAAGCCCGCGTTAAAGGAAGCCCTTGGAACATTTCTAGGCGTCTGTCAAGAGAATCGTCCTGCAAACCTTCCACTCTCCAATGCTGCAACTGGCAACAGCCCGGACGTTTTTTTTATTGTGGATTCGGCAGGTCCTTTTGGTGTTTCCCTGTAACCTCTTCACATTGGGTTTTTATTTGACTTTTGAAGGGATTTGTATGTTTTAATTACATCAGATCTAGGTTTTTCCTGTTGGTTAATCGACCATTTGGGTCTTGGGATACAAAGTCATTGAGGTAATTTGATTAACGACGAGATGACTGTAATCATGACTTCATTTGCGCCGAACACACTTTTATGTGGCCTTAAATGGGATACTTGGGAGACTAAAATGGAGTTTTATTTCAGGGTTGAAGTACTAAATAGATCCTCCAGTGGCTCATCCTTGGCTCTTTTTTTTGTCTCCTTTTCATTTCTTGCTACTCTTGATTGTAACTTTGATAAAGCACGTCATTAATCCTAGATCCCATCTACTTGATTGTCCCAGTTGTGTATCTTCATGGTTTTTAGTACCTCCTTTTTGTGCACGTGTCTGTCGTCTGGTAGCCAAAGCATCATCGTCTTCATCTTTCTAGACTTGATTTAATAGGTTACATTTCAATTCTAATTATCTGTTGCATAATTTAAATGTTTGAACATCTCTCAATATTCATTAGTTTTGCGGTTTTTCTAGGATTTTTTCGGCAGTTGCAACGTACATGAGAAATTATTGTCTTCTGTCTTTTAATCGTAGAGATCTCTTTTGGTATTAAATCGCTTAAACTTGTGTCACATTAGTTTAATATATTTTTGACTATAACGACATCGTACCTCCTCACCCCTCTCCTTCTTCTTGCCGACTTCTTATACAAGAAAAAAAAGCGGTATCCTTACACTCCTACCAACCACTTACGATACTACTGTCATTAATAAGAGTGAAATTTACATAATTGCCCTAACTTTAAAGTGAGAAGTGCATTTCTGTTCTTCATATTGACATATAAATTGCCCCATTAGTGACTCCCATTCGTGATTCGGAGACATTAGGCCATTTTTGTGAATTGAGTGTCTCGCCCTGAATGAAAGTCACACAAATCTTGTTAATGTCTTACATGTACTTCATGTCATTTGATTTAAGTTGTTTCCGTGTATGAGGTCGGAAAGCCGAATTTCAATAATCAGTATTGAATTTTTTTTATTAAATTCTGTCAGGAATTAATTTTGTAGTTGAAGGAAGGGGTCTGCTTTTTACTGGGGGCCAGGCAAGACTTTTCCATGTAGCAGTGATAGTGCAATAGTTGACTGAATACTGAATTATTCAGGAAAATTTATCAACGCTCGAACTGGGAAACGGCTTCATACATGTCTGGCATTTTCCAATTTGTGCATTTTTAACTTTGAGTAACGATAGGGTTCTTCGGCGTAAAATGACACCATTAACGCCCATAGGACCCAGGATTTTCATCTCATTCAACAGAAGGTCGCGCGTTTTCTTTTTTCAGCATGCTGACAACTGGATTGAACCCAGTGCTCTAGTAGTAACACACTATGGTTGCAGCAACCTAGGCAGGCGTTCTAAGTGAGATGGTCAATCTTCTGACAACCGTTTCCACTTTGGTCAGAGACAAAGTTATAATCTGGAGTTTCAAATTCAGGTGAACGCAGTGGCGGATGTGAAGCTGCTTAGTGCCTAAAAATTGCAGGCCCCTGACAACCAGAGGTGCAAACCGTGGGCTTCTTATCTCTTTCCCATGATTCGTTACTGTTGTGCACCACAGCCAGAGTCTGCATTTTTTCAGTTGGACATTCGTTCGTGATTATTATTCTGCTTTGGTAGGCTCGATCCGGGCTAAAGTAGGTGTGAGGTCTTTTTGAGCCCATATAATGCCACCTGCGCATTAAGCAGCCTTTCATCTCACGAAAGAGATAGTTGTAGATCAGAAAGGTGCCAGATGAAAGCTCACTCACCCTGATGCCAACTAATGCCCATTAGTACCTTATTTGTTTTGTGTTGTTTAAGGATACAAGACTACATTGGTCATTATTCTCCTGAATGGAGTAGTAGTAATATGGACCCTTGTAGGCACCACACTGTTACGAGGATTAGGTATCAGCAGTACCCAGTATTCCCAAGTGGTCACCCATCCTTGGACTACCTGGGTTTGCATTGCTTAACTTCAGTGATCGGACGAGAAGTGGTGTGTCCAACGCACCATTACGGGCAACCCTGTATGAGGAAATTAAGCCCTTTTCATATTTGGGCTGGTTGTTTTTGTCATTGACATTTTATTTTGCACGTCAAAGTTGATTTTAATATATTTCTTTCTGCCAAGGTTTTTGTTCAGAAGACTTTCAGAACGTGTTAACGAGAGCTGATTGATTTCTGAGGCTGATTTTTAAGTTCAGTAAAATTATGGCCATTTTCTGGCGAGTTTAATGCTAGTAGTGTGTGCACAGTGTGCATGATGACTTCCTTCTTTCTCTTGCCGTCTTTTGCTCTCTTTCTCCACTTTAATGGTCAGTTTTTCATTTCTAGCATATGTGACATTTCTACATTTTGGGGAAAGGGAGTTTATAGGCGGTTGGCTCTGGGGGTAAGGAGACTGTGCAGAATGCACGTTTATGTCCCTCTTGAGCTGAATAAATGTGGCATTTATCTTTCTTTGCCTTATTTGCGATTAAAGATAGTTTGAAATATATTTTTCCTCTCTCTCTCTTTCTAGTTTTTTGATGAAATTGCTGCTTGCAGTTAGGTATAGTAGGACACATCATCATGGTTCAGAAAGAGGCAAAATTTAGCCTCAAATAGAAATTGGTAGTTTCTTGATTTTTTTTTTCTACACTCTGCTTTTGACAGACAGGTTTCTATCTGTCATCTTCTACATTCTGCCCTTTCTCTACACGTTGCTTTCTTTGCCCAATAATCATCTTCCTGGGTCCTTCTCCTGCTCATCCTTCGTCTTCATCTCTTTTTTTTTCTTACCATACTATTTTTTTTTATCTGTTGCAGACATTTTATATCATTTATCCGTTCTCACAAACATGCACACATTTTTTGTCATTTCTGCTCAAGAAATATTTCAGAGCCGAAATTTCGATCAGAATCGTGACACCCACACACACACACAGTCCATAGAGAATATTGTTGCCAGATTTGACAACTGTTTGAAGAGAAATATTTGACATAACTATTTGAAATAAATTTTTTTTTGCTGCAAAGAAATATTGCCGGTTCAGTCGAACTTATATGTATCTCTAAATGTGATCATTTGGTTGCTCTCTAGTATATTGGTATTATTGAACATTTCTTTTCGGTGATAAATTTTGTTTGTTTGCGTACTTTGTCAACCTAGGGATTAATAGGGAATAATGACAATTTAAAGACTGTTTACTCTTAAGTTGCAGCAGGCTTATTCACAACGTTTAGTCTTTGGTGATTTAATGAAAGCATGTTTACTGTCAAATTAACATTGTTGCAAACATTAGGGGAACATCTTTTTCTTTAAAGAAGATGAGTCTTTAAGTCGTTGATGTTTGTGTTGATAATAATGTCTGTTTATGTTGCACGCAGGCGCGCGAACATACACCCTAACGAAGTTGGCAACATTCAAGTTTCCCTTCACAGTAGTTTCCGACTAATGGCCACACATTTAGAACTGAATGTTGAACAGGATGCTAACTCAACATTGTTTATCTGTTTATCACACCAGTTCTCGTCTGATCACTTAAGTTAAGCAGCGCAACCCCAACTAGTACTGACATGGGTGGCCGCTTGGGAAAACTGGGTACTGCTAATTTCCAAAAATCATGGCATTAGTGTAGTGTCTGTGCAGTCTCTGCATAAGAACTATGCTGTGGACGGGGCTCTAATGACCTTGTAGTTGAAGGGCCCTAAAACACCAACAAACAACAATAACAACGGTCTGTGCATGCACCACGGCACAACAGCGTCATTCAAGGTACTGTACCAATGTGGAAGACCAGTGTTGGCAGCACTGTCATGTCTCCGAAGTTGGGAATTGAACTCAGTACACCTGCGCACCAGGAAGCTAAAGCCATTTGCTGCAATAGCCAACGGCATTCTCGAAGTGGAGTTACCTTGTAGTTCGTGAACCGCACTCTAGATGATGGTCAGCTTTCTATTTTTTGGCCTATATTAGGGATCTTATGAAAGATAAGAAGGGAAATGGTCATCCAAACCACAACAGAATCATCCTCCTTAGCTATTCAATGCCAGTAATCGAGTTGTGGTAGTTCTGACACTTATTGAGTTTCTGTGAAAATGTCAGCAGATTTCTCTTGTATCGTCCAAAAGGCCTTGTGGTCAGCAAAAATCTCCTATTCTGGCCGCGAACAGAACCACTACCGAGAATGAGGGTTCCTGTATATAATGTTGTTCCACGACTACTGAAAAAAATGGCAACACACCAAGTTCTTGACCCTACGAATTTTCGCTGATCGTGTCTTTTTGTACAGAACGAGAACTGACCTTTTGCAAGACGCCTTCTTTGATGAACAGGACTCTGTGTTCTCAAGCCAGTATCTTGACTTCTGGTGATGATGGGCTGTCAATCCTAGATTCGGAGCGAATCTGTCCATTTTGAGTTCAAGAAGCTGTTCAATTTCCGTCCGTGGTCAACCTAAAAGAAATAACTTAATATTGACTTCTGAAGATTAGTACAAGAAAGGAGTCGGCATTGGCGGTCCAGTTCGAAATAGCTTGATCATGACTAGGCCCTGAATTATTTGGGGGGGTGTTGTACTAGAGAGTGGGAATGCAGGTGGTTGGCAGCTCCCGGGGCAAGGGGAGACCGAAGCAGACGTGGGAGCAGGTTGAACGTAAGGATATGGTAGTGTGTGGGGTGGACGGCGACCTTATGGGAGAAAGGCGGGAATGGAGGGCTAGAACCGGAAGACCTAACCCTGCCACAGGTGAGATAAGGGTATGGTGATGATGGAAAGTGCACCTGACATGTCCCTGGTACAACCAACTCTACAAACAAGTCGTGGGGTACATCTAGAGATAAAAAGCTCTTGTTTTCTGACATCCACATGAGTAAATCTGAAAAATTTCCAGCTATAGGAGCTCGCCCTTTACTCCTCCCCACCGGCGTAGGTCAGTTCAAAACTGAGAGACAGGCACTAAATAATACGGTACACAGGCATCTAGGAATTTGGGGAACTGTTAAAGAGTATTTCAGTATCTCGCAGTCGGCTGCGAGAAATGAACCCCTTAACCCGTTAATTTTGGAAATCGGCTAAGCACCCGATATCATAGGTAAAAGGTAACTTTCGTTTACCCCTGCATAAAGATAAATAGACCTAACCTCGCCTCTACATAATGAGTGGTATGTATAGGTCCCAAGACACCTCGAGATGGTACATATTTTTAACAAAAATCTTGGGAGAGGAAACACTAGGTCGATTTTTAGCGCATAATTGCTACCTAGGGATGATGGATGATTTAATAAGAAAAGTGTTATCAAATGGATAAAAAAACAAAATTAAGTTATTGTTTTTGCGTCTTAAATCACTGACTTTTGGCTACACCCACCCCCACACTGTTTGTAAGGGGTCCTAAAGGGACTTTTACATTATGTTGTTGTTATTTTATTAGGATTTCCGTCTTCATCTCAAAATAAATACGGTGGTAGATTTTCCTAGAAATCTAAAATTGAATTTTCTTAGCTTTGTAGAGGTCATTTTACGAAATTGATATCTGCAGATAAATCTGACTGCACTACCCGACCACACCTGGGTACTAGTACCAAATTAGAAATATCCTACTTTGCCCTACTTGGGCTTTTCATGTTAGAAATATTTCTTCTATTCAATTTCGGAACTGAATAGGTCCTTCTGAATCAATATTTGAAGTCCTAAAACATTTTTTTGTGACGGTTGGCCCACTGAGTAACCTCGTTTCTCTTTTTGTTAACCCTTGGCCGTGTGTTCCTTAGTATTCACTCTTAACAGAGGAATTTAGTAGCGTTAGCATGCTCGACTCGTGAACGAGCATATTGGCCGCTAGTTCGATTCTAACCGAAGTGATCGGTTTCTTTCTCGAGCGAGAGGGATGGAACCCTCAAGTGAGACTTCCGTTGACTGAGAGGCAGGCAAAGCTGTGGTCCCTTGTCGAGTGCACGCAAAAGAGCCCTTTTTTCATTACCTTTTACGCGAAACGTATAGATCGGACCAAAATGGTGCAGCCAAGTTGCATTGGACACACCAGTTCTCGTGAGATCACTGAAGTTAAGCAGTGCAAGGCAACGTTAGTACCAACATGGGTGGCTGTAAAGAACGTTCGGTGCTGCCAATTTCCCCCTCCTACGTCCTCTTAATCTACCTCCTCATCTCCCGCAAGCAGCCTCCTAAGGGCTTGGCCTGCTATGGCTGCTTGGCTTACTCACCAACCCATGAAATTAATCAAATCAGAGCTCGCCCCTTTCTGGTGTCGGTGGTAGAAAGGTGTCCCAACAAATAAGAATAGGCCAACAGCCCACATGATCCCCATGTGTTTCTGGATCCACCGAGACAAATGGGTATTCGATCTTGATGCTGCCAGGGAAATTGTAAAAATTAATAATGAGTTACCCAGAGTACCTGTAATGGGGAGTTAGGTGAGGTCCAATTGTACATGTATATATGTAGCTAGTACCACCGTTGGAGGTCCTTTGAAAGGGCTAATGTCTTTTGTGACTGAAATGGTGCAATAAATAATTCAACACACATCACTCAGCATCCCTGTTGTGCTTTTGCTTTTTTAGTTCTTACCTGACATAATCTAGCAGCCATTATAGAAGTATTGTCCAGTTTAGGAATTTATGGTGAATTATTTACGTTTACACCTTTAATGGTGTCTGCGTGTGTTCTTTAAGTAGTTTTGAAGACTGGTGCCGGCCTCGGTTATGATCCCCACGTGGGGAGCCCTATTGTTTCTTGAGCTGCTAGTGAGCAGGTTTTATCCCAGCAGGTGGTTTCTATCCGGATAGGTATTTCTTCTCATGTGGAAGATAAATCCGGTACCCATTATATGAGATTGGGCTCAAAATTACCTTATGTAAGGGGCCCCTTTTTAGATGCGAATGCTGCGCTACATGACTGGGGTGTCACGAACCGACAGAGTCCGAAATGATTGTTAGAGGTAGCCTGAGGGTGGGAGACATCGCGGAAAAGATGAGGGAGAAGCGGTTGACGTAGTATGGGCATGTGATGAGGAGAGGAGGAGGAGGAGGAGCTTATTATGTCCATTATGGGTATGCATGTGATTGGGGGGGCACCAGGGGTAGGGGAAGACCGAAACGGACGTGAGAGCAGGTGGTGCAGAGTGACATGGAGATGTGCGGTTTTTTGGTTGGTTGGTGTTTAAGGTCCCATCAACTACAAGGTCATTAGAGACCCGTCCACTGCATAGTTGTAGTGCATAGTCTTCACAGACACTACACTAATGCGACGATTATTGGGTCTTAGCAGTACCCAGCTTTCCCGAGCGACCACCCATGTCAGTACTAACTGGGCTTGCGTTGCTTACATTCAGTGATCAGACGAGAACTGGTGTGTCCAACGCAACTCGCCGCTCCCGGAGATGTGCGGGGTGGAGAGGGACTTGGTGGGGGATAGGCGGGGGTGGAGGATAAGAACCCGCAAACCCGACCATGCCGCAAGCGGGGGGAGGGTATGATGATGATGATGAAGGGGACCCTTTTTACACAAGAAACGCAAAGATGTCTGTAGGATTATGTAATAGGCACTTGTGCCAAAATTTGAACTTGACCGTTGCTTCTTTTGACGCCGCTTTTTGACTTATTATCTTCATGCTCTTTGGTGTTTGGCAGAGTGCGGTGCCAACGTGTCATATTACACTGGAACCTGGCCGATGACCCTGTGTAGTGTTGGGCCACAGTTTGAACAAACCAACATGTCCCCACCCCATTTTCTCTGGTTTATGGGATAGTTTATCTCTCTGCATATATAGGATGCCATTCTGTTGGAGGTCAACAAAGTGATGTATGGTTTTTAGAAACTGAGATCATAGTGTCACCTCTTTCTTCTTGGACTTTTATCTCAAGAAAACATCTGCTGGTTAGACCCCCCTTCTTAAGGAAATATGGTGACCTTTATTTGGATTCGGATTAGGATTGACTTCGATGGTTATTTAGTCTGCGTATATGCACATTTGACATGGTAAGATTAAATAAAAGGAGTAAGGTGATAGGAACCAGGTTCGCCATAGCGTTACTGGTCCTTTGACATTTTATTAAATATCTCCTTTCAACATTTACAGGACCTGGTGTGTGCCTTATCGAAAATTATTTTGTCTTAGGCTCAGACATCAGTGACACGTGTTTAAGTTCAAATTCTTATCTGTTCTTTGCCAACTATACAGCAGTGCAGTATGGTCCTAACCTAACATCCTATATGCATTAAGGACCTTTACTTTCTTTTATAAATGTTTAAAAAAAACTATTAATAATTTTTAATGGTTAAAGTCTTGCAAATGTCAAAGGTTCTTCGCCTCTTCATTTTCATCTTATCGTCTTTAAAGGACTTTTCTAAGATGGCATAGAGTAGTAGTCGTTGTTGGTGTAATTGCATTTGCACACAAGTCTAGCTATGGCGTTTTTTTATTTCTGAGTATATGTAGGGCAAAAATGCATTGTGTATATAATTTTAAAAATTCCATTATTTATAAAATGTGTTTTATAAACTGTCGCACATAACATTTATTTAATATATTTTGTTTCTTTTTCTGTTCCGCTTTTCATTTCTGTGATACGTTAGCCCTTTTCAAAGGGTTTAATAGAGTTGCTATTGTTTGTTTGGAGTGCCTTTAATGTGGGAATCTGGACCAATCAATAATCTTTATTGTTAGTGCGTTTTGACATTTCTAATAATTAAAGTTCAGTCAGTACGTTTATAGGGCCTTTATAAAATTTTAAAAAAAATGTATATCGGTCTTCTTAAATTTCTCCACTTCCGTTCATCCCATCAACTTTTCCTATTGTTACACGTGTCAAGTAGTTCCATAGAAAATAGTAGAAAGTGATGAATGGGATTCGGCAACAAAACGTGTAACTGGTAGTAGGACCTCCTTCATTGAAGTGCCATCTTTTATTTCCTGATTTGAACTTCCTTTTATCTTGTAAGTCATTTTAGAGTCTTAGATTAATAACTCTACTCACATTAACTTTAATCTCACGTGTGATCAAAGGCTAGTTTCATTTTCTGTTCAGTTTACCCAGTATCATTCATTTATCGTCAAATTTCTGTTTTTTTGTTTCTTTACTGGAGCCCAAATAGTCGAGACTTATGAAAACGGGACAGTGATAAGTCCCATCCATCAAAAACTATACGGTAGACCCTCAACATTCTCGAACTCTTCCCCCCCATTTAGCTTTCTCCAAATAATAACTCAGTAATATCCAAAATCCATGAAACATGACTTTTGTCCCATTTTGTTCATAAAAAGGGAGAACCGGAAGTACTTCTCAAACGTTAGGCAAACATAAGTGGCATTTCTCAGTTCTATTTTCACTATCGAAATGTCTGGACTGTCCTCGTGTCATCATCATCATCATACCCTTATCCCGCCTGTGCCAGGGTCGAGTCTGCGGGTCCAATGAAAATGCTGTTGACTGGGGGACACCCCAGCCAGGCGTCTGGAACTGGCAGGAATATTGACTGGGTTGTCTGTGGGAGGATGTCTGCCTACCCCACTTGTTCAAACATCGCGTTATAGAACCATAATAGAAACTTTGGCAGGTAAATTAATGCTTTGTTGGTTATAATATTGCATGGTGTCTGACCAGTTGCACAATAGAAATAAGCAACAGGGATATTCCAGACCGCATGCGGAGACCATCCTCCTGTAAGAGGAAAAATCCTTCCTGTTCGGGAATGGATGGGAGAAAGTGCGACAACGACAGTGTCCGTTAAGACGAAAGAAAAGCTCAGCAGAGCAAGTGCAGCATGTATAGGTGCTGGGGACGTTATTGAAAAATTGAGTTCAAGTACCCAGTGACGTCACTAGGGGTGCGGGCTACACCGTGTGGCACCACTCGCACCATGAGAAATGGGGTGACACCATGGTGCCAACCCTAGCGACGCCACTGCAAGTACCCAAGATCAGTGTTGCAAAGCAATGGAGAAATAGATTCGGATGGATGAAGTGGAGACAAGCAAGTGGAGTCCTGTGTGATCAGAAGGTCCCGATAAAGTTAAAGGGAATATTTTACCGGGCAGTGGTTAGGCCAGAATTTTGTGGTTAGGTCCATCACAACGGTACAGGGTATTGGAAGCATCCGGGGTAGAGGAAGACCTAAGCAGACGTGGGAGTGGGTTGTACGAAGGGACATGATAGTGTGCAGGGTGGATGGCAACTTGGTGTGTGATAGACCAAAACCCGCAGACCTGACCCTACCATCGGTGGGATAAGGGTATAATGATGATGTAGTAAGGGCTCTTTTTTCGTGCAGTTGTGTGATATCGCACACAACATATGGGGCCACTGCTTTATCTCCCATCCGACCGAAAGAGCCCATCAGTGGACCTGCAACCACGGAAGCATGAGTAAAGAATGTGGGGTTGAAGAATGCTGAAATTGAAATGTGATTATAAGTTCTGCGAATCATTTTTAATCCGGGTATCATTTCAGTTTCAATTTCCCTTTTCATTTCATTTTGTTCTTTTTTAAATCCACGCCATGTGTCTCTCTAGAGTCCTGCAATTTGTAAAGGTCAAAAATAAATCACTTGGGGGATTTAGTGTAATGTGTGTCTCTTCGAAAATCACCTCTAACTTTTCATATAAATTGTTTCAGCTTCTTATATCCACGCTGATAATTGTATTTGGTGGAAAAAATATATATCTATTTTTTTTCTGATATTATCGACTGTGCGCATGAATGAATTCACGTACAGCAATTGATCATTGCTTTAAATACCGTGTCTTTACACAGGCAGACACACACACCGGGCCCGTTTAAGACTTTTTTGGAAATTAGATTTAAAATCTGTGCTCCAGCAATTCTATTATGAATTATACAAGTATGCCACACGTATTTTATCGTTCGAGCGGAAGTATTGACTTGATTAAGCGATTTGATTTAAAAGTTATTTACGCCCTACGCAGGGTGTTTCTCACTATTTTATTGGCATTTCTAAACAGCTTTTCTGCAATGAATTAGAAGAGGTTTTCAGGTAGACCTAGTATCCGTCTCGGTCTTACAGAGGTAGCGTGCTACATTTTTGTTTCGTTGGTGTTTTAGGGCCCTTCCACTACAACGTCATTAGAGCCCCGTCTGCTGCGTAGTTGTAATGCAGAGACTGCACAGACACTACACTAATGCGACGATTTTTGGGTATTAGCAGTACCCAGTTTTCCCAAACGGCCACCCATGTCATTATTAGCTGGGGTTGTTGCGTTGCTTAACTTCAAACGAGATCTGGTGTGTCCAACGCAATTTGCCGCTCAATAGCGTGCTCGACGACTGAACCAGTGGTTCCAGATTCGATACGGAATTGAAGTTCGTCGGCTTCTTTCCAGTGAGAGAGAGAGAGAGAGAGGCCCCGACTGTGCCTTCTGTCGGAAGGGAAGTAAGGTCGTGTCCCCCTGTGGTGTGTGTAATGCCACTAGTGCACGAAAAAGAACGAGTAGATGGGGCAAAATTTCCAGACGTAAGAGCTTGTTGGAGTGTCGCAGAATACAGTAGGCCGACGATAAATAATCATAGGGATTACAGCTTAGCTAGTTGACAGCCTACTGCTTAAAAAAAACTGTCCAACAGATCGCCCATGTGTCCATCCACACGGACAAAGACGGGTACCCGACCCAGCTATAGGCGGGAAAATGGTCAGTAGTTGCTTTTGGTTTTGTTCAGGAAGACCTAGTCTAGACCTGTCTTACAGCGTTTACTTTCAAAGGCGGTCTTTCATCGGCATCAGTAGAGGGATTGATTCAAACTCGTAATTGGGCCGCAGGTGTGGTACTGTCCTGTACAGGCAGAGACGGATTAATGGGAGAGATTTGAGGGGCTTAAACTCCCCCTTAACGGCTTGGTCGTAGAACTCTCAAACCTGCAGATGAAAGCTTTTTTCGGCAGTTCATCAGTGCCAGGACACGTATGGCTACCCTAATACTAATCAAGTCCCCTTCTTCTTGTTGTCTTTCGAGCTACTGAATCCATCCTAGGATACAGGTATTTGGGCTGTCCTCGGATGAGGGGTAAGGATACTTTCATAGTGAACCTTCTGGAGGGTGTTAGAGAATAATTGTTGCCCGTGTGGGACATGTGCAATGTCATCATCGAACTTAAAGAACCCTTTCTGCATGGAGATTGGTAAAATCCTTAAGTTTAGGAAGGGCTTTCGATATCGTGCTTTCCATCGGGTAGAAAGTCAGGACCGGAATTAACGCAAATTTACAAACAAATAACCCTTTCTACACGACGCAGGAGAATAATGTCGACTTTAAATTACTCGACTGCTGACTACAAATGGTCCTTTCACCTTTAAAGACTAGCTATACTAAAATATAATTTACATTTTGAATTTAAATTGTTAGAAAACGCATCGAACTCCGTCTGGTTAGTCACGACGTTTGCAATAGTCGCATTTGCTTCAAGGCATGGAAATAATTTCCACATATTAAATTTCTTTAGTTAATTTGAATATGTATGCCTCACTGACTCAGTGGTAACGTAGGCATGCATAAGTACTTAGTTCGTGAGTCTGTGACTACGGGTTCGTTTCTGCCTGAGTGGATAACGTCATTCGCACGATGATCCATGTGCCTCTTCCATCGGCGTTTATATAATACCGGTGTCCTACCTTGTTGTGGTCGGTAAGTCGTGTTATCTTAGCACTGGCAGCAAAAAGCAAGTAACTACTAACGCGTTTCCCCGCCCGTGGCGGGGTCAGGTACCCATTTTTGTCCGCCTGAGTGGACACATGAGCGATCTGTTGAACCGTATTTATTTAAGTAGCCAACTGCTGGCCAAAACTGCAGCTTACTGTTCGTGGGGGCACTACACCAATGCGAGCTTCTACACTTTGGAATTTTTGCCTCATCTACTCGTTGCATAGTGGCGTGAGTAGTAGTGGATAGTGGGCTCGATAACTGTGCCAGTGGTTCTAGGTTCGATACTGGACCGAGGGCGCCGACTGCGCCTTCCTTCGGATGAGAAGTAAAACCGAGGTCCCGCGTGGTGTACGATGGCATTTGCACGTTAAAGAACCCTCTCTACTATGCAACGGTCATATGAGGCAAAATTTCCAGGTGTAGGAGCTGCCCCCCCTCCTCCGGCTTCGGTGGAATTCCCCAACGAGCAGTAGACCGACGATAAAAGCATTAGGGGCTGCAGCTTTCGTGGCAACCTACTGTGGAAAAAATATATCATCTTTGTGTCCATTCAGGGTACCCGACCCTGCTGTTTGTTGTTGTTTGTTTGTTGGTGTTTTAGGGCCCTTCAACTACAAGGTCATTAGAACCTCGTCCACTGTGTAGTTCTGATGCGGAAACTGCACAGACACTGCACTATTACGACGATTTTTGGATACTAACGGTACCCAGTTTTCCCAAGCGGCCACCCATGTCGGTACTAACTGGGGTTGCGCAGCTTAACTCCAGTGATCAGACGAGAACTGGTGTGTCCAACGCAATTCGCCGCTCCCCCGACCCTGCTGTAGGCAGGGAAATGGTTAGGAGTTCGTAGTGAAGAGGATTCTGTTACGTGCACACGGGGCCCTCTCGAGACATTGGCGAGCTGTAAGACAGGATTTTTGCGATACTGGTTCCCAACTTATTGCTGCAATCTCTTGCTTATTTATCATCGACCTGTTTTCTTCGTTGGAAGCAGCGTTTCCTACAGGAGCAGAGCTCCTCCTACACCTGGAAATTTTGTCGATCCATTCGTATATTTTGTCCCAGGTAGCAAAGGTTCTTTTATGTGCGAGATAGCTATCTACCCGACTCTCACTGTCGTTCGAAAGGAGTCAGTTACTCTCCTCGATTAGAATCGACCCGCTAACCGTTGACGTACGAGTCCAGCACGCTAGCTCTGTCCAACTCAGACGGGGTTTTGCCGCTTTTATGATGATAAGTGGTAAAATTATATCTTATAGGTTTTTCTAGTCTATTCACTGCAATTTTTCGTGAAAATCAAGAGGAAGTATTGTTATTTGCGCGTATTATTGGATGGAATGAACACAGATTTGAAATACAGATGACCCAGTAGTCAAGATATACTGTACATACATGCGATTTCGTAATGTCCGGAAGTAATTAAGTGATAATCAGTATTTTGGACTCGGAAGAGAGAGAGAGAGAGGGAGGTTGCTATTTTGACAAATTTGAAGCTTAGTCGATCGTTGTCATCCTCCTATCATCATCATCCTGATCATCATACCCTTATCCCGCCAGTGGCAAGGTCGGCTCTGTGGGTTGTAGCCCTCCACTCCTGCCTTGCAGGTCCCCGTAAACCCCACACACGTCTACTTTGGCCTTACCCTGCCCCAAGTGCTTCTAATAATCTGCATCCTTGTATTAGACCGAACGAGCTCCTCCTCCCCTCTTCTCATTTCGTGTCCATAGCACCTCAATCTACTCTTCCTCATTTTTTCCGCTATGTCCCCCACTTCCAGGCTACCTCTAAAATACTTATTCCTAATTCTATCAGCTCTCGACCGCCCCCCCCTGTCATATAGGCCTACCGCATCATTCGCATCTCTGCTACTCTCATTCTGTTTACGTGGCTCTTCCCCACTGCTTAACACTTTGATCCACATAGCATAGCTGATCTAACTACTGCCCTGTAAAACTTTGCTTTTAACTTGATTGGGACCCTCCTACCATACAGGACTCCACTTGCCTGTCTTCACTTCAACCATCCCCCATGGATTCTATGGGTCACATCAAAGTCTATCTCCCCATTGCTTTGGAACGTTGATCCTAAGTACTTTGCCATCAATCTAGAATAGTAGATAATATTTAAGGGCGTTTGAAGAGTTGTTTCTACCTCTAACCATTTTTCCGCCTGTGGCAGGATCGGGTACCCATCTTGTCCCTCTCAATGGACGCAAGGGCAATATATTGAACGTCGTTTTCCCACTGCCAGTTGCCGACCAAAGCTGCAACCCGTGTATACTTATTTATCGTTGGTCTACTGTTTGCTGGGGCACTCCACTGTCGCCAGGGGGGAGCTCCTGCACCTGGAAATTTTGTCTCATTTAGCCGTTGGATAGTAGAGAGGGTTCTTTTACGAGCAAATGCCATCGTATACCACACGGGACCTCGGTTTTACTTCTCATCCGAAAGAAGGCGCACTCGGAACCTTTCTCTCGCCCGAAAGAAGCCAACCCACCTCGGTCCAATGTCGAACCTTGAAGTACTGACGCAGTTACCGAGCGTACTAACCTCTGCGCCACCAAGGCGAGTGTTCTGCTTTTATGAGCAACTCTGAATATTGCCTTTATTGACGTCATCAATGAAGTACAGTCATGAGCAAAATAGCCACTTCTGACTGGCCGGTATACGGGTCACTGCACTTTTCTGGTTAGTATAATGGTAGACTTGCAGTCAGAATTTAGGCAATTATCGTCACCACTTCTCATTTTTTTGGCTTAATGCTGTACTTCTACTTAGTGAAAGTGGATCTATTTTTGTTGATGCAACTGTACTGGGCTTTCCTTTGTATAAATATCGACTACTACCCAGGGTGACTACTACAACATTTGCATGAGTGCCAACAACCTCCCTCATGTTTCTTATAAAAATTTGTCTCGCGATTCATTATTTTGATGTCTGAATTGCCTCATATTGTGGTGTTGACGGTAGTAACTCGATTTAGTTAGACTTTCTTAAGGGCCTTCTTGTGAAAGGTACTTGAAAGATAATTGAAGATTATTTTTTTCACAAATCAAATTGTCGATTGCAGGCGACTGATGGATTTTGATTTAGTTTTCGTCGTTTTTTTTATTTTCTTATTCAGAGTTTGTATAAATCAAAGTGGATCATCATGTGATTCAGTTATACATGCATGGATGCATGCACTTCCGGAAAATATGGATTTTTTATTGTATTTTGAGTCTACATTTTTTCTCTTCTCCCCTTCTAGAAATCTTGTCATTATTTCTGTTTGCATTTAACTTGATGGCTGCATTGTAACTCAGACTTCAGAGTGATGGGCACTGTCCACTTCTATCAACTAACAGTGTATTTGTTCAGTCCTGTCATTGTCATTTCTGTATTCGGTACGTACAATGTTTGTTCTCGGATGTTATGAACGTGTACGGACTCCAACAAACTTTTGAGGCTGCTGTCGTCACTAAGGTCCTTGAAAGCCTTAGTGTCTGAGGCTGTGATTGGAATCTCTTACGTATTGCTTTTACCATCAAGGGCTGCGTCAAATGAAAGCTCCCGCTTGGGGCTTCTTTCTCTTGTCATGAATTTCAAGAGTCAGGACTATAAGTCATCCAGGTGAAGAGAGATCTAGCATGACAACTCTCGCCAGAGGGCGTTTTAAAATATAGCGGCTGATGTCGGGTCTGCACCCTTTGAGGTATCCAAGTAACAGGTTGTTTGACCCAGAGTGTATACCAGTAAACGCCAGTGTCGTCTTAAAGCAAAGGCCCGCTGGGTACTTGCCCGGGGGCCCCTTGGTAATCTGTGCATGTCAAGTGATTTGCCATAAATATTACTAAGCAACTATATTTGACGTTTAAATTAATGCTGTGTGGAATCGAACATTTATATTTTATTCCTGTGAGTGGTTGTCATAAGGACTGACCCGCCGCGGTGGCGTAGTGGTTAGCTCACTCGGTAACTACGCCAGTAGTTCTAGGTTCGATACTGGACCGTGGTGGGTCGGCTTCTTTCGGGCGAGAGAGAAACCGCGAGTGTGCCTTCTTTCGGATGAGAAGTAAAACCGAGGTCCGGTGTGGGTGTACGATGGCACTTGCACGTAAAAGAACCCTCTCTACTACGCAACGGGTAGATGAGGCAAAATCTCCAGGTGTAGGAGCTCGCCCCCTGGCGTCGGTAGCATTCCCCAACGAACACTAGACCGACGATAAATAAGCGTAGGGGTGCAGCTTTGGCCGACAACCGGCTGCAGAAAAAACTATGTCCAATATATCACCCTGTGTCCATTCAGAGGGACAAATGGGTACCCGACCCTGCCATAGGCGGGAAAAGGGTTAGGAGTTGCTTTGGTTGTCATAAGGACCCCACTACACTGGTTTGCCCAGGGGCCCAAAATGCTGTTAAGACGGCGTTGGTATACGCCGACTGTTATAGTCAACAGATTTAGAGCATGAACCAGATTGCGTTAAGCATTTCAAAGTCTTGCTGTCGACGCAAGGAGTCTCAGAGGTACATGGTTGTAGGATCGATTCTGGCCGAGGCGATATTACACCGGTTGGTTGCTGTCATCGTGAGGAAGATGATGATTACCGGATTGATTCTGACTGGGGCAAGTGTTTCCTTTCGGGTGAGACTAGTGCGCATTTCGTTGGGTGGGAGATAAAGCTGTGGTTCCGTGTTACCCCTGCTCGGAAAAGAAACCTCACTACATAGAGTAACATATACGCGTAGTTGGGCAAAATTTCCAGGTGTAGGAGCGCGGCTTCTGGTGTCGATGAAAGAAATTATCCTCAGAAATACAACCAAGTCAGAATCTCAATGTCATTTACGTTACTTCCGTTTCACTTTCTTGAAACATATTTTTTGAGTTGAGGTGTGTATGATTCTAGAATGCCTTTGTCCCTCTCCATTTTTAGCATATATATATATCTTCAAAGGACAAATCCATAGCAGCTTTGAATTATTTTGGATGCCACTGTACAATTCCCTTGGAATTATTTTTAGGTTTGAAAATTTATCAATAAATTATCGTAATAAATAATTTGACTGTGGAGCCTCTAGTGCAGTAAATTGGATTTATGGCGAGAAAGAAAAAGACATGTTTCATTCATATTTATGTACTATGATTTCTCTGACGTCAGATTTGAATTTTATTTGGTATTTGTTTGTTGGAAAATTTATTGACTTTCTTTCGCTCCAGTATTTTATGGTTGATATTAAAGAGTTCTGGGCCTTTGGGCCGCAGTTTTCTCCAGTTGTTAGAGCTCCACTGATCGGCCATACCATAATTAGACTCCCTATCGGCTTTATAATGGTGTAAAGGGTATCCTCAATATTTGTTCAAACTGTCAGGGGAATTCCCAATAAATTTTAATAGCGTGGTTGTGAGGCCTGAAGTGTGAAAATCACTGCACGTCCAATGTAAAATACCTGGACAGGATTTTGTTCTATATCAGGGGTTCCCAACCTTCTGGACCCCTAGAGCACATTGCAAAATTCTGATAAGGTCGCGGGCACAATTTTTTTTTTGAAAAAAGCTTCGTCAGTAATATACAAGCGATGTTCTTGGATGGTTAGGGGAGGTTATTGGCACATTGCAATTTCCCACTGAAGTGCACCCCAGACATGTTCAATAGGGTGCCCTCAATTTGAAGATATTCATCCACCATTTGGGTCCTATTTGGACGAGCATTGCCATTCATGAAAAGGAACTGAGAGCCTGCTACACCCCAGAAAAGTCGTACATAAGACTAAATAGTGTTGAACACGTGGAGTGGTGAGCAGCCATCCAACTAGGTGTCTGCCCACACCATGACAGCTGCACCGCTATGTTGGTCCCTTTTCCTGACACTGAAGGGGTGATAGCGGGTCTCAGGTTCTCTCCAGATCAAGAGGAAGCGGCGAATTGCGTTGGGCACACCAGTTCTCATCTGATCTTTGAAGTTAAGCAACACAACCCCAACTAGTACTGACATGAGTGGCCGCTTGGGAAAACTGGGGGAGCGGCGAGTTGCGTTGGACACACCAGTTCTCGTCTGATCACTGAAATTAAGCAACGCAAGCCCAGTTAGTACTGACATGGGTGGTCGCTCGGGAAAGCTGGGTACTGCTAATACCCAATAATCGTCGAATTAGTGTGGTGTCTGTGCAGTATATGCATTAGAACTATACAGTGGACGGGTCTCTAATGACCTCGTAGTTGACGGGACCTTAAACTCCAACAAACAAACAAATTGGGAAAACTGGGTGCTGCTAATACCCAACATTGTCGTATTAGCGTAGTGTTTGTGCAGTCTCTGCATTAGAACTATGCAATGGACGGGTCTCTAATGACCTTGTAGTTGACGGGACCTAAAACACCAACAACAAACAAAAAATCTAGATCAAGGTTCGTCTAGAATTCGTGGCTAGGCTAAATCTTGGCCTGTTATCACCCATTTTGGTGATGCCCGCCTATTTTCAAATAGTTTCGCTGTTGTCTGCTTTCTTGGTTTCTGGTTACTGGGGTTGCCAAATAGCGGTGGACGTAGACAAATCAGTCCGCGGGCACAGGGTTGGGAATCTAGCTGGTCTCAGGTTCTCTCCAGATCAAGGATCGTCTAGAATCTGTGGCTAGGCTAAATCTTGACCTGCTATCACCCATTTTGGTGATGCCCGCCGTTTTTTTTAAATGGTTTCGCTATTGTCAGCTTTCTTGGTTTCTGGTCACTGGGTGCTGGTTACTAGGGTTGCCAAATATCGGCGGGCTCGAACAAATCACTCCGCCGGCACAGGGTTGGGAGTCCCTGTTCTTTATCATTCAGGAATTCAGGAAAAAGTGTGTCTGCCATTCAGTCAAATTGGCGTCAAGAACGTGAGTTATCGAATTAGTGCGCGTGCGGTCTTCTAAACGTCATCGATAAATCATTATATCGATAAGACGACGTTCTAAAATTGCTCCAAGTCCTCCATTTTTATTTTGTGCTGAACGAAAATGTCGGCAGTGTTTCGTCATTGTTAATGAATACCTACTGCTTTTCATACTTATCTCGCTATTTCATTCTCATGCAATGTTTCATTTAATTTAGTTCTTTGCGTTTGAAACCTGCCGCGTACTGTTATGTCTGAAACAATCATTTGCACATCAAAGAGTTGGGAGTGGAGTGAATCTGAAAGCAAATCCTTATCAACGTAAGCCTACAAATGGCATTTGGATGCCAAGGAGTGACTATATACTGAAATGTTGTCATAGTGAGCTTGAATAAATTTAGGAGGAAGCAGTAGTAAAGAAAAACCCTGAAAAAAAAATGGTAGTAGAGGTAATTATGAAATATTAAATAGTTGTCCATCAAGAGAGAGAAAGGGGTATGAATTTTTATTTTACATATTTGACGAATGACAAGTTGTTTCCCTTCTTTGAAATTCATAGGATGAAAATACTGTACTTTTTTTATTAGAAAAGAAAGAAAGCTAGAATTTTGCAACATTTCACTGGTGACATTTTTGTTATCGCATATCAAGTTTATATTTACATGATTGCAACAACAGACAAGATTTGTTTGCAGTTGCACATGTTATGGGATTTTTGTTTAGGAAACAAGTTCTGAAATGAGATGACAGGCATAAATGATGTTTCCTAATTTAAACATAAATTTTTCTGAAGTGTCTTCGTAATGAGCATAGGCGACTTAATGCTCATGGTTGATTATTATTATTATTTTTTTTATTTTATTTTCTCTCGTCTAACCGTACATTTTGATGAATTTAATGGCTAATGTGATCATATTGGTGTCAAAGCTGTTCAAAGGTGGTCATTTATTTTTCAATTTGACATTAAAAGGTCTGCCTTCCTCTCTTAACTTACACTGGGCTGATATCGACGTGGTTGGCGGGTGACTCCTTTATATGAGCAAAGCTTGCCTTTCTGACGTTGTGTTGCTGCAGTTGAAGGGGCACTTAGTGACCACAGTTGCGGAATAATTAAAATCTGAAGGCAGCCCATTTCAAGCCTCTCTTCTCTCTCTCAGTAATGATTTATAATTGCCACCACGTTGTCTCCTGTTAACTTGCCGTCAAAAAGGAATTTTCGACCGTGTTGTTGTAGAAATTAATATTTTCTCGTGATCGCATATTGATATAATGGCGTGACACCACATGGGAATCAAACTGACTGTAAGGTGCAATGATTCCTATTAGTTTTTGACACAAGACCCCAGAGTAGAGTATAGAAAGCTTCTTTTAACCTCCCATGTCGTCGTAAAAGACACTTTGGGACTGCGGGAGACTGTCACCTTTAAAGATCTCTAATTCTAATTGTAGTTCACTGCAAGCAGCCTCTATGGCCAATTTGGCAGGGGAGAGACTAACTCTCATTGCTGCATAAGAACGCAGAAAACTTCTAAGACCCTAAGCTATAGTTGCTGTGTCCCTCTACAATACTTTCAAAGGTGGCTTTCCCTTTCAGTAAGCCCTCCACTCTATTTTCCCCAAGGGTGTTCCATTGTCGAATGGTCCTTGGCAAGAAAGACCAGAAGTATGAGTCTGTCTTTGCCCTTAGTTCCTTCAGTTTATATGAATGATCCTTTCTTCTCTTATACCCAGCCAGGGTCTCGAAGCCAACATCTCGAAGTCAAAAGTTCCACTCAGATTTTTGTAGTTTAAAGTTTTTTATACAATTTTTGATAATATCTTAATAGAGATGCAGTACTGCTTAGGGCTAAAAGGCCTAACATGAGCATCCATAGCAACATGTTTCAGGGAGAGGTAAACAGCAAAACTTGGAGACGTATTTCACGAATTGGATAAATTTGTGTACCCGAAGGCATGCAGTTTTTTACTCCCTGGTTAGAATCCTGCAAACGTTAGTGGCCTGTTTCATTTTCAGCAGGAGAGAGGGGAATCCCGCCTCGGCGGCGTTGTGGGTAATGTGCTCGATGGCCTCGTCAGTGGTTCTAGGTTCGATTCTGGACCCGAGGTGGGTTGGCTTTCAGGCGAGAGAGATGCCCCGAATGCGCCTTCCTTCGGATGAGATGTAAAACCGAGGTCCCGTGTGGTGTTCGATGGCATTTGCACGTAACAACCCCTCTCTACTATGCAACGTGTAGATGAGGCAAAATTTCCAGGTGTTGGAGTTCGCCCCCTGGCCTCGGTGGAATTCCCCAATGAACAGTAGACCGACGATAAATAAGCATAGGGGGTTGTAGCTTTGGTAGGCAACCAGCTGCGGAAAAACGCTGTCCAATGTATCACCCTCGTTCCATTCAGAGGTACAAGATGGGTACCTGACCCTGCCATAAGCGGGAAAAGGGCTAGGAGTTGTTTTGCAGGAGAGAGATGCAGTAAGCGAAGAGAGAGAGAGACATAAATAACTTAAAGGTAGTTTGATTTATTGTTGTTTTGCTGTTGCACAATGTGTTGAGACTGAACGTCGCAACATCACGTTGCTTATAATGAATAGTGAGTGACTTTATGACCTGAAATGACACCGAAAATAGGGTCTGATCCGAAATATCATATTTATGTGTACTCTTCCTTTTAATATTATTCAAAGGTGCTATACCTTTTGACGACTGGGTGAGACTTGAGTTGTATGGCTGCTCAGTAACGATGATAAATGTTACTGAGTTACAGGGTCACTGCAAAAATTTGAAATTTGGACAAATATTTTAGTTTTACTGCTTGTGGAAGTATCCAAAAAAAAACTGACTTGAATTTCTGGGGCATGTTGCTGTATTTCTACATGAAAATACGCACATACATAAAATATTACCTTATTGATAAGATTTATGGGAAATCTTTGGAGTGTTTTTCAATAGCATTCGCCCCCCTTTTACTATTATGTATGTGTAAGATGTAGATGAAAGAGTTGAATTCTTTTCAGATTTTTCTCTCTCTCTTCCATATTTTAGCTCCCAGAGTTTTGGTTAGTAGTGAGGATGTCTGATACAGATGGTTGCACTGGACTTAATACTAAACTTTTTTTATTGTTATATTTTGTGTTTTTAGCTTTTAAAAATATATATAAAATCGTCTTGGCACCCCCACTTACATATCTGCACTCACCAGTCAAAAATAGGGAAGAACTTTTCAATAAAAGTTTAAATTTATGTTATATAATAACACCATCACCATTTGAAGATGAGAAAGTTGTTGAATAATGCCTTATCTCAGGTTTGACTCTGAATGGCCCAAGAACTTGTATCGATTTTCGATTTTGTAAAATCGCAAATCTTCTTTGGTGAACTTTTACGCTGAATAATTTAAGGAATTCAAATTGTGTTTTCTTTTGTTTTGGTTATCATGTTAAATTGCATGTGAATTTGTAGATCATGGTGAAGAAGAGCAAAAAAAATACTTTTAAGAAAACATTTCTTTCGTGGTCTAGCGCCTTTAAGGCGTTATTTTTGGTACTTAATCTGCCCCCAGCTGTGGTACTTTAGTCTGTGTCTTAAATTTTGAAATTATGTGTTTACACTTTCTTGAGTTCCTCTAAGAAGTAAAAGTAATTTTATAAAAACTTTTTTGATCAGTTTCTAGGTAATCTTAATAAGTTTTTATTTTTTTTAGTGTGGCACTTGCCTAATTTTTTTTCTTGGGTCCATCTACCTTTTACTGTGGAGTTGAAGTGATAGATTTCTGGGCTGTGGTGTTCATAACTCACTGGTTCAATCCTGGCCAAAAGATATATATTGTTTCTTTCTAAAGGGGCAGAGAAAGAGGTTTGTTTGATCGATTGTTTGACAGCTTCTCTCTACTGCCCAAGGCCGTTTACTGACGACAGAGGGCGAGATACAACACCACTTGGGGATTTACCGGTTTCATTTTAATAAAGGATCCTTCTTGTGCAATGGTGACGTCATAAACACCAACGACACACACACACTGGTTTTACTTTCTATCTGGCACATGGGAACACACAAGGAGTTTCCCTCGCTCTGAAGGAGACCCGGCGTCGAACCTGCATTGATGGATTTAAAGTCAAGCACGCTACCACTGAGTGATAGGGGAATCTTAAGCTGTGTGACCCTCAAAGAGGTACACTCCAACACATAAGAAATGTGCTTGTCTGCGTTCTTTCCGTGTCAGAAGGGTTCATTACCTGAAGTTAACGAAATGCACGCCTAGTACCACTGCTTTATGCTGTATTTCATGAAAGGTACACTTAACGATTCCTTGTAGTTGGGAGTCGACTGGTTTCCATAGGGTTCGTGCAGCGTTTATTGTTGGATCCTTGGAGGGTAACTGGTAAATCTTTGTTAGAGAAATCCTATTTAATGAAAGGAAATGCAATCTTTTGTTGTATTTCTTTGTGCCATGTGCATTGTTGTCGATTAAAGGGCCATAGGAAATTATGGGTAAACGAGGTTTTGAAGATCAAAAATGAACTCTGAACTTTGTTAGTCTGCCAAAATGTGCCCTAATCTCTCCATTAGACTGACACAGGACTATTTTTTGGAATAACTGTGAATTGATTATCGGGACTTTGGAGATATGACAGTGCTACTCTGATTCTGCTTATTATTATTTAAATATGGCGTAATAATTAAACTTATAATATCATTTGTTGTTCACGTTGAATTTCAAAGAGGAAAGATAATAAGTAGGTACTTAATAGTTCTGCATTTAATCTAGTAATTAATCAACACCATCTGGTTTTCTATCTCTCACTTTCTCTCCTATTGAAACTGGAAACTTCCTCTATTATAATGACAATGAAAGGGTTGGATAGTACCCTTCCCTTCAGCATGAAACTTATTTCCTTGGATTAATATGTGCATCGATAAATGATTAGGTTTTTTTATCTACACTTTCTCTACGATTATCTGACTTTGAAAAGTAGTTGTTGGCTTTAAATTTATTTCGTAGGTCAGAAGGATGCCAAACTTTTTAATGAATGTCTCTCTTCCTCTTCTATCAACTCTAGATTTGCTAGCTATGAATAACCCCTTTGACTCAACTCTGAAGCTGTTTGGCTATTTTTGTCATACCTTCAACATTTTATATTCATGAAAGTTTTAGACTAGGGTACGACTTTAAAAATGTTTTTTTTTTGCATCATATTTTTTGTTGTTATTATTCAAGGACCCTATTCAGGTATAGAAAAGGTCTTTCAAATTGAATTCCTATTCAAAGAAAATGGATACTCAACACGCATAATCCATTAGCCGTATTTTTCGTTTTCATGAAGCTTCATGAGAATTGCATATTGAATATTTGATTCAGAGTAAAAATCAATTGACCTAGGGCCCATTGTCAATTAAATCGGCTCGTCGTTCACTTGGTCACGTACACTGTTTCATAATAGAGACGTGTTTTTATATTCTCTAGTTAACTCCTGGAAGTGGTAGTTTTCCAATGGGTTCCAACTCTCCTCTGTAATTTAGAATTAACAGTCAGGAATCTGGCATTCGCCTACTTCAAATTGCATCGAAGGCACCCCTCCTCGGTGTCAGAGAGGTAGCATGCTGGACTACTGGGCCATTAGTTTCAGATTCGATCCTGGACTGAGGCTTTGGTCTCCAGTGCGTCTGAGGGAGCGTCGAGTTGCGTTGGGGACACCAGTTCTCGTCTGATCACTGAAATTAACGCAAACCCAGCTAGTACTGACAAGGGTGGTCGCTCGGGAAAACTGGGTACTGCTAATATCCAATAATCGTCGCATTAGCGTAGTGTCTGTGCAGTCTATGCAGTAGAGCTATGCAGTGGACGGGTCTCTAATGACCTTGTAGTTGACGGGACCCTAAACACCAACAAACAACAACAACAACAACCAGTGCGTCTGCCGTTGGATGGGATTCAAAATTGTGGTCCCCTGTGGCGCGTGCGAAATCACTGCTTTACGGAAAGGAACCCTTACTGCATAAACTTAAATTGACGTAGGGTATAGTTCCACAAAATTTCCTGGTGTAGAAGCTCGTCATTCCTCCTAGCGTCCGTGGAAGAAATGTAGTCCACCGATTCAAAATAGGCAGAGGAGAAATAAGCATAGGGGTTGCAGCATTAGGTTGGCAGCGGGCTGCATAAAATATCACTGTTCAATTTGTCGCTCATTTGTCCTAGTGGAACGAAATGAGTACCCAACCCTGTATTAGCCATTTGAGTCCTTCTGGTCATAGGTATTTACTGGTTCAGTTGCTAGCAAGAATAACATTGGTCTTGTGTCAACTTTTGGCTTGTTGTTTGTTTGTCGATGTTTTAGGGCCCTTCATTAGAACCCCGTCCACAGCATAGTTCGTATGCAGAGACTGCACAGACACTACACTAATGCGATGATTTTTGGGTATTAGCAGTCCCCAGTTTTCCTAAGCGGCCACCCATGTCA
The DNA here is from genome assembly GCA_013389805.1 of Trigoniulus corallinus. Lineage (NCBI taxonomy): Eukaryota > Metazoa > Arthropoda > Diplopoda > Spirobolida > Trigoniulidae > Trigoniulus > Trigoniulus corallinus. The sequence goes on from JAAFCE010006156.1 coordinate 11,756,723, forward strand.
GTACTAGCTGGGGTTGCACTGCTTCACTTCAGTGATCGGACGAGAACTGGTGTGTCCAACGCTATTCGCCGCTCCCCACCTTTTGGCCCATTCCAGTTTGGGTTCTTGATATTTCAAAGTGGTACGTGAACTGTTACTACCTCTTATTATCCCAGTTTGTTTTTTTACTTTTTTCGTGTTTTTTTGGGGGGGAATGTTGGAAGTTGGAATATTAGAGTTTTATCTTAGATACCCTTTAGACTCCTCTGCTTTAATCGAGGTCAGTCAGTATAGGTTTATTTGTTCTTTCCAAACAAGGGTCCTGTATAGTTTAATACATTTTTTGTTATTTGCTTTGTGAAGTTCAAGAGGTGTAATACTTTATTGGTATGGAGCAGCGAAATGGTTTTCTCTGTCTCGGTACTTCCTTTTGGTAAGTGATAATATTTTACCACTGAATGCAAAGAGTTTTGTCTGAGAGGTGGAGGAGGATGTTTGTCCTACTTCCCCCTCTCCTCTCCCTCCCCCGCCTTCCTCGTCCTGGCTCGTACTCTTTCATCCGTAGACATCAAAATTTACTTACTGTAACATCTTACTGCATCTCCACCCCCACTTCTGCTGGGCTGTCCGCCTCTTCAACTTATCCCCCACCTTCATCTCATTGGTAGTCTGACACATTACTATTTCTTTCCCCTTTGACCACCTCTCCTCCGGTTTTCCCCTCTCACTTTCTTTGTCAAATGTACACACAATTGCATCTGCATGTATGCACTTAGTATGACAAGCGATGCCAGAGGCTAATGTAGCATATTTCTGGATGGAAATTTACTTTTGTCGATGATGTACAATACGTTGTTTTTTTTTTCACCTTCTTTTCCTTCGAGTTGATTTTTAAGAGTCGCCTTTTTGAACATGGTGAGTATTCTTGGCATGTGTAAATTCCCATATGTGTCTTCCCCCCTTCCCGACATATGTGTACACCTTTGGATAATAAAATCAGCATTTTATAAGATTCACCTCGTAGTAGAACACATGTTTGCCAAACGTTTTTTTTTTTCGTCAAAAGTTGTGACGCTGCATATTGTCGTCAACCTTAAATTGTATTAAGGGTATTTTTATAAATGCAAATGTAAAGTGGAAATTTATCTGGATTTTCGGGAAAGGAGGATGGGAGAGGAAGGAGGGACAGGCAGGAGTTGTATAGGAAGGTGATGAATTAAAATGTAAGACAGTGACATGCTACTCATACATGGTTATAGGGGTTGTAAAATGCCAACATTTAGAGTTATTAATCACATTCGTACTTCACAGCTTCCTGAATATAAATATGACGTCGTTGCTCTCCCTTTCACTTATTTACTATCATCACAATTCATTGCACACATTTGCAAAGCATTTTAGTTTATGTATATAGTTTTATTTTCGCCCTGTACGTTAAAATTGAATCACGAAAAATGCAAGCGCAAAAGTTAGTGCATTTTCATTATCATAATTTTCTTTCTTTATGTGCTTGACTGCAGTCAGTTGACTGACGTGATTGTTAAAATTGTTTCTCTCATATGAATGCACAGGTGGCATTTCTCTCCTTCATTGTTACAAGGTGTTTTCTGAGTGAAATATTTGTTTTTTCAGACCGTCGAGGGTATTTTAGGAACCAAAGCTTAGTAAGAACGGTTTATTGCGTTGGACACACCAGTTCTTGTCTGATCACTGAAGTTAAGCAACGCAACCCCAGCTAGTACTGGTATGTGTGGCCGCTTGGGAGCACTGGGTACCGCTAATCCCCAAAAATCGTCGCATTAGTGTATTGTCTGGGCAGTTTCTGCATTAGAACTACACAGTGGACGGGGCTCTAATGTCCTCGTAGTTGAAGGGCCCTAAAACACCAACAAACGACAACATCCAGCTAGTAATAGCATGGGTGGCCGCTTGGGAACACCGGGTACCACTAATACCCAAACAGTCGTCGCATTAGTGTAGTGTCTGTGCAGTCTCTGCATCACAACTACGCATTGGATGGGGCTCTAATAACCTTGTAGTTGCAGGGCCCTAAGACCCCAACAAAACACAAAATTCCAGCTTAGTAGAAATGGTACACCTTAAACATTAAAAAATATTTTTTTTAGAAATTTTTTAGAAATTTTAGCACAAGCCCACGTCAATACCAACAAGGGTGGTTGGTAACGAACGTTGGGTGCTGCAAATTAACCCTCTCCTTCGTTCTTTCACCTACCTCCTTATCTCCCGTGGGCAGCCTCCTAAGGGTTCGTCCTGTTATGGCTGCCTGGCCTACTCCCCAATCCATGAAACTAATCCAGTAATCGAAGTTGAATTTCCGAAAATTTTTCTGGAAATTGAGAGCGTCAAAATAGAATTGGACAATTTTTTTTGAAATTGTGGAATTCAAAGTAACATGTCCCCGAATTATTTTGAAATTGGGAGCCTAAAAGCAGCGTTTCCCCTTTTTTGAAATGTGAGCTACTTCAAAATAGCATTTCTCCCTAAAGAAATGTTTTGCTTTTAAACTGCGAGTTTTAAAACATATCTCAATTATCATATCTCACTTCCCAAGATTTTCCCAGTCCCACACCAATGCCTATTGGCGCGAGAAAATTCCTTTTAGAAGTTAATAATAATACTTTCCAAAAATATTCGTGCGTTCTACGTTGGTATGTGGGCAGGTGATCTTGGTTTACTCGGAATATAAGCAACCGATCTTAAACCAAGCTGCAACTCACGTACTTTGAGCTCAAGAGGTAAAGGAACTCTTTTATCAATTGAGTTACTGATGTTGGCTTATATTTATTTTCGAAAAATGTCCTTCGAATTTTTCAGGATGTTCCACCCTTTCCTAGACTTAGACTTGGATGAGTAAGGCGTACTCCATTTTCTACTTTGTTTTGATAACCAACAGAGACAGTAATCCTTTGAACACTTGTATAAGTAGCGGAAATTGCTAACTAATGATAATGGCCGTATTTAAATTACAACGGCACTGTTGTTGTGCTCTGACAAATGGCATCTTCCTTTCTGAAATCTTCTTGATGATATGTAATCATCTTCTCCGTAGTTGATCAGAGCGATGATTGTTGCTTCATTTAGCATCAAAAGAAGATCGTTTTGAACGTCACGTGTAAGATTGACTTTTTCAGTGCGTTGTCATAGAAGAATTTTCATTTTCTCTTATCGTTTAAAAATCTTGTCAAAAGTTGGTAAGATGAATGACATCTGAGTGATAAATTGTATGAGATTTTGCTTTGAAATCAAAACTTGTGTGAGTTATGCGAATTGTACATGGCTGAACTTTGAACTAACGTCATTGCTCATCATTTTTTTGTGTAAAGAAAATTTTCATGTTTTTTTTTTTCGTTTTACTTGAAAAACGTTTGTAAGATTTCATCCTGGCGTTAAATAACATTTTTTTCTTAGTAATAATCTGTTCATTTTTCATTCTTGTAAACCGTAACTTAAGCAAATTAATTGATTTCATTAATTTATGTCAATGGGGATGATTCTCTCGTTTCAGCTTCAAGAATACGATACGAGATCACGTGGGGTAACATAGGTGGTGCTTTTGCTGTGAAGAATGAAACTGGAGCCATTTACGTAGCTGGTCCTTTAGACTACGAAGCTAGAAAACGGGCAAGTATCAAACTACTTCGAATCTTTTATCTGAAATAGTTAATAACGTGCATAATTTTATAATGGCCGTTGAAGTGTTAAGGACAACAGGTGGCTCATGAATGCTTGGCGAATCCTTTTCTTATTATTACTTAATTGCAATTATTGATTCACGCCCTTTTTAATTTAATTACTTATGAAATCTGATTCTAGATCATCATGTGGAGATGCTACACCTCTGGTTCTGTACTTTCGTTGCCCAAATCGTTAACGTCTGATTTTCAATGAAAGAAATCAGCCATAAATTAATTTTTATTTCAATAAATGGTCCCCCAAAAAATCCTGCCTCAGTGGGTTGTGTGCTCGTTAACTGCGTCAGTGGTTTTAGGTTCGATACTGGATCAAGGGCACTCCCCAACGAACAGTAGATCGACGATAAATAAGCATAGGTATTGTAGCTTTGGTCGTCAACCGGCTGTGAAAAGCACTGTTCAATATATCACCCTTGTGCCCATTCTGATGGACAAGATTAGTACCAGACTCTGCCATAGGCGGAAGAAGGGTTAGGGGGTTCTTCTATTGAATGATCCCAAAAATTGTCATTTATCCCTTTTTCCAAATTTTCATTTGAAATCGCCATTGGCCCAAATGGATGCATGAGCTGCCCCCTTGTTGTTAGGCAATCACTCAATACTAAGTAGCTATGAGAGATTGCAGTCCTACAGGGAGACGTCATTTATTGTATAATTTTTGATGAGAGACAGGTGGACACACTTTTATTTTCTTTGGTCAGCCAAAACTCTGAAAAGTATTTAGTATTGTGATGTGACGTCTTTTTTTATTTGGTCGCAAGGCAGCTATTGTTCACTTGCGGTCCATTTTCGTGACGCTAACAGGAAGTGATTTCTCTAAAGCGCTAAATGAGGTTATTTGTTAACCGCCGTATTTTGTAATGTAATCCTTAATCGCTTGTTCATAATGAAGTTTTCTCTATTTGATCATATGACATTAGCGTTTTGATTTTATGGAAGGCGTTTTCTGATAGCTGGAATGCTTAACTTGTAATCATTAAACTTAAAGTACTTAGGACACAAAAGAGTTATTAATTGCTCTTGAAAGAAAGGTAGTTGTTGATTCAAGTAGCTGACTTTCCCCCTCTGTGTTATGATTTTTATTTTTAGAGATTTATCACATAAATTTAAGAGTATGGGCGGGGAATAGAAGAGCAACATGGGAACAAATGCAAACTTGAGAAACAGGTGCTGAAAAATAAGATAGCCTTTGATAAATTCTTGATTGTGAGATGAGTGTAGTAGTGCGGAGGATTGTAAATCTGATTCTTCTTCAAAGGAGTGGAAAAAGTTTGGCAAGACCATGATAGCAACAAGTTTTCCTTAATTCTCGAAAAAAATTATTAAATAAAGAAAAGATTAAACTGGTGGTGGTCTAGCAGTGTGAGATATCAACATGTGGTAATTTTAAGCTTACTACAGCATTTGTTTTTAAGTTGTCTGGTTGATCTCAAGGTTAGTCTTACAGTTATACAATTTTTTCGGATTTCGTTTGTAATTATTTGATTTAAAGGTTGTGAGTTGATATTCGTTGCGAAGGTACTAGTCACTCCCTGAAAGGTATATATTGAGCTTCCCTTAAATAAGACTTGTGATCTTCAAGATTGAGGTAACTTACTTACCCAATTCAAGATTTTACTTCGTCTTTGAAATTATTCGATACCTTTCTCATTATTTTTTTTATTTATGAATCCCGGATTCAGTAATGAATGACATTCTTTAGGACAACTATACTAGCGGAATTTATTGGTTTCCTATAATGTGGTTGAAAAAGAAATAGCTATATGAGTCATAAAGGGCACAGCACTTTGTTGGAAATTATACGAGCTAGATAATAACAAATATCATTTTTAAAAATGGCATGTTGTATGAAAGCAGGTCAAAGTCAGGAGGTGAATACGTTTTTGATACATGACTTTACGACCCTATAAGTGATAAGCTATTGTGTTTGAGATTTCTTGTCTTTTTGTTACTGCAGTTACTGCAGTCCATTTTTGGATGTATTTTTATGGTTCACTTAATTGAGCATGATTGTAAGGTTGAGTCTTAACTGGATTTATGATTTGTTACACCATTTCGTTTGGTGAGATACCCATTGGACGTATTGTTATCAACACTTATACATTGATAAGAAATGAGGAAATTATAAGCATGTAAGAAATTATGGATGATAACTGCGCTTATGAGATCCTTTTAAGTATTCCTTATCGTTTCTAGTTGGCTCTCTCCCACTTTCGCTCTTTCCGTATTGGAAGATTAATTGTCAATTTTAAGTAGGTAGTTGACTGGTGTTGTAAAGACCATTGGGCTTTTATAGATAGCCAGAATGATGTCTTGTTGTAATTAACAAAGTGATAGCCATTGGCATTTCTGTGTAAATAGCGACTCAGTTAACTATTTCCAATATGCTTTCACCCAAAAATGACATTTTATGATTTACATTGTCATATGACGATCTTTGATATCTCAAGTATGTCCGCGTGAGAAGAAGAAAAAAGCTTTAGAAAAATGTAAATTTTCCATGCGGAAATTTGAAACTCTGGATGTATCTGCGTGGAAGACTTTGAATATTCTACATGAATAGTGGCCGTTATGGTATCCCATCGTTGAATTGTATTGCATCTCTTTCTCCTTCATATCTACTCATTGCTGACTTTAGTTTTGCATGTTTGCTGTCAACGTACCACATCTTTTCTTACCTTATCAGTGAGTGCTTTTTATCCGAATTGCAATATGGTCTCCATAGTCTACCGGATGTAGAAGTATATCGAAGTGTAAAATGCAAAGGAAAAGATTCCCCAAGTGTTATTCAAGCAGAAAGAACATCAGTGGACATTGGATGTCATCTTGTTATCGTCACTGATGCTCCTCCTCCTTATCCTCGTCTTCGTCTTGTGGTTCTTACACGTAATAGAAAGTCGATGAAAGTGGAACGTGGCCCCCTAAGAAATGGACTTTGATATTTAGATGATATGGTTTTATGTAACTTTAATTACTTTGGTGATTTTATGAAAGAGTTTAATTGTATTTTTTGGTTCAAAGTTGTTAGAATGTGGACATGCTCTTTCTCTCTCTCTCTCTCTCTCTCTCTCTACTCCCCTAGCGCTATTTATTTTACGCCCAGTAAGTACTGAGGCTAAAGGTGACATCGTGAATTAGGACTTATCTAAACGCACGTAACATTTTATGCTTATTTTGCAGATAAGAATAACTGTGCTTTTTCAGCCTCCTGAAATCCACATTAAGATGTTTACACGCCCGACTTCAAAACCAAAGGTTTTAAAACTACTTTAAAGGTGATAGGTCCTAGACAAATGTGCGATGACCTCTCCCTCTCTCTCTCTCTCCGCCTCGTATTTAGTGAATTCACAAGTTCATTTATCATCTCTGTGAGTTTTTCAAATACTGGTATTTTTGTTATACAGCTTAATTATTTTGGATTCCCCGTTAGAGGTTGTTTCTTTCTTCATTTAACCGCAAAGTTTAAACACTTAGGACAATTATTTTACCGGCGTTTCTTAGGGAATCACTTTTTCTCCTGTGTAATATTTTTAATTTTTTTCACTTTGAGAACTGAAATTTGCATCACAAGATCATTTTCGTCTAAATTCTAACCAGAAATCATGTGTCATCTAAATGTGCAGTCCAACATGCCAAGTAGAAATGTAGAAGGTGATATGAATGTTAACGAGTATTAAACGAGAGACTCCCAGGGTGTGGAGTCAGGAGCAGAGTACCGTACATAGGAATAATCACTACATCCCTGATGATTATTATTAATTAAAGGTGAATAAAAGGGATTTGGGACATCCGGTCGACAGCCAGCCATGTTGTTCTCATAGATACCCGATCTATGACGCCTAAAGGATGATGGGCATTGGAAGCTACTGGTCTTCAAGTTGAACAATAGTTTTTACGTGTCGCAACCTTTCCAATCGTCACGACAAAGGTGTAGGGATAGAATGGACCTTTTCTACAATAGGACCCAAACGGATATTTACAGAGATTACACAATGTACTACTGTATTTTGGCACCAAGAGTGTATTTAAAGACGTTTATTGATTACATGTAACTCGTATTTATTCTTCCGAGGGCAGGCACTCTGAGATACTTTGAAAGCACTGAGAGAATAAATAGTAGAGTTTAAGACAAAGGATGGAGAGAGAGCGATAGCGATTGAGAGGGTAGAGCCTGAATTTAGCTATTATCTGAAAATGACTTCGGAAATATCGTGAAATGTTTGTCATCACCAGTCTTTGTGAATGCCTTCACCTCGGTACGGAGTTATCAGTTTAGCCTAAAGGTTCTTCCAATGTGACATTATCGGGTTTAGGTAATGTTTAGCGATCGCCTTGATGCTATTTTTAAATAGGTTTCAGTTTCGTAAAAAAACCCAAAAAGACGTCAAAGTGATAATGGCATTTTGCCTTCGTTTTTTTTTTCTTATTACTGTTATACGAGAGTTTCTGTATCTTGTAGAGACATATTTCGGTGTACATATCTGCTGAGCTTTCATTTTATTGCCAATTCACAAGTTTTAACGAAAAGAGACGAGTTTCTTCTTCCCCCTTTCCCCTTCCTACATCGCTTTAGTGGTGATCTATATGAATAGCTGCAATAATAATAATAATTGTAAGATACATTTTTCAAATCAGTGTTTGTTTGAAACCAAACCGAATATAAAGGCATTTATGATGGGAAAACAGTAATGCATTTGACATCTAGCGAAAGGCACTGTAGCCACGAAATTGTGTAGGAGAATTCTTGTATGAATTAACACTATCTCCTCCATGAATTTTATTGCTCCTTATTACAGATCTTGGTTAACTGTTGTTTTCCAAGAATCTCCATGATGCGAGTCGTTAAAATTGAATGTTAAATTCAAAATGGTCTATAACCAAGTTGAACCTGTCATTTGCTGTTATCTCGCGACAAGTTATCAGAACATATTTCATTTTTACTTGTTTTTTTAAGTGCGATATAAGCATCCATAATGTTTCCAATAATTACAATGCACGTTGTCATACATGGGGGCGGCAGACTAATGTCCTTCATGGTGCCATTGCGGAAGAGAAGGGAGACAAGAGCATTGGTAGTAGCACAATCATGTCTCGAAGGCCAGAAATTGAGCTCAGTCTACCTGCATGCCAAGCAGATGCAAAGTATTTTGTTTATTTTAAATAGACAGGAGTGAATTCATCTTACATCCCTAATAATGCCTGGCTTAGTTACTCAGGGTTCCTAATCCACGTTTTAGACTTTTCCATTATTGGAATCACTAACATCAGTCAGAGGTAGGTAGTTCATCATACTTCGACCTCTAGTGATAAGCGCTGTGTCGAATTAATCTCCTGAAGTTGGAGGAGCGGGTGTAGTGCGTTGGACACACCAGTTCTCGTCTGATCACTGAAGTTAAACAACGCAACCCCTGCTAGTACTGACATGGGCGACCGCTTTGGAAAACTGGGTACCGCTAATACCCAAAAGTCGTGGCATTAGTGTAGCGTCTGCATTAGGACTACGCTGTAGTTGGGGCTCTAATGACCTTGTAGTCGAAGGGCCCTAAAACACCAACGAATCAAACAATCCTGAAGTAGGTCATGAATGTTAAAGCTCTGTTTCATAATTCCAACTTTCAATCTCAGGGTCACAGGTTCTTTAAGGAAGAAGAAGAGTGATAGACACCGGAGGATGAAAAGGTGGATAAAGGCCATCTCTACGGTAGCGAAATGTTGAGATACCATTCCTGGTGATTACATGATTGTATTATCGCGTGCACCCCTTGTCCTGAACCTCGAAAATTGTCGATTTTATTCTGCCTTTCCCCTGTATTTTATATAAATTCTGTTTAGGTCACAGCACTTTCATGTGTCAGAATTTAAAATTTGGCAGCAGTGCGTCGATCAAGCCATTTGATATAGACTGTACCATCACCAAATTCCATTGCTCTTTCTTTGTTACAAGAATTTACTATGAGGGGTTCCAATTGTGGCACTATTTACAGTTCTTTGATCTCGTAGATTGTGTACGTGTCAAGTTTTCTTGTATGATGTGCTGTTGGGTTATATTTCCGTAATTGTCAGTATCGCGCGAAACTAGTATCTCCCAACAAAGTGCTAGCGTTTGCTCGACATTATCAAGTTATATGAGAATGATACATGTAACATCGTGGTTGCTGTTATTTTGAATTTGAGCATTTGCCAACAACATGCTGTTGTCATTCGGTAGCTCGCCCTTCCTCTTCGCTACGTTTAACTCTATCTATACAGTGATTTTCTTCAGGGATGTTGGAGCAGAATGGCATGATATCTACAAATGGTGCTACTACTACATGCTGAATGAAAGGGTAAAGAGAGAAATATGTAGTTTAATGCACTGGAATTTCGTGGCGTTGTCAAACAATGTTTGTCAAATAATCGTCATTTCTCTGCACGCAATATTAATAAAATACTTTGTAGGATAGTGATATTCATTCAGGTCAGTTACAATTCTCATTAAATCTACAGTTTGACTCGGTGGATCAGTGGTGTGCTCTGTCTTGGATGCAGGTTAGTTATTTCTCTAAGAGCGTTTTTCGTCGGATGGGAAGCAAACCCTTGGTTCCGTCACATGTCATTTGTACTCAAACGAACATTTTCTACATGTACTGGATTCTGGATTCATTTAATGGGTTGGGGAGTTAGCCAAGCATCCATAGCGGGAGATGAGGAGGTAGGTAGTGGACATAGGAAAGGGGATATTTGCAGCACCCAACGTTCTTACCAACCACTCATGTTGGTACTAACGTGGGCTTGCGCTGCTTAACTTTAGTGATCTCATAGGAACTGGTGTGTCCAGCGCAACTTGGCTGCACAAATGTAGTAAAATTGCGAAATTTCAAATTGTATGAGCTCACCCCGTGGCGTAGGAAAATTACATTCAGCTCCTGTATCTAATTTAGTAGCGTGTTAATTCATTTAACCTCTGTTGGACGAAAGGCAGGAAATTCCCCTAGACCCCTCCCCCCCCCCTCCAAAGTGTTTGCAATTCCAAGCGAATGGAAAAAATATATACGTGTAGGTTAGGTTTTTGTGAAGCGATGCACCAACCGCCATCTCCCGAACACTAGCCTGGAACCTCGGACGCGTGGCCCTCTTCCAATTCTTTTTTGATGATAGAACCATTACGTCTCCTCAACTCGGGATCGAGCTCAGACCGCCAGGCGGATGCCGTATCAATTCGTCCAATCGCTGGGAACAAATCTAGTTGGGGAGCAATCTGGGGTCAAATCTCCTGGGGTAAGGACTCGACCTCTAATGAGCACAATGAATAAAGGATTTATTCCCCAGCGTTTGTAGATGACTTCATAGCGAAAGATGCCAAAACGAGTTTTGAAATGAGTAGGGCCTACAACAGATTTTCTTTTTCTTTAGGTGTTAAAGAGTGGAGTTACAATTCCATCAGTGCCGGATTTAGATATTGAGAGGCCCTAGGCTATTTCAATTTTGCGGCCCCTTTCAAGCCCTTTTGAGGCCCTTTTCTTAAATTTTGAAGCCCGCTAAATGTTGAGGCTCTAGGCTTCATCTTAATTAGCCTAATGGTAAATACGGCACTGAATTCCATTGAGGTCTCTGCCACCCCACATAGAGGTTCAACATTGTTCTCCTAGCAGCCAAAATGCCCCGGCGTAGGAAAAATAAACTGTCTGTTGCATACAAGAGGATACTTTAGATATCTAAATGATATTAATCTAAGTTATCTTTTTGTTAAATGGTTCGAAAATTTCTTAATTCTGTTAATGACAAGTACTTTTTTTCCGTCAGTGAGACGCCTATAAAAATTCCCCCTAAGTGAAATAATTACTTCATATTTCTATAAATATTAAAACTTCTTCGGTCTTTTGAATATTAATTGTTAAAATTCGATTTAAAGATAGTTTTCGCATAAAGAAACACATATTTTACGTAGCCACCATTTTTTCCTCCAGTAAGTAATCGTCATAATGTATTTTCCTACACATTCAGCAGTAAAATGGTGTTTTAGTCTTTCTTTTTCCTTTTGAACTAAGTTGTCTAATTTCACGTGAAGAAAAAAACTATTAAAAAAGGAATAAGGAGGCAAAAATATGTAAATATTGTTATGAAGAAGCGAATGAAGTTGCAAACAGCAGTAATTGTATTTTCTTTTTTTAACAAATTTTGAAATGAGCGACGAAAATGGTAACTGTAGTTCTCCTGAAATATTTTGCAGATGTTAGCAAGTTCTGAAAATTAATTCCAGGCGAAACATTACTTTTGGAGGCATAAAAAGTGAAGGAGAAAGAGGAGGCACACACACTTCGTCTTGTTATCCTAATTTTTTTTTACGAGAATGCTACAAAGCTTTTCTTGTGCCTGCTTATGACATTTCCAGCTGTTTTGTGCTTTTAATTTTCAGTATTGACCCTAAACAGCATTACTGATGGTGATAGTTAACGAGTCTCCTCATTTATTCTACCGTTAACTGCGAATATATATGTGAGGTTTTCGTTTTGTTGGTTAAAATCCTCTTTTCTTACTCCCACGCTCGATAATCTCACATTTCTGACATTAGCAGATGTGAGATGTGGATGGCTGTTAATTGGTAGTGCATTTAGATTCTCGATTCAAAGTTTGCAATTTGCTTTTCTTCCAGCCACGTTAGCTTTGTTTTCATCATCCTTAATTAAAATCAGATCTAGAAGTTGAATGTTTGGGGCGACAGGGGAAAAAAGGACCATGTTACTACTGACTCCAGTCAATGTTGGCAGTGTGGGTATCTATAGGATGTTGGTTTTGATAATTCGTTGCAGTTTGAGAAAACAAGTGCATTTTACTCGTTAAGTATTTGATGGTTGTAACTGATATAAGCATCGTTTGGTTAATAAGAGAGTAGGAGAAAAAAAACTTACCCTTTTAATGAAACAAATGGCGAAAATAAAACAAGGAATGATATAGACGTCGTATTTTTTGTCACAGCCCATATCGAAATGATAGCAATTAATGAACAAGTGGTTGATTGCGTGTCTTGGAGGCCCTTTTTGTCTGTAGTTGACATTTTTCTAGCACTTGTCTTAATAACTACTGTGCTCGTGTGTATGTCTCAGCTTCTGTTATTGAGATGTTTCCAGTTTACATCCTCTCCTACTTACGATGCTTTTACCATGAAGTATTTTTTTCTGCCTTCGCACTTCTGGCCTCGTTAGGTTTTATTGGTCGTCTTGAAATCTCAGTATCCTAAGTAATTAACGAACGTGATGTTTCACTGGACACTCATTGTTTGATCTGCGGGTCCATACATTTGTGATTTTGGTACCCTCACAATGACTTTCTTAATCGATTTTTCTTTTCACCTTCATAGTCACCTAATATGAATGGAGATTTGTGGCTTGTTAAGAATAGTCTCTAGAATACTTTTTCTTCAAAGGTTAGTAATTTATACGAACTGATAGTTCCACAATGAGATTGTCCCTGCTATTGGGGCAGATAAAGTCTGTTTGATAACCCAACAAAATAAACATTCCGATTTTTAAGATGATGATAATTGTAAGATACGATTTCAACTCTGCCAGAATGATGCTTTGGAATTTAGTAGGACAAGAAGGTTTTCTTGTTCATACTAATGTCACTATTATTATTTTTTTTACAGGTTTCTTATGTGATTCTTGTTTTAAAATGGCAATTATTCCACCCTTTTTGTTGTTGTTTTGTTGTGTAGATTTATGTAAGGATCTTTCTCAAATTTTAATACATTTAAAATTTTCTGTCTAGTATGAACTCAGATTAGTCGCTTCCGATAACTTGAACGAAAATTTTACTACTGTGATCATCCACGTAAAGGATGTCAACGATAATCCTCCAGTGTTTGATCGACCCACTTATCAAACCCAAATTACAGAAGAAGATGACCGTAATCTACCCAAACGAGTTTTACAGGTTATTTGACATCTCTTACTGCCTATGCGGGATAATTAAACCTTTCCTACCTCCTCCATCGCCACCATTAATAAATTTAATTTACCTTTCTCATCATTTTGACACTCTTTGGACAACTCAAGGCTTGCATCAACTTTATAATTGAGTTGAGAAGAATAATGATGGTCACCTCAGTGAATTTAAACAACGGGGTTTTGAGGTTCGTCATGTTCCCAGCTTCCCATCTAGTTAGGTTAATTTGAGATCAAGCTTTTTCTTTTCGGTTTATCGTGGCGACATATTATTGAAAAGTAATGTGAAGTAAGTATGGTTTACGCGTTGCGAGAAGCATGGCATGTGCGCGTTACCAATGTTTCTATATTTATTTCTGTTGTGGTAATGAATATTTTCCTTCTTGACCAATTCACTAGGTGTTGCCTGAGCACTATCTTTTTATTAGCATGAAATTTTATTTCTATCTCTATCTGGGTTTCTGTGAATGGTAGTTTTCTTTTCATTTTGCCTGAGTTGCATTCATTTGCGTCATGATCTGCATGCTTTTTTGCAGTATGAACTCACCTTGGTTGCATCTGATAGTCTTAACGTTGGCAGCACTTTAGTGATTATTAATGTAATCGATATCAATAGTCACAATCCAATATTTGATAAGCCATTATATGAAACGGTCATTCTAGAAGAGGATAGCGAAGGGCTTCCTAATAATAATGAAGGTAAGTACTACTACTGAAGTATAGTCAAGGTTATGTTCCATAAGGCTCACTTTTTCTTACTCTCTTTAAAGTAAGAAGAAAATCAAATAATGTTATATTACTTTTCGGATTGAAATGAAAGAGTATAATGGAAAGCGGCTGATGGGGTGTATGATACCAATGCAGTTCAATGACTATTTTAGAGAAGATGAACCACTTTAACTCTCCCTGTCTGCCAATCTATCCCCCCCTCTTCTACTTTTATAAAATAACAAATTTCAATTGTTAAATTCGTAATTGAGATTGTACTCTTCGCCCTCTTGAATGACGCTGTTAGGAATTTTTGAAAAGTTAATCTCTCCTTTTCATTATGCGGGACATTTGAACGTCATTAAAGTTTCTAATGGACCATTTTAGGCAAAAACCAAAAAAAAAAAAATCATTCTAGCTCCTAATTTCACTCCAATTTCGCTCAAACGGGTGTTTTCTCTCAACAGTGCTGACTAATATTTTTGTGCAGTTTAATATAATAATTATTATTGCTGGCTTGCCTAAATTATTTTGATTTTAATGGATAATAGTTTGCTGTTCAGTTTTTCCTGACTGTAAAATGAAAGATTCCGTAGATAAGTTTTTAATGAATTCAAAGTGGACGTGAAGTAGTCTATTTTAACAATGATTAATAAACCTGATTCTGTATGAATAGTCATGAAATCGCATTATTGGCTTAATGGCAGTCGCTTGAATAATTTTTTGATGTGAATATTACAATCCTAGTTGAGGCCATCTCTTATTCTCTTGAGAATCAATATGCATAATGTTTGTGCTTATGTGACTAATAATGATTATATCTATTTCGCATTTCTCTTTCTCTCTCTGCCTTTTATTCTCAATTTTATAAATTTTGAAATCTTGGTATCTTCTGTTCTTCTAATGGTTTCTGTCTAGCAGCTGTATGTTAGGTCAATATTGAATGTTGATGCAAGTCTCGCTATTTTCCTTTCCTCTTTCCTTTCCTTTGACTATTATTTGTTGAAAGGATGCTTTTTAACAATTTAATACAGAAATATCCTAAGAGCATTATCGAAAATGTTTCTTAGAGGGGTCCACTAAATGCGATTTCAATTTAGAGGGTCCATCATCATTAATAATAATTTCATCACAAGTAAGTGCTGTGAAATTATTTGGTAAAAACGAAAGCCAACAAAAAAAACGAATTCCTCTTTTTGGAAGGTTTACCTATTGATTTAAATCAAAATTCACCGAAGATCCTCTTACAATTTCCACTATCCCGTTTGAAATTTCTTTACCATTCTTTCTGCTAATGTAGAATGTACTTTATTCATGGGATTTGTTTTGTGATTAGGTGACAGCAACGGATGGAGATCGAGATCGGAAACAAGATATTGTGTACTTTTTGACAGGTCAAGGAGTGGACGATACCGACAGTGCAAACAGTCGATTTGCAATCAACAGTACCTCAGGGGAAATTTATGTACTGAAGGTGGGTGTGATTAATTTTATCTAAACTAGTGTTAACATTGGTGTGTCGTCGTCAGGTGACGTGGTGATATTGTTATCCTTTTCATGTGTTATTTTCAAGCACCTCTGTAGGTGCTTGAACTTTTTCCCCCTTCTCTCTCCTCTACCCACCCATCTCTTTGTGGTTCACATATAAAAATATTTGCTTAATGCTAATTAAAATGAAACCAGTTAAAAGTGTTTGAAATTAAATTCAAACATCGCATTTTTTCTCTCCACTGTTGATCGTGGATATAGTCTTTGCGAAACATTTATTGGAAAGTATCTTGTCAGAAAGTATTAGTCAGTATTTGGTTCTGAATATGACTTTTGACCAATTAATCATCCTAAATTCATTCGCCTCAGTAGATCAGTGATACGGGGTGATTCGGAGCATTGCGCTGGATGGGGAAATAAAGCATCTGCCTGGGGAATAAGCTGCTTCCCTGGTGTCGGTAAATGATCTTCATGGGTAAATAAACCCGACCGACTTTCAATAACCAAATGAACCACGGCATCGTCGGCGTTTTCGCTCTGAAAGCGACCCTTCGGCTCGATCCCATAGGGTATGGTTCAAATTCATTTGTTTATTTAACGTCGGTCTGTTTACTGCTGAAGCTAATTTACCAACGCCAGAGGTCCTAGCTCCACCTACACCTGGGGAATTTTGCTCTGAATGTATGTTGTACTTCATGTAAAGGGTACGTTTAGTGCAAGCATCTCGTCGTTTCTTCTCAACTGGCAGGTGCACGTCAGCACATCACGTGGGGCTTACTGACCCTGAGAGTGGGCGAGCACATATCGTGTAAAAACGGTACGTTAACTTAAGGTGCTGCCAAGTAATCTTCATCCTACGGGAAGGCCGATGTTTCTTTTCGCCTTCCGTCTTGACCAGCATGGAACTTAGCAGCTTTTGACCAATGGTTATTTATTGTTCATGCGTAATTTGGGCTATTTCCACAATGATTTAATGAAGTTGGCATCCGACTGTGGTAAATATCCTTGATAAAGCTTAAGTGTTTAAACCTCGAGTATGTTGAGCACTTTCCTGGGTTGCCTTGATAAGCCTTTTATGGTGTGTAGATTTCTAACACGGTGTTGCAAGTTTATGGTCCCTCAAGGTTCACTAAAAATGTCTATTTTTTCGCCTTAAAACGATGGCCTGTGGAGTCTCTTGGGGGAATGGTTTGGTCACTACCTGGGAAAATGTTAACTTTGAATAGCTGAAATGTTGTTTAAATGGAAATAAGAAAAGTTTTTACTTGAAGATATGGGTTTTTGTGTGGGAAGTAAGTTTGTGTATGTATTTGGTGGGGGGGAATGTTTATTAATCCATTGAGAAATCATAGTGAAGGTTATAAAGGATGTAGATTTAAAATTTCCCCGGTATTGTTGCCATGTCCCATGTGTGTGTGAAAGACGCCACTGGTTTACTAAATGAATTTCTGCATTGCGTTGAATTTGATCCTTTGGTGCAGAGGAGGGAAAGGGAAAGTCTCCGAGTTTGGTTCCACTTTACAAATGTTTGAATTGAGATTTGCGGATTGCAATATAGAGAAGGCATCTTATTATAAGTTGGAAAAAGCTGATTTAATAACTGTTTGTCTATGATGCATTTAGGTAAATATTTTCCGGTGAATTCATTTGCGTGGTCTCCCTGCATCTAACGTTACTATTTCGTGGAAAGCTCTCTCTCTCTCTCTCTTCCTTTTTTCTCTCCCCATCCCCTTTTCCACCGAAATATTTCATTAATTTCCCTATTGAAATAAACGGTGTAATGTGAAATATAAAGATTTTTTCTGATATTGTATCTATCCCTCCAAAAAAATATTATTCAAAATCCAATACTTCCACTTGCTTTTCCCGTTCCATTTTAAAAATCTCCCCATTTTAAAATTCATCTTCAAGGGAAATAAAATGACTCTCTTTTTTGAATATTTCTTCCCAGAATCGAAAAATATAAATCGTTGATCGATATTTTATCATGCCTGTATCTCATTTAATATAAATTAAATTTTGGTATGGGATCTTAATTCATTGATTGAACCCTTTTCAATTTTTTAGTACTGCCTGGAAAGCAATAGACATTCTAAATGTTATGGAATTCTTGAAAGATCAGTAGAATTGGTCAGAGATGCATTTCTAGTAGTTTAATTTAGGCTGAATGTCCACCAAAAGTCATTTAGAGGATGTCAGTAATATAGAGGTCTCTCTGCCTCTTTTCCTGTTGGCACACGTTGAATCTTGACTCTATGGGGCAGTTGTACCGTCATTGTGCACCCATTGTTTTATATGATAGTATGTGATGTGTGCCCCACTCTTGCATGGAAAGTGCAATGTCGTCTGAACGTTAAAAACCTTTTCAATGTGGAAAAGCGCTGCAGGATAATGAAAATTCGTGGATTTGGCAGTCTGCTCCATCCGTCTACGTTTTCTTCAGGGCTAAGGAAATTATAATTTGTAGGACACACACTTCTGAGGATGCGAATTTGAGATTCAATCCTATCTAGACGTGTTTTTCATTTGTGCTAGTTTAAGATTTAAAAGTAGCGTCGATGTGTGAGAGTTGCGCAAAGGTCAAAGTAACCCCTGCTCTAGGAACCGCGTAATATAGTTGCACGTTATTTAATCTTAACTTTGGGCCCGAAATTGTAGCATATTCCTAAAGCCATTGTTGAATTGTCATTCATTATGATGCTGTCCTGCGATTCTTTGCTGTTTCAGTGTTTGCCCCCTCCTTGTTTTAAGGGCTTATACTATCCTCTCAGTTTAGCATCCATAAAAACCGTAATTCGGCACTGAGAAATGTGCCTTCTCTTAACTGGGAATAAAAGGCGGGGTTGATGACGTGGTGATCACACCTGCCTTCTATAGATGATTCCACCCCTTCACTTGAGCACCCACCTCGTATTTTATGAGGAACTGCAGATCAACCTAACGTCATGATGCAATTGGAGCTTGGACGAGTCTTTCCTAATTAATTATGGATGAATTGAGTTTGAATTTTAGGGGTTCTCTCTCCCTAGAGATGGATTTACAATGTTAGTAATGATTATCGGGGAAATGGTAATTGAAAATCTAGTTGTTAACCATGTGACAGAAATACACTGAGAATGAGTGGGAGCATTTGTTTTAGTAATAGAGAGTCATTTTAGTGTTGTTATCAATCATTATGCGAAATTATAGCATCCAGTTGAATTTTAATTTTTGTAATCAATGGAGTCCCCACAATGTTCCCTCTAACTCTTTTACTCCTTTTTCCGTTCCTCTCTCTCTCTCTCGCCACCCCCTCCCTTCATCAATTTCTCTCCAGAGATAGTGAAAAAGTTTGTTTAGCTCCAAACAAATAACGGATGAATTGAATTTCAAATTTCATTCCTCTCTGATTTCAACTACTTCCCATTGTTGCATACATTTTTAGTTCATCGTGCACCGTATAATTAAATAAAAAGCTCCCTTTAGACGACGACTCAATAAATTTAAAGATTATGGGACATAAATGTATGAATTGCATTCATTTATTAAAGCGTTTGAAAGTAATGTAGTATAAATGTTGATAATAAAGTGAAACTGGGAAAAGAAAATGAATATGGAAAACATCTCTTTTAGGGGGCATACTGTGCGTAGTGACATAGGCAATAATTTAATAAGAGAGGATATTATAGGAAATCATGGTCACTGATTCCTCATTTAAAGGGTTTCATTATTAAATTGTACTCCCTGCTTCCTTCTTGACTCTTAATTGATGCACCATTGTGTGTCATCTGGTGAGGGTGAAAAGTCACTTCAGTTTTAATGGCTGAATTGCTCACTTTTGATGCCTTAGTGGCTTTATATTCTTAGTATCATAACCTTAAAATGCTCTCACACAATTCAGAAATTTACTTATGAGGTGAGCCAACCTTCAGACAGTATTTTTTCGCAGGTCTGAGATCAAATTGAAATATTTTGTGGGTCATAAAGTGACCAAATGCCACATATTGTGCCTATTCTTTATTTTGAAGCACGTTAAGGAAATGGTCCGTGTTTTTCCTTGGTCCTCAGTTAAAGCAGACCTCTAACTTAAAGAATTTACTCTGTCCCCAACTCGGGTAGTTGGAGTTGTTATCTCTTCAGCACGTTGGCTAAATGGTAGCGTGCTTGAGTTGGAATCTATTGATGCTGGTTCGATCCTGGCCTAGGCTACTGGCTTCTTTCGGATGGACGAGAGGGAAGGAAAGTGACAGAGAGAAGGGAAAGGAAGGAAGGAAGGCGTGAGAGAGGGACGGAAAGAGAGTGAGAGAGAGGAAGGAAGGAGAGAGAGAGGGGGCCGAAGAAGAGGGGGAGAAAGGAGATAGGTGTAACCGCGTGTTGGTATGCACGATGTCCTCAGCCACACAGTGGCACGTCTAGATCGGCAAAAATCCCTGGTGTAGAAGCTCACGTTCTCGAGTCTTCATATTACCTTCAACAGCCAATTACCTTCATTACCAATTAATCAGTTCGAGGTGCACAGGCCGTGCCTGGTCTAAAATACATTTTACGTTTGCCGAAAGTAAATGCCACAGTTGCTGTTGTTTGATACCTGTCCACAAACGGTGAACATTTGTATCGAGTCTTAATCAGGATATGAATAGGAATTTGATCTGTATTTAGTACAGGCAGTGCCGGATTTACCATTAGGCGAAGTAGGCTGAAGCCTAGGGCCTCTCAATATCTAAATCCGGCACTGAGTACAGGGTATGAACCGGAAGAAGGGTGCGGGTTAGGACTTCAGCTAACTCAGAATTCAGAGCATATGTAAATCAGTTAAAACGACTTACACACTGAATAAAGTTCTGGGCTAGTAGCATGGTGATGATTCGATTTTCCTGGCCCAATACTGGTTTCTTCTTTTTTTAATGGGGTGCCGTAGCTCACTTTCTGCATGTGAACCAGTTTATCAACTATTTTTAAATGCCGAAAAATGCCAAAATTCTTATTTATAGGCACTTGCCTTTAACCGTAATGTTGATAAATAGCCATCAGAGATTTGAGGTCGTCATTGAAATGAATAATTTAGGGTCTGCTTTAAAATGTTATGCAATTGATTTGCCTTTGTGTAGCTCAGAGAAATGTATACAGTACATTGACTTATGTCTACACACTCCACCTTGGTTACTTAATCATTATTGTCTGTGATGTTTAATCGATTTCGTAGCCAATGTCAACTAGATGGTGACAAAATTAAACTCTTTTTCAATATAAAAACGTTATAAGATATAGTCATGCAAAATTATGAACAGGATACTGAAAGGGTTGTCGGTATTTGAAAATCATATAACCGTACAGAGTGTTGTTTATCTAGATGTCAAAGATTAAAATTTTAATGACATGGTCCGAATGTTTGCTAATAATTATTATTTGTTTTTCGTAGCCACTGGATCGAGATCAGCCTGAGGGCCGACCCGAATGGCGCTTCACTGTATTTGCTCAAGATGAAGGAGGCGATGGACTCGTTGGATATGCTGATGTCAAAGTTACACTCAGAGACATTAATGACAACTATCCATTCTTCCCTTCTGGTGTTTATATAGGAAATGTAACAGAAAATGGAACCATTGGTATGACATTTTCCTTTATTATATTTCACGTATAATTTCAGAAAAATATTTTTTGTGAGAAATGACGTATTTATTTATATAATCTGCAGAAGAGATGAAGGGAGAAAGGGGAGAGACGATGCTGAGAGATTATTGAAATATTTGAAAATACATGTATACATTTTGAGATGTTGTTAGCTCCTAAATAATGTTATTATAGGTCCTTACCATCTACATTTCGTAAATAGCTTTTTTTTGAATTCATCACTCACTACGTAGCTCAAGTATTAATTTAAGTAGTTACTAATTTGTGTATAAAATCTTGAATGATGATTCAGTGACAAGTGATCACGCAGAGGTAGTGTATTCGACTGTTGCGTCTATGGTTCCAGGTTCGATACTGGATCTCTTCCCTTCTCTCTCTCTCTCTCTCTCTCTCTCTCTCTCTCTCTCTCTCTCTCTCTCTCTCTCTCTCTC